>VWYH01000490.1:47652-84524 GCA_013399365.1 Pampusana beccarii
GTCTTTCTTGTACCCCAGCCCTGGAGGGGCAGGAGCCATCCCTAGAAAACGTTTGACCCCTGGTTTCTTGTTCAGGTTACCGTGACATAAAGGGGGTCCATGTTCAAAAGGCCCTCCTGCCCGGAGCCTGTGTCCTGGTCCCTGCCTGCTCTCTGCCACCACAGCTTGGTCCTTGGGGCAGGAAGGGGACACCAGGGTCCCTGCAAGGAGCATGGGGCAAGTTGGGGGTGTGGGCTTGAAATGAATAGGGGCAGTGATGGGGTATCTGGCTGAAGCACACGGCTGGATGCCCCCCAGCAGGGCAGAAGAAGCTCAGTTCGGCTTAGACACAGTACAAAAGCAGGGGGTAAAATGCATCCTGCTGCAGGTGCTCCCTCGCCAGATCTGTGACTCAGTTTAGGTACCGTTACTTATTGCACCAAACCAACAAAGAACTCTCAGGGATAGAGACAGCCCCACTGACACTGGAACCCAGCCCTGGCCACCAGTAATGTCTGTGTCGGGCTGGATCCCTTCCCTGCAGCAAGTGGATTCACACTGATGTAAGAGGGCATGCCACGGAGGCACCCCAAAAGTCAATTTTAGGTGGACAACAAGTTCCAAACCAGACTTTATTCTAGCCGGAAAAGTGTAGCAAGTAAACCGACTAGAAACAGGGTTTATATAATTATTAAGCATGCCGACAACATAAAATACAGGTTCAGATATCAGTTGGGCAGATTGCTGGAGTACAACATCAGAGGATCCACAAGGTGCATGCATACACCCGCAAGAAACAAAACCAGAGGCCTCTCACTCCAAGGTACCCAGAAGAAACAATCACTTGCCTGGGTTAGGCAAGGGCTCTTTCAAGAATATATCCAGCAGAGAAAAAAATAACACTCACCACAGGAGGAGGTTTGGCGCTCTCAGTCCCGGGAAGTCTCCTCAGTCGGCGCCCCAGTCTAAGGGCAGGGTTCCAGTTCACAAACCCGCTGCTCCGAGAAGACCACTCCAAGGGGGGCTTCGGCAGGACCCCCATTGTATAGCCTGGTCAGATCTGCCTGTGGTCACTCCAACACGGCCGAGAAGCTTTCCAGCTTCTCTGGGCACCTCCTTTGTTGAGGACCCTGCAAACTGACTGGGGGTCCCACTCCTCCTGCCCCCCCAGCCGGGGGGAGATGCACTCACCCTGTCCCGGGCGGGGGGGACGTGACTGGCAGCACCACCCCCACGTGTGCACGTGGGGACAGGCACAGTGGGGCACAAAAGGTGCTAAAGAGCCATCAACTGCCCTATTGAAGGCTCCGGATCTCAGGGGGATGGGCAACTGTCACAGGATATTAAAGTTTGGCTGTGGGTTTGTGAAAGGAGACGGCATGCCAGAGCCGCCTCTCTCTTCCGTTGCCTTCCTTGTAATGGGCTCAGGATGTTAATTACTAGCTAATTGCTAATGTCTTGCATCCCTCTAATGTCTCAACAAGGATCCTCAAAGTGCTTTGCAGGCGCCGGCTGTGATCCGCTGTTTGGACAGTGCAGAAACTGCAGCCCGGAGGTGTCCCAGGAACTTGCTGGTGATCCAAGCCTGGATCAGCAACAGCCCCCTGTCCTGGATCCCTGCTCCAAGCGCCGACCCCCCTGCCCCACCGCTGGGCTGCCTCCCAAACTGGGGCCTTTTATCAACCCCTCCCAGGTTCCTGCCTGAAGTCAGCCTCTCAGGGGCCTGAGGCAGGGAAACAAAGAGTTAAACAATATACTGATGGGCTGGTGAGCTCATCAGAGCTGGGATACGCTCTGTTGTTTATTAGACTCTTAACAGAGCTCAGTAGGCAACATCCAGAGCGGTGTGGGGCTCGGGGTGAGCCTGGCTTAGGAGAGCAAGGCCTGGAGTTGCCCCACAGCCGGTGGGGTGGGCAGCCATCCCTCACCATTCACCACGTAAGTAGGATGGATTTCCACGGGTTTGGCTCTGGGAGTGGTGGAAAGGGAGAGGGGAAGCAGCACAACAAGGCTGAGGGTCATCCTCTTGCTGAGCCCTAAAAAGGGACTTACTGCAAATGGGTTTTTGCTCAGCAAGACCCCTGAGTGTGTTGTGGGACTGTCTAAACTCTGGGCGATGCGGAGAAGCTGCTCTCAAGGGATGCAGGCGCTGGGCCCAACCCAGCTCCACCACACCAGCAAACAGACACTGGCTCAGTCCCAATTTACGTTTAAGATCTGGTGGGGCTTGTAGGTGATGTGAAATCCCCTGACGTTGCCTTATTTCTCCACCTCTGCTCTCAGAGCAGAACCAGCCAGTCTGCAGATGTCTGCAGCGCGGCTGCCCCTGCCAGCCTGCTTCTCACCCCCGGGGCGAGCAGGGGCGTGGGGACAGGAGCAGAGAGGATGGGGCTTTAGCTCTCAAACCTGGCACTGACACAACTCTCCGTGTTTTCTCCCACACCAGAGCCCGCTCAGCCAGAAGGATTCGGTCTTCTTCAGGCTGACACACAGCTACAGAAAGCTGCTCCTCCTGTGTCCGCAGGAGCTGGCGACTGGGTTGCTCCATGGCGTGCTCAGGGGATGCCTAGTGCAAGCGGCCACCTCACCTCTGCAGCGAGACACTACCGCCAGTGACAGCTGGGACAACTGAGGCACAGCATGGTGAGTGGGCTCTCGGCACTGGGACCCTTCTCAGGGATTCCCTGCCCCAACACCTGCACAAGGAATGGGGTGCTGCTCCCCATCAGCACCTCCCTGTGTGCAGGTCCCCCAAGACAGATGTGCTGCTGCTGGGCTTGAGGTCTTTGAGGGATGGATGCGGGCTGGGCAGGTCCCCCAGCTCCACTGGGAAGCAGCCCCCCAGTCCCCAGTTTACTCAGATTCTTGGGGACCTCAGGCACACTGGCTCACTGAATATATTATATATACACATCTCAATCCTGGAACAGGCTGCCACGGGCAGTGGTGGAGTCACCATCCCTGGAGGGGGCGAACAGACGCAGAGATGAGGTTCTCAGGGACATGATTTAGTGACAGCGTTGGGTTAACAGTTGGACTCAATGATCTTAAAGGTCTTTTCCAGTCAAAATTATTCTACGATTTTGTGATTCTATGATTGTATGATTCCTATTCACTTTGTACCTGCTTGAGAGCCACTGTCAGTTAAAATTGGCCAGTGCCATCTCTTTATTTGGGGAGGGTGTCCTGATTCTTCAGGAGCTTCTTAAATGCCTCTCTGAAGTCCTCACTGCAAGCAGTTTCTGCCACTTTTTCCTACTTTGCATGGCTGGGGGCACCAGAGCTTCCCTGGCAATCTCACACCAAGGGCTGGTGTTCATCTCCATCTGGCTCTTCCTTTTCAAATCCAGTTCATGCATGGCTGGGGGACACAGGCCTGTGTTTAGGAGCAAGGTCTTCAGACTGGGCTGTTGCCCACTTTTAGCACAGCTGCAGCCACAGCTGCAGGTTGTTTGCAGGATCCCAGGTCCTGGGCTGGGATGCCAGTTGTGAGAGCTGGGGTCTGGTGGATAAGGAACCCTATTCACAGCCGGGATGGGCTGAAGGACCCAGGGCAGAGCCCTTGGGTGCTCTGCTCAGTCCAAAGCTCTTTCCTCAGCACCACCATGTAATGTCTCCATGGTCCAGGAGGTACCCAAGCGTGCTGCTTTGCCATGGGGGTTCCCAGCAGGTTGGCAACCGTGTGTCTCCCAGCTCAGAAACGAACATCACCACACAGAGCAGTGTAGGAGGAAAACGAGGAAAAATAGAATCACATGAGGCTCTTCCTTATGGAGGGGGGAAAAGCAGGAACCCCATATTAGCTCCACTGCCCAAGATTTCAGAGGCAGCAGCAGCACATCAGACATGAAACCCGAGATGTGCTCTGGAGGCATTTTCAAGCCAGCAAACAGTCATCTGCTAATGCTTTCCTTACAATAATAATGATTTTAAAAATTGGGAGAAATATGATAGCATTAGCCTGCCAGGCTGCTCAGTACAGCCATTGCATCTTCAAGTATGAGCACATCTGTGAGGAATTAGGGATAGAACATGGGCAGAGCAGGAACTGAAATCACATTAGCTCTCCCAAGAACTGCAGAGACATGCAATGCACGCAAACAAACTCCCAGCCACTTGCATGGAGTGAAATCCTTCACCAGCTAACTGTGGGGAAAACACACAGAGCCTAATGCGAAAACACAGACAGAAATACAAAGCGGAGTATGTAAGTTAGAGGAAGAGAACCCACTGTAGAGAAAAGAGTGACCAAGAAGGCATGCTCTGCCAGGAAGTGCCAGAAAATTGATCAGGGTCTAGGAAACGTGGTGGGAGGGATGCCTCTGCCAAAAAGTCAAAGGAGGGAAAATGATCCACTCTAGTGCAAATGCAAATCTGAAAGGAAGACAGTGCTTTCTGCAGGAGCCGGACATTAGTGCTCTGCAAAATGAAGAGGAACATGTTCCGCAGAGCTCAGAGTAGCCCTGGGTGTGGAGGGAGGGTGGCAGCACACAGGTGAGCAGGGAATGGGGTCCCTGAGAGCTGGGGCAGGGCAGACTGCGTTAGACTGCTGAGAGATGAGATCTGGGCATTATACCAGAGAAGAAAGCAAATTTCTAACCACGAAGCCAAATTCAAATTATACAGTGGCTTGATCATAAAACCTCCCTGCAATGGATGTTACAACGAGAAAGACAAGAAACGCCATGACTAGCCAGGATGAAATTTCAGGAAGATCCTTGCAAGAGATTTGAGCTAGAGGAGGGGGGGACCACAACCCAGCAATGAGATGAGGAGGGGAGCTGGTGAACAGGCTGCACACACCAGCCAAGCAAGAAGTTATCCAGGATCTGGACATATCTCTGCAAAACTGTAGCTGGTGGGGGTTTTTTTTGAGGACCGGTCTGTCTCCTGGGTGGGTTGTATAAGTTGAAGCAGAGTAAAGGTTTTGGCCCATGCAGAGCCAGCCTGTCTCACCAGAACACTGGACATTGCTGTCAGGATTTGTTTTTTGTCTGAGGAGCCTGTGGCTGCCCAAAGCCACAACTTATAGGAGTGATGAGGTGAGTTGAGCTGCATCACAGAAGCTGACAGCAGGGGAAGCTGTACCTGATCACCTGCATGTCTAACACGGCTGTAGCCATCAAAATAACTTCTCATGGCAGCTCATGCTTCTGCAAAGCCAAGAGGTCAGCATGTTCCAATTCAATCAGCCCAGCTTGCAGAGGTAGGGTTAGCAACTCAAAAGGAAGAGAAGCAAAGAAACTAGAGCTTGCTTCTGTGACCAGACTTACTTGCCTTGTCAAGTTCTTGATCATCCCTGATCAAGCCTGTAGAAGGTGTGACAGGATGGCAGAAATGCCGACATCTGTCCAGAGAGGGGTGAAAGCTGTGGATGGGAGGGATATAAATCATGTCTGCTGTGCTTGGCTTTTGTTTTTGCTTGTTGGCCCAAGTTTGGCAAACCTGATATATCACAAAATACATCGATACCACCAGGTCTGCATTTCTGTAACAGCGTCTCTGCTGCGGGGACTAAATTGAAAAATTACATCTGTCTCTTTTCAGAAGAAACCAAAAATCTTGGCAGGGGACATAGGTGAAAGAATTAGGGAGGTGCTTGCTGGCACCCAGCCATCAGCATTCCTAGATGGGCACTGTGCCCAGTATGGCCCAAATATGGGCAGGTTTCCTTAAAATTGGTGCCTCTGGAGCTGTGCCAGCTTTGCAGTCCCTGTGCAGCTGCGCTTATATGGTACGTGCTCGGATATTGATTAGCAGCAACGGGAAACGAGCTGGGGCCACCAGGCTTCATGCTCATCTCATCTACGCCTGGTTGCTGCCTGCTGCAGCCACAGGCCTTCCCGTGGCACACAGAGTGTGCAAATCCGGCCCACTATCACTCTGATAGAATCACAGAATCATTTTGGTTGGAAGAGACCCTCAAGATCAGAGAACCACAGGATGGTTTGGGTCGAAGGGACCTTCCCAGCTCTCCAGTGCCCCCCCTGCCATGAGCAGGGACATCTTCACCAGCTCAGGTTGCTCAGAGCCCCGTCCAGCCTGGCCTGGGATGTCTCCAGGGATGGTTCATCCACCACCTCTCTGCCCAACCNGCACTAAGGTCTCCCTGGAGCTTCTCTTCTCCAGCTGAACCCCCCAGCTCTCTCAGCCTGTCCTCCCAGCAGAGCTGTTCCAGCCTTGGATCATTTCTGGGGCTCCTCTGGCCCCCTCCAGCAGGTCCATGTGTGTCCTGTGCTGGGGACCCAGAGCTGGACCAGCCCTGCAGGGGGGGCTCACAGAGCCAGGGCTCCTGGCAGAGGACAGGTCAGTCCCAGCCCCCTGACACCGCTGAGCCCTTGGGAGAAAACCTGGCAGCTCAGGCAGGAGTTCATTTTGCAAAAAAAATGTCTAATTCCACATCCCCAGCCTCTCCCTCCTTTCTCAGCCCTGGTACGTGCTCATGTGCGTCAGGAGCACTCCCTGATCCAGCCTCCTGCCCTTGTCTCCTCAGCAGAGCCCCAAGGAAATAGCGGTTAACATAATGCTTGACCCTTCCCGTTTACCATAATGCTTTCTCCGTGCTAAAGGCACTTCGTTTCTGGGTAAATGTATTTCTCCTTGAGTTGGTGAAAAAATAATGCCTCAAAAAGCCATGCTGCTGATCCACCCATTGCAAAGCAGAGCATTTTGGTGTGCTCCTGCTACCGAGCCCAAGAGCCTTCCCACAGCAGCCTGCCCCGGCCTACAGCTGGAGGAACATTTCCTGTGTGACAAGCATTTCTGTGCACTTAGATTGGAAATGCAAAGCTCCTGCGCTGGGGCTGCTACAAGGCTGATGTGTCTAGGCTGGATGTGGCAGTGAGGAACATCCAGCCCCAGGGCCCTGAAGGAAGCACTCAGCCCATGGGAGGCTGCTTTCTGCCCTCCTGCTGAGCCATCCTGACGTGGCACACCTGTGCCTCAGTTTCCCCACCTGCAAGAGGGAAGCACAATTATGCCACAAGATGCTGAGGTGTAATTTGGGGTCTGCAAAGGAAAACAGGTCTGAGGATACAGAGCTCCTCCCCACAGGCAGCTTCACCAGCCCTGCTCGCAGCATCCTGACGCTGCCCTGGAAGCAGCCAAGAGCCCTGGGAGGCTCAGGGTAGTGGGTCTCCGTGGGCATGGAGCCATCCCACCACTGAACCCCTGGGGGAGCTGGAAGCTGGTGAGCTGGAGGGTCTCAGGACGGAAACGGTAGGAGTTCACAGTCCCCGGGTGGGCAGTGGGTCTCTGCATGCACCCTCAGTCCAATCCTGCAGAAATCCTGCTGCCTATTCCCACATTTCATTGCTTTCACAGGTGTCGTGCTCTTCCCTCCCTGCAGTGACCCACAAAGCCTTCTCCAGCTTCACGTGACTTAGCACTGATTAATGACCAAATGCAAAGCACCCAATCCATCCTCCATCACTAGCCCTGCTCTGTTCTTTCTCTTTCGTCCATCTCAGGTCTCCTCCTCAGATCCTGTAACCATGGAAATTCCCCCCAAGAGCCCTGACGGGAGTGAGAAGTCTCCTCAGTCCAAGGAGCTGCTGACCAGTAACACGGCCAGCACCCTCTGCATCAGCTCCCGGAGCGAGTCTGTCTGGACCAGCGCATCCAGAAGCAAGTGGGACATATACCACAAACCCGTCATTGTCGTGTCTGTTGGGGCAGCCATCTTCCTCGTTGGGACGGTCATCACCAGCCTGTCTTGCTTCCTAATTGAGAACAAAAACGTTTACAAAATGTGTGGCCCGGCTTTCCTGTCCTTGGGACTGATGCTTCTTGTTTGTGGCCTTGTCTGGATCCCCATCATCCGGAAGAAGCAGAAACAGAGACAAAAGTCACAGTTTCTGCAAAGCCTCAAGTCCTTCTTCTTTAATCGCTGAAGGCAGCCCAGGACCTTCCCAGGAAAGCTCTGCACCCTTCTACCCACCTCTGTTGGTTAGCCATTAAAAGAAACACATTCTTGTACTCTCCTAGAGGATTTCATCCCAGTAAGTCTCTTCCCTACAGGTGAAATGCACTGTACCAGTCTCTGGTGTGAAAATGAACTTTGTATTTCATTCCAAGTAATCCCAGAAAAAAAAAGAGCAAGATTTTGCAGCTCAGTCCAGCAAGGCAGGTCCAAGCTCACTGCATCGCCCTTTTGTCCGATGAGCAACCCAACGTCACATACCAGGAAAAGCAAAGCTCCTAAGTAGCCTGGCTCCACCAGTAGCTTCTGCAAGATACGTCAGCAGAGAGGGGCCAACTGACTACAGAGTGTGAATAAAGCCGGGTGTGAACATTGCTGACTGCAAACCGCAGTGCAGATGTAGAAACTGGGAGGCCAGAGGTGGTTTGCCAAGGGTCATTGGAGAGGAGAAGCAGGACAATGTAGTTCCAGGGCCCTTTGTATCACAGGCAGCCACCAGAAGAGGCATGACACGTCACCAAAGCATAGAGGACCAGATGTGACACCCGTGGTGAGGACTTTCCTGTCATTGAGCTGTTTTGACGGCTGGCTGAGAAATGGCTGCAAACTGGAGCTCGCTCCTTGCTCCAGCTGGAGCGTTCACAAGCTTTGTTTATTGCTCCAAAGAGTCAAGGCAAGGAGCAACATCACAAGCAGCACTTTTTTGCTCCCCGTCAGAGGGTGTTGAAGAAAGGCTGTTCCTCCAGGCCTGCAGAGGCAAAGTTGGTTTGCAGCATCTCTGCATTTGCACTGATGTCTGCCAGAAACACCCATAAACCTCAACCATCAGCCTACTCATGTGACCACAATTGGACCACAGGCAAAGTCGTTCGTTATCTCCACCGCTTTGTAATTCTGCCCTTAATAAATGTGTGCCCTGAGGCAATTCACCAAGGAAGGCACAGATCCTTTCCACATGGTTTGGGTTTTAAGTTTATACTTTTGTGAGGCCTGATTTACTTTATAAGACAAATTTGAAACACAACATTTTCAGTCTGAAGACATGATCTCAGTCTGCACAGCAGGATCTGAGTTGATATAAACAGGCCTATAATGTCCAGGCTCTAATTTGGGGTTCAGGCACTGATGAGAGTCTGATTTTTTGGAAGTGCTGATCCAGCCTGGATCCCACAGCAGTCCCTCATCAGCCCAGTGAGATGCCCCAGCAGAGCAAGCACTGGCTTAACGGCCCTGACACCCGCTGCAGGGTGAGGATGTGGTCGGTGCTGATCAGAAGAGGAACAGAGGAGACCCCAGCAAGCTCCTCTCTGTAGTCTGCACCCCCACAGCAAAGCTGAGGCAGCTCCTTGCTCTTCCAAATGCTGTGGGAGGAGGAGAGGTTGGCAGGGGGTCCACTGGGAGGATTTACAATGTGTTCACTCTTTGGTTTCAAACAGGTGGGGTATGATAACCTCCATCACCCTCTGATGAGAGGAAACTCATGCAAGCCCTCGGGTTTCTCTAACCCAGTATCCCACATCTACCAACAGCCCCCAAAGAAAGCCGGAGCAAAGCACAAGGAATGAGGCATGCAGACAGTAGTTCTGCTCCTGGTTTATGTCCTCCCAGCTCACAGCAGCTCAGAGCCAAGGCAGAGGTTGCTCCAGACCACTGTCTAACATCACTCATACAGCCAATATGCCGAACTCCTCCTCTTTTGCCTACTGTTTCAAAATCAGCTTGCTCTTTCAGCCTCTGCAACACCCTAGAGCCACAATCCCTTCAAGCCCCTTGATTTGCCAGACATGCTGGAAGCTCTGCATGGCATCAGGAGACATGGCAAAAGCAGAGGGTAACTGATCCTGCTGCTCCAGGCCATCAGGCACCCAGCAGGTTCAATTAAAAGGAAGCATTCACTGTAGTCAAGGACCATGAAACTGTAGCTGTATGAACCGTGTTCGGGGCCAGGAGTTGATTCCCTGGTGGGAAATATTTAACTTCCTCCAGATCATCTCTGGCTGAGCTCCCTTATATCTGGGATTGATGCCACATCAGCATTTTTGCCTGCAAATGTGGTCCAAGATGCCTGTGGCCCAAAACCTTCAAGTGGAAGCATTTGTGCTACCACAATCTGGCTGACACGCTTAACCAGGGAGCTCGGGCTCACCTTGGCACCGCTGCCAGGCTCCCACAGCGTGTGACCAAGGCTGGCCAGTCCCAGGCACCCGGAGATCTCCACCAGCGCTGGGAGAGCTTGAGGAGGCAGCTCCCAGCCTGGCAGCTGGCACAGCTGGATTAGGAGCATCACACAGCCCTTTGCCCCAGGCTCAGCCTGGACCCGAGTTTTATTTCCTGGGTAGTGCAGACGTGTGTCCCTGGCCAGCTGGTGCGAGACTTGTGAATGGAGTGTAGAAGGTGTAGGATCTGGCACCAGACGCAGTGAACCGCCGTTTCTTCTTCAGCCATTTGTCATGCCATGGCAATGCTTTGCTTGTTTTTGCAGTCCTGGCTTGGCACTAGGCGGAAGTCTGTATCGATTTAGCTGCAGTGGGCAGAGGACACTTGCCTAAAAGTCCTGCTCAGGGTGCAGCTGCAGTCAGAAGACTCCTGAGGGGGAGATCATGGAGTAACTGAAGAGCATCACCAGGTTCCGACTGGCTCCAGCCTGCAGATCTGGTCCCAGACTGGTCTCCTAAAGCTGCACAGCCTGGAGGAGGCACCTGGAAATGGTCCCAGCTGCAAACAACTCTGCTGTGGTGAGAAACTGTTCACTGTCCAAAGGGATGCGAGAGCAGGACTTGATGCACCAAATAGCCCAGAGAGAGGGAGAAGGGGTCCTGCTCTCCATGGCTCGTGACCAAGAATAAGGAGACAGTCAGTGAAATGATAACATGATGTCACTGAGACCAAGAATCTGATGGGATTCCAGACCGGTCATTTATAACACAAATATTAGGTTTAATTAAAGCAAAAAAATCTCAAAGTACTTCTGCTCTGGTCTCACATGTGTTGTTTTGTGCTGCTGGCAGATGTGGGGGGCTGCGTTGGGAGGTGTTTGGGATGGATGATGATGTGGCATCCAGGGCCACTGTGCAGGGGGCTCACTTGGGGTGTGGGGAGGAGGAAGAGTGGGGCTCGAGCTGCAGGTTTGTTTGGGTGCTGGCCATGTGCCCTGGATGAGGGTCTCAGGTCTGTTGATATGCTCAGTGTGCACCTCTGCTGAGGTGTGAGGATCGCAGGGGTGGCACAGGAGAGAACCTGGCGAGAGGAGGGAATCTGCCCAGGTGGGAGTAAAAGCAATAGACCAGGGATCAGTTGAGCTTGCTAAGAAGAGGAGGGGAGATTATCAGGTAGGTCTTACCATTTGCTACCTGTCTCTCTAAGGGGAGAGAGGTAAAGGGAGAGAAATATTAATTGAAGGGAAAGCTAGATTAACAGCTCAAAGTCCAGCATGCAGATGGAAGTTCAGAGACAGTGTGGCAACTCTCCACTCTATTGCATGGGCTATAAGTGCCTGATTACTGCCAGGAACGTGGGTGGACTTTGCATTTGTGCCTGCAATGCAAAGAGCTCCCAGCACCAGGAAATGCATCATCCACCTGAAGTGAGGGAGGCTGAGCGGGAGCTACTTAGGGAAACAGAGATGCAGGGTATCCTGGAGGCTGGTCACAAGGGTTTCATTAGGATCTAACGTAAAATACATGCCCTACTGTAGCCCAGCAAAACCCTGCAGGGCTGCTGAAAAGTGAAATCCTGCCTCTGTGCTGTGGGACCAGTGAACTCCTACATCCCACTGATGTGGGAGGTGGCAGAGGGCGTCCGTGGGTTCCAGATGGGTTTGTGGACAGCAGATCAAAAAAGAGGCAGTGAAAACAACGGAGAGGGATGTGTCCTCTGACTTCTGTAACACAACAAGGGTGGATGCCGGGGAGCAGGTGGCAGAAGGGGCTGGGCTCATGTGCTGCCTCCTCCTGCCACTGCTGGAGACAGCGCTGGCTTAGAGGGACCTTTGATCTGGTCACAGGGCAGTCCACGACTCCAGGTCATTTCTATGCACCTGCAAAGCACTGTTTGCTTCCCAATATTCTTCTCTGCTCCCACTGAAGCCTGTTTGAATCCTGGTGCAACGCAATCAAACCAAAGAAAACCGTGTTTTAAGAAATTATCAGAAAATATGATTACGTCTCAGCTCTTAGTAAAGCAAGCTTTGATGTGATCTGCCAGCTTCCCCTGTTCTATAAAAAGAACAGGAAATCCATTGCAAAATTCATTATCTGTGCAGAGCAGTTCAAAGAGGAAATGTCTCTCCTGCATCTCAAAGGTCAGTCTGCCAGCAAACCCGCCGAGCAGGCTCTGCCGTGGAGGATGCCCTGCCACAGGCTGTCTGCCGCGGCTTTGCCATTCCTGGGCTTTAACAAAAGCTATTATAAACCTGTCCAAAGGCACTGCACACCCGTGTTCCATGTATCTTTCTGAGGATGTTAAATTGAGTTTCATCTCACCTGCTGCTGGGAGTTGCACTAACGCTAACCCCTCTCCTCTGGGGTATAAACGATTTAACTGTGGAAAGAAGCAGGTGACCACCAGTATCTGTGAGCACACATATTCATACATATTCCCCTGAGCACCCTCACTGCTCCTTCCCAAAAGTGTTGCCGAGGGGTCATGGGGCTGCAGGGACTCGTGTTGCAAGTCCCTGCTGGGATGGCAGCTCCACGGCTGTATCTGGATATCAGCCGGGCCACCAGTTCGGCCTGCACCTGAAATGATGCTGCACCCTGAAATGATGCTGGTGCTTCCTTGCCCCCTGAGGAGCAGATGACCCACGGGGATGAACCACAGTCGCCCATCCCTCACTCAAAGCCAGCAGCAGCCCTTACCTGTCCTTAATGAGCAGTAATGAGAGTAATAACTTTCAGAAGACTCTCACTGTTCGCAGTGAGTTTGAAACCTTACAAAAAAACCCAGTCCTTCCTCTGTCTGTACCAGGTGTTAGGCACTTGGAAACTACTGAACCACCTCAGACTGCAGTGTGGCACTGCTCAGAAGGGCTCGGGAAAGCTGTGAGAGGCAGATGGGAGCAAACATGCTCCAGCTTGGCCCCTCTACCTTGCTAAGGGGTGAGAGAGGATGCTGAAGCTGGGCTTTCTCCCAGACCATGTCAGAGACAGTAAATCTAGTTATTTCTTGCTCAGATATGGTGCTGCTATGACCTGGCTGTTTTCAGGGGAAAAAACGCCTCTGGCCACGCAGTCCTGCGTTACAAGGTTTGCAGCATCCAGACCACCGTGGCTTTGAGTGAGTGATGGGCGACTGTGGTTCATCCCAGTGGGTCATCTGCTCCTTTGGGGGGCAAGGAAGCACCAGCATTATTTCAGGGTGCAGCATCCAGACCACCGTGGACACAATAGGTTCAGGGCCTTCAGAGATGTCAGTCTCCTTCCCAGACTCTCCTGTAAGAATCCCTGGAAAGGAATGGAAAGGAATCTCTGCTCCTGAGCTGTCTGTTGCATCCTGGTTTTAACCCAGACTGAATCCTCAGTTCTGCCACACACCCCCAAACTGCCAGGGTAGGGCACTCCCAGGACATCAGTAAGAAACAGTTGATAATGAGCCCCCTGCCTCAGGGTTTTTTTGTATTTTTGGTATGGGGTGTCAACTGTGGGATCTGGTCTGCAACCCACCTGCCCCCATGCCTGGACCAGCCCTTAGGGTCCCACATTTGGCTGTCGTGCCTGTGGATTACGCTGAGTTTTGCCCAGATCTTGAGGCTGGAGCAAGCCAGCAAGCCACCTTCCATCACTGCTTGTCTTCCACCCCGAATGCAGCCTTAACTCGGTTCTTTGATCTCCAGCGTAAGGAGGGGGTGGCTGGAAATCACAGGCCAGTATAACCAGCACTGCCAGTGTATTCCTCAGCCCAACACGTCTGTTTGCTGGTTGCCGGTGCTGGGGAAGAAGCTGCTGCCCAAGGCGAGCAGTGCTGTGCACGGCTGATTGCATCAGGTCAGCGGAGGAGCGGGCAGATAAGCTGTCCCCAGGGCACCGCTGCTCGTCAGCCCTGCGGCTGCTCCTGCTCACTGTGCGGGTGCGAGTCTAAGCCAGCTCTCGCCTGCTAAAGCTGTTGCAATGATTTTACAGCGGTGCCTGCCCCGGCACTGCTGCTCCCTCACTCCTGCCATGCAGCTCTCACAGACCGGACAGCACAGGAGCATCTCCGGCTCCTGGCTGCTCCTGGGGAGAAAAGCTTTCAACAGCCATGCACCCACCAAAGCCGTGTGCCAGCCAGGGCTCAGTGACGTTCGGGTTGTTCAGCCTGGAGAAGGCTCCACGGAGACCTTATTGCAACCTTCCTGTACTTAAAAAGGGCCAATAATAAAGATGAGGCCAGACTTTTAGCAAGGCCTGTTGCAATAGGACAAGGGGTGATGGTTTTAAGTTAAAGGAGGGAAATTCAGGCTGGACATGAGGAAGAAATTGTTGGCCCTGAGGGTGGTGAGAGCCTGGCCCAGGTTGGCCAGAGAGGTGGTGGATGAACCATCCCTGGAGACATCCCAGGCCAGGCTGGACGGGGCTCTGAGCACCCTGAGCTGGTGAAGATGTCCCTGCTCATGGCAGGGGGGGCACTGGGGGAGCTGGGAAGGTCCCTTCAACCTAAACCCTTCTGAGATTCTGTGATTCTCTGTTCACAGCACAAAGCTGGGCCCCCGGCATCCCTTGTGCCCTGTGGCCTGGGTGGGCTGAGCTCCCCCTAGTCAGGGATGTGAAGGACCCTGCAAAATATGGGAGTTTCTTGCAGCAGAGGTAACTATGTGCCAACCCGCCGTGCACTGGGATGGTTTGAAGCATTGTCCTCTGTGGGATGCTTTCCAGAGGATCAGCATCACCAGCCAGAGCTCAGCAGGGAAGGAGTGCTGGGGGAATGACCCTTTTCTAAGTCAGTGTTATTCCTGTCCAGCCGTGATGTCTGGGCTCCTTTCCCAGATGTATGAAGAGGTACAATCACTCAGTATCTATCAATCAGTGTCTTTCGGTGAGCAGGGGAGGAGGGATGTGCTGTTTTTACCATTGCTTCCCAGGGAGGTGCCCTGAGGGTTCAATATCAATTGCTCTTAGCTTTTATTCCATCAAGGAAGCTCTTCCTATGCTCAGACTTGGCAGGAGAGAACTTGGTGAGCAGCTTCACTCCCGCAGCCCTGAGTCCCACAGTTGAGACCCCGTTCCAGAATACTCCAACCCCGCATGGAGCTGCTGGCTCTAGAAGAAAACCAAGTCCTCTTGTGCCGCAGGAGGGAATTTGCCCACCCCTGCCAAAGCTGAGCCCATCTGCAGTCCCCGAATTTATGGCCTTTTGAGCCATTCACCACCACAGGCACAATCAGCGGTTGGGCCATGGAGCTGGGGCTGGAGATCACTGTGCATTAACAGTCCTGGGCTGCTCAATCAGGCACCACTGTTTTCTGCTCATCCTTGGGAAGATAATTTGCAAAAGCTCAGCCCACGCTACAGGGAGTTACCTAGATTCACTACAGGACAAACTCTTTGAAGGCTCCTTCTTGGGTTTGTCTTCACATGCTGCTGTTAAATAAATATTGACTGACTCCTGCTAGCCAAAGATTTTGTCAGACCACTTCCAAATTCTTGCTGCTCCCGACTAATGTGTAACTTGGGGAAGCAACATTCATTGTTCCCTGTGAAGAACTGGTTTGCTCTCGCCACATACTTCTTCAAACCTGTTCTGGGCCAGCTCCAGGATCAAGCGTTTTCCGCTAACATCATCTTTCCAGCCACGGCAGAACTGGGCTAGAAAAAGGCAGAAGAGGTAGGAAGAGTTTTCTGCTCTTTCTTAAATAACTTTGGAGCAAAATGCAGCTCTTTGCAGTTTTCTGAGCCATTAAGTGGAGGTGAATGAACTTCTGGAAACCTTTGGATTCCTTTCTAACCCAGGGAGTGACTTTACTTAATGTGTTGCGTTTCCTTTTGCACTATCGTGGGCAGATCGCTGCTCTCGCACGCTGCTTGGCAGGGCTCGGCATCACGGAAATGCTCCCAGAAGAAAACCTGCCTCCTGCAGAGCAAATCCAAGCTGGGCTGCTGATACCCTCCTGAAGGGCAATAGAAGGCACTCACCTTGCAACGTCTGGCTCACCAAAGGAGCTTTGCAGTGGTAAACACTGCCCCGGGCCCAGAGCTCTCCTGGAGGGACACCATAAGTATGGGACAGGCCATCCCACCACGCACTGTCTCCTCTTGAGGGACAGGAGCAGCCACAGCTATTCCACCCTCCGGACTGGGATCAACAATTCCAGGGGTTTGTGTTGCAACAACCTCCACAAGTTTTCTTGCTCTCTCTTTCATTCTTGAGCTGCCCCAGGTATGGGATGCAGCCCAGGAGAAGACTTCTTCACCTGGTCTGGTGGGATCAAGATGGCACCAGCCTTTTGCAGTGTGGGACTGGACAGGCCTATGTTGATCCAAGGTCCTTGCATCTTCCTTTGAGCTGTTTGCTTTTGGAGGCTGCCGCTGGTCTGATGGAGATTCCTGGGGTGATGCCTAATGTGCCCCACGTTGCTGATGTCTATCAGGATCAGACACTGGGCTAAAAAGGACAGAAAAGTCTTGAGGCATCTTCTGGAGCTCTCTCACTACAGTAAAAACTGTCTGTCCAGTCACCTGGAAGAACTCCATAAAATTCAGTGAACAGAAGATAAAGATTCAGGAAAAATAGAAAAAAAAAATTTAAAAAAGGAAATGGGAAGTGGATACAGCTTTGGGAGCACAGAAAAGGTTCTTCCTTTCAGAGGGTGGTGAGGCTCAGGTTCATCAGAAAACTGGCCAAAGTAGCTCCGTCATCGTCAATGCTAAACCTCAGGCTGGTTCATCAAAATGTGGCTGCAACCTCTTTTTCCATCTTCTAGCCTCCTCCACAATCACTGCAGTCCACTGAAAGAAGACTCCAGAAAAAGGTATCCACTCAACGGGCTGCCCACAAGCAGTGAGCAGGTGCTGGGCACGGTCTGAGCCTCGTGTCACCTGTGGCAGGGCAGGGACAAGGAAAAACCACTGGGGCACAGGCAAGTCCAGCCTGAACCTGGGGCTCAAGGGGAGCTCTGGGTGCTGAGCTCTGGGTGACCCCCAGCTCAGCTCCCCCGGAGGCTGCAGGTGCTGAGAAGGGCGCTAGGAACTGGAGGAAAAGGAATTTTTTGGCTGAGCACCCATGAAGGCAGATTTCAGACCATGTTTCCTGCAAATGGGGTGATCAGATCCTGAAAGAAGCCGTGCCCCAGCTCTTCCCTACAGCCCTCTTAACTAATCCAGGGCTGATCCTTGGCTGGCAAAGAACAGATTCTCCTCCAGGCCCTAGAGGGTGATAATGCACAAAGAGGAGATTAGTTATTTCTTTGCATATTTTAAAGCCTCCATTGTTCAGATATGGGGGGAAAGTATCTTCTGGGGCAGGCAGGCTCTTGCCATTGGGAGGGAATGGCATGTGGTTTGCACAGCATTGTCTGCCGTGTGTTTGCAAGCAGCAGACTGGAGAAGGTTAGAAGAAAGGACCACGGGGCTGTGCTGGGCAACGTTCTCTGCCATGTGCTTGCTGTTTGTGAGATGCACGCTGTGGGTGGCAGGCAGGAGAATGGTGGCTTTTAGCGCCTGGGATTCCCTGGGCAGTAGAGGAAACACTCAGGCAAGGCAGGCCGTGTCCCCCATGCCCTTCAGCCATCATCCCACTCATGGCAGCACGGTGGTGGGGTTGCATGGGTGGCAGACGGGCCCTGGGTATCCTGGGTTGGGTGAGGACACTGGGGAGGACACTCCTGGTGCAATCCCTGGCATCCCCCGGAGCTAAGGCCATCTCCAGCAGGTACCTGCAGCTGGGCATTGCTCCAGCCTCTGATGCTGACCTCGTGCCCAGTGGTCCTGTCTCAAGCTTTGGCATCCTCTTCATGGCCAAGAGATGGGGCAGCTGCCAGCCCACAAACCACGCAGTGCTCGTGTCTCGGGATGGCTCTTCCAGAGCCAAGGGCTCCCAGAATGCTCCACCTCCCCCAGACCTTCCCTGTTTGCCAAGCATACACAGCCCAGAGAGGCAGGAGGGGAAGGATGTCACACAGCAACCTGGGAGCAGAAAGCTGCAGTCCTGGAGCCCACAAAGCAATACTGGCTGCTCAGAGACAAGCCAGGAGCTTTGGGAAATTCTGCCTTTTCCGGTGATAAATCAATAACTTCCTTGGTTCCCATTTTTGGGATGGCCAATGACACAGGTTGTCTGATTTGTGGCTTTCCAATAAGACCTGCTTTTTGGAGGTGTTGCAAGGTCAATGACAAATTCCTGTGCCTCAGTTTACTTGTAAAGAGAAGGGAACACTGCAGTGCTGCCAGGCTGCCACTGGGGTGTCACATCTGGTGTCCTGCAGACTTTGCTGGGATCCTCACATGGCAGGTGCTTCTCAAAAGTGACATGAGACCCACCAGGCTTTCAAACTGAAGGAGCATGGCCCATTTGCGGGATGGGTCAGGACCAGATTTGCGCCTTTTAGGCAGGCTGGGTGTGATGCACCTACACCCAGGCCAACCACAAGGTATCCCAGTGGTGGGTCCCTTCCCCGGAGGGCTCACACACACCATGCAGAGAAACACACCCCTGGGATCCGCTCCAGGACAGGCAGAGGCGGGGCGACGGCAGGGCCATGAAACAGTTAAAGCAGTATCGTGTGCTCCCTCCCAATTGTTCTGCAAGGTGTGTTGTGACATTTGTACTTCCTCCTGGCAGCCAGCGAGCAGAGACACCAAGGGAGAGGCTGCGGAGATGCTGCCGGCCCCTCGGCCCCTGCCCTGAGGGTCTCTGCTGGGGGGCTCCACAATGACCTTCTCCAAGCTCATCGGCCACTGTGCTCTGATACTCCTCCTGGCTGTGCTGTGCGATGTGGTTGGGCTGATCATCCTCCTCCTGGGAATTTTTGCTCCACTAAGCTCTTGGGACTTCTTTGTTTACTTGGGAGCTCTGCTGCTAGCCTTCAGCCTTGTCTTCTGGACCTTCTGGTACACGTTCAACATTGAGGTCTCCTTTAGGGAGCTAGGTTTTAACTAACCTGCAGCTCCAGCTAAGCCAAAGTGGAAACTTGCACTTACAGGAGCAACGTCACAAGCTGGGAAGCTCCCAAGCATCATCCAGTTGGCGAAGAGCATCCAAAACGACCAAAGGGGAGGGTTTGCTGGTCCCTGCAGCATCGCCCAGCCAGATGGACCCTCAGGGGAAAGGTACCTACAGCTCAGCATGAACTTGGATGCTTTGCTAGGGCTGGGGAACACAGAGGTCTTGGCAGGGCGACCAGACCTTCCTGCTGGTGATAGCCACTCTGAAAGAGTAATATTAGATTTTAAAATGCTCTGAAATGGATTAATGATGGACAGGAACTTGGTCTTGATGAGATGAGCCTGTCTGAACAAATCTGGGGAGGGGGATTTTGGTGGTAATCAGAGGTGGTTTGTATCTGAGGTTTATCTCCTCAGTTCTTCCCATCAGACAATGCTGTGAGTTGCAGGTTCTGGAGAGCCACTGCTCTCTCATGAGAGCTTTTGGCAGCGAAAGGGCAGGGATTGTGAGTGGTGTCCCAGTGATACAGCCTGGGCAAATAAAGTCTGTAGGAAGAATCCAGATCCAGGCTGTCCTTAGCCCCAAAACCTCTGTGCAAATAGAATGTGAGTGAGCAAACCTGGCTGCTCGTGGCATACCCCCATCACACCAGTGCGCACTGACAGGCCACCCAGGTTGGGAAGGTTTTGCCAGCGGGGAATGTGTTTCCAGCAAGGCAATGGGGAACAGCGTAAAACCAAGCAAAAGCTGTGTCAGCAAGGGACCAGGATGATGCCCTGGTGACAAATGCTGAATACAAAGAAACTGGGTACAAAGTTTGAACACCGCCTTTGAGATTAAGCTTTCTCAATCTCCAGCTGGTCTAGAACATGCCTGGTTTGTTTGACAGTTGCCCAATGGGCAGAAAGATTGGGCAGCATGGACCTTGGCGGGGTTCTGCAGCCTGGTCCTACAGCACATGAGCAGGAAGGACCCACACATTGAGTATCAGCCCCTGTGTGGCATGGAGGGGCTGGTGGTGACACGAGAACATCCAGGTCTGCCAAGAGCTGCTACAAAGGGCTTGGTTTTGTCCCCACCTGTGAGCAGCAACACCATTTCAAAGCCTAACGGAGGTGGAAATGTCCACATGTCGGGAGAGCACCACTGCATGGATGGTGTCCTGCCTCCTTCCAGCATCCCAAGGAGACACTCCTCCCCATCAGAGTGCTGGCAAGGCTGGTGGAGCCAATTAGCCCAAATTAATTACCAAGCAGACTCTCAGTGCTCAGAGCTGTATGGTACATGACAAAAGAACGATGACAATAGGAGGATGCCCCAGCCTGGAGCCAAGTGCGTACCCAGTACCAGCAGCCAAGCCTCGCCCCAAGGAGCTAATGGTTTTATGACAGTACATGAGACAAAGAGAAGATAGAGATGGGGGAGGTGACACATGGGTGAGGATCAGAGGTGAGACCAGACTCACGTCTCTTCAGTTCTGGCACCTCAGCCAGGTGTCCCCAGGCATATACTTCCCAGTGCATAACACAGGAAGATTGCCAAACAGCATGACCCCCATCCACAAGTCACTCAAGAGAGATTTCCTCACACAGTTTTCTTATAAAGCCTCTCACAAGCAGTGAGAAACTTTTTTCTTTTTATTATTATTTACTGATTTTGATTTATTTTTTTATCTTGTTGGCAGCCAGGAAGTTTTCCCAGCCCTCCCGGGAGCGTGGAAGCTGCAGTGTGAGTCACAGTGATTTACTGCCTTACACTTACCCGGATGCCCAGACCAGGAGTTCAGCTTTACCCTCCACCACCAGATCCCAGGATGCTTTTCCACCAGTGTGCCCTTGGGACTACCTCTTGCAAGAATTTCTTTGATGCTCCTCCAGATAAGAGCCTGTAAAAACCATTAGCTGGATACTGCAGCTATACATAAGGAAGGGCAGCAGTAAGCAACACCCTCCTTTATTTGCTCTGGGATTTTTAATGCTAATGCTAGGCCTGTTCAATCCAGCCTGTAGAGACTGACAGAGGGCTTTGTCACCATTCACTGTCTGTCCCTTGTTGGCTGTGTGCCTGGGTGCATTGCTCAGGGATGACATGCAGAGACCTGGTAGCGACGCCTGGGGAACCCAGTGGGAGGTGGGCACAAGGTCCCTGTCACCACTTGTCCCTCTTTCCTCCCCAGCTGGTGGGTCAGGCAGCTTCTGAATGATGCTCGTCAGGGAGCAAAGGCTCTGCCAGTACCTGACACTGGATGCACAGCCGGTGCACATCGCTAGCATGTGGCTGGGGGAAAGCTTTGGGGTGATGAGGGGTGGAGGGTGATGCTCACATCCAGGAAAGTGCTATCAGACCTGTGTCCAGGCCTCCTGGCATGCACCGATGAAGCACATTCAGCTCCATGGAGGAGCAGAATACTTCAGTTCACCCAACCACACACCAGCTCTGGGTCAGTCCCAGCACTGCTTCTCCAGGGTGCTGCACACCCTAGGATCCTGCATTCTCTGTGGGGTGCTCCTGCTTGCACATTTTCCCCTCTCTAGTTCATCTGCGCTCCCTGATAGTGACCCAACTCACACGGCTCTGAGCAGGGAGAGCACCATCCCACGGTGCACAAGTCAAACCCAAACATGTCTCAGTATTTGTGTGTGTGTGCAAGGTGCCTTCAGCACGCTCCACCTCCTCCAGGCAGCTGGCACGGAGGGTCACAGGCACAGGCAGGATGTGGTGGCTTCAATCCCCCCAGTGCATGGACAGAAGCAATTAGCCAGGCCCAGTGAGCACAGGGAAAACATCACACTCGTGGTGCGTGCCCTTGGCAAGGCACTGTAGGATCTCTCACCTCCCTGTCCCACCTTCTCCTGTGCTGGACACCCATGAGTCTGCATGCACCAGCATCACCAGAGCACCAGCTCTGATGGACTCCAATGTCTCTTTCCATCCCAGGGACATAGATCCTTCCTTCTTCTGCTCTGCCCAGACCACACTGGAGCCGAGTCCAGCCCTGCCAGAGCCAGTCTCACCAGTGGCAAGATAAGCATGAGTGAAGCATCTGTGAGTCCCTGTCCCTTGGAAGCTCAGTCCCATGCAGCACTGAGAGAGCTGGCCTGAGCCCAGCACACTATTGACCCAAGAGCTTATCTTCTACCGTTGGGTTTTTGTGCTTTTGAACTCAGTCTGTCGGCAATAGCATGGTGCCTGTGCATACTGGGAAACAGCAGTCCTCCTACACTCCCTGACCAGTCTTTGCTCCCCAAGTCACCTCACTGACCTGAACACCCTGTCACTGAAAAATAGCACCCTCCAGCTTTTCTTGCCTTGATACTTGAACCCTGAATGCTGTGGAAGTGTGTGCCAGGAGTCCTCTTTCATAACTCATGCATGGCGTTGGGAGTCTGGTCTGCCTTACACACCATCCCCTCTGTGACACCACAGCCACAGTGTCCCCCATTCTGCACCAGGGGAGGCATCAGGGGGAATATCAACCTCGAGGATGCCAAGTGTTTGCTTGTGTGTCTAAATCTTCAAGGGGAAAAAAAACCCTCCGTTTGTGACCAAATATTAGCAACTTTACTCATACCCTGACCTGGGCTGATCCTGAATATCACTGGGCAGCCCACGGAGCCCAGCTCAGAAGCTGACATGTCTGCATGCATGGGCACACCAGACACCATGGACACCCTGTTTGTCATCCAGGCAGTGGTCTGCTGTGCTGCTTTGTGGCATCTGGCTGGTGATCACTGGTGCCCTGAGTCCCAGTGTTTTGATTTTAGATGTCTTTATTGGAGAGATCTTGAATTTCTTACATATCATCAAGGTCTGTTGAAGTATTTGTATCTCTTTTCACTATCTATTTATAGGGAAACAGAAAAGGACCAGAGTGTGAATGTAGGTACCAAGCAGATGAAGAGGATAAACACCAAACAAGGACTCTGTTGTGCTACTCTTGGAAACCTATCACTGAAAATACAGATAGAGCTGGCTACACCGATCTGCTGGGCACATTGTTCCACTCTGGCACCCCTTGAATAGTGGATACTCTTTTCACATTGTCTCTAAACACATCCCACTCACTGCCATCCGCTGCCATTGTCTCAGATGGCCCAACACGAGCACCCTGGTAGGAGCAGAGATGCTGTGAGCTGTGCTGACTGCGGGCCTGGTGCAGGTTGGAGGATCTGGCTGACAAGCTGGACCAGTTCTGCAAACCTCTCCCCCCTAGATGTGCAGAACTGGTTCGATGGGGCTCACAGCTGGAGGGACTGCCTGAGGTGCAGCTGACTCCTGGCTTGGGGAACCCCTCTGAACACTGATGCTCTCAGCAGGAGAGGGAGACAACAAAATCAGACAGGACAGAGGATTTCCTGAGCAAAATCCAGCTGCTGTCTGGGTAGAGGACTTAGGTACGTTTACCTAATCTCACCAAGGTCCAAGGAACTTTCTAAGTGGCATTTAATGAAATACTCAGAAGATCTTAGTTCAAAGAACTACTGGAGCCATGGACAGTTGCAGAGGCCAGGAAAGGACATAGTGCTTCAGCTGTTGAATCATTGGTGGCTCAACATGAAAACAGACTTCCCGGCTAACTCAGAATACAAATCTCAAGTAGGAGGAAAGGAGACCCAAAGACCCCTATCTCCATCCTCCTGTGTTCCTGATGCTGTGTTCAGCTGACCATAAAGACATTTATGTAGGACGGAAGCACATATAACACCTATCAAATAGGTCGTTCGGCATTTTCCATTACAGACATCTCTTTTGAATTGTTTACAACTTTACCAAAATGTATGCCTTTGTGATCCCCCATCCTGGACAATCTACCTCTGAGATGAAGTTTTGTGTTTCCCTTGGTCCTTCTCTCTGGAGACCAGCTGACAGGACAGTGCTGGCACTCAGGGACTTCCCTGTAAGTCAAGACACACTCTTAAACGGGCTCGCTATGGAGGTGCACTGACCTTGATGCAGGAGACACATCCTGCACCATTTCAGAAAGACCCCCACAGACTTCTCTGCAGTGATGGAGATATGATTTGGGTCCAATGTGCACATGTTGCTTCTGCTCAGTCCAGCTCCATCAGCCATTTCACGCAGAGTTAAAGAGGCTCCAGGGAGAGCACACAGAGAACGAAACACTTGGATCTCCAAAGGGAGGGCTGAGCTGGGCTTGCCAACATTCACTGCTGCCTCAACAACAGCATGGACAATGTAACACTTTATGGGTGGTATTAGGCCTTTTCTGGCCTTGATGGACTTAATTTTAGCACATCGGGCAATAGGAATGGCAGTGGGGTTTGTGGGCAAGCTGTTAATTGTGGGAACTGCTGACCCAGGGGAGCCTAGTAGTAGATCTTCTCTGTCCCTGGTTCCCAGGGCATGACACTGGTGGCAGGGCTGGCATCTCAACCTCTGCCATGAGGAGACAACTGGTGTCCCCTGTAGTCATCTAACCAGCCTGTCCTCCCACCCTGGGAAGGAAGGCTCCCTGCTAAACTCCGTGGGTGTGCTGTGCAGGTCCCACTGCCTCAAAGTATTGAAATTACTTTCGAAACTTAGGCCTCTTTG
Source organism: Pampusana beccarii (assembly GCA_013399365.1). NCBI lineage: Eukaryota > Metazoa > Chordata > Aves > Columbiformes > Columbidae > Pampusana > Pampusana beccarii. The sequence continues at coordinate 72,182 of VWYH01000490.1, forward strand.
GGGCATAGTCCTGTCCCAGGTAAAACCTTCCAGTCCCCCAGAACATCAGTCAGAGAGTCATCACGCTAAGGGATGCCATTGAGCATGTTGAGCAGGGTACGAGGCTGTCTTCTGGGGACGGAGAGCAGAGCCTGTGCTGGGGTGTTTTGCAGCATTCTGTTTTGTTCTGGGGGAACTGTTTTGATGTCACATTTCTGGGACTTTTTTATTAAAGTTGCTACCCTCCTTTTCAAAGCTGTTTGTTTACTGGCAGTAGGTGATGGGGTAAAGCAGGAACTCGGGTTGCAGCAACTCTGTCAAAGTGTAGCTCTTACACAAGGGAGAATCAGAGCTGGAAAATGTGGTAGCATGTGAGGGACAAATCATAGAGCCAGAACATTGGTGGCAAACATCATCATTAACCCTTGTCTGGCAAAGAGACTCCCTCCTATGCAAGTAACCTTTTGTTAAGAAAAGAAGACCTTTAAAAACCACAGGGACTCTTGACTCTTCTGCATTCGCAGTCAGTCCTGCAATGGGCCCTCTGGAGGTCATTAATTAATTATTTTTCCTTGAAAGATAAAATCACGTTAAGAGGATCTCTAAGATTTTTGCAAATTCCCGTGGCTCTAGAAGTGGGGACTTTCAGGAAACAGCACTTATCAGGAGATCACTGGCCATAACCCTGAGGTTATGCAACATTTCTGCAAAAACTGCCCTCTTCCCCAGGCAGGAGCCAACCTTCCCCAGGGCAGCACGAAGCCAGATATCCACCCATGGCTGAGCAAGGAAGGAGCCAGCCTGCAGCCAAGAATTCTGTCAAATAAAGGCTCTGGGGAAATTCTGATCTGATCGTACTGCTTACAGGGCCACCTTCACAGTTCACCCAGAGGGAGGATTTGAAAAGGGACCTGCACTCTTTGACCTGGCAGGGGACCCAGGCCAGAGAGAACAAACTCCTCCTGCACCTTTGTACCTGCACAGCACCTTTGTACCTGCACAGCACCTTGTACGCAGATGCCAGAGGGGGATAACAAGCCAGATTTGTACATCCTGGAGTCAGCAGTTCTCCCAGATGGCACAAACCCTTCTGCAGCAATCCCTGCCTCTCCCTGCACAGCTGTATCCACCCTCCAGAGCGCAGGGCCTGGAGGGAGCAGGATGCCTGGTCCTGCAGAAAGTCCCTGCCACAGCTGTGGCAGATCTCTTTCCAGCTGGTCCCAGCACAGCTGGTGAGCTGTAGGGAGTGTGCTCTGAACTGGGATTTAACCCTCACCAGCCCTAACCCCTGCAGCTGCCCAGCCATGGAGGTGCCCAGGGCTGATGGATGGGGTTGGATGGGGCAGGCTGAGCAGCTCCTCCACCCTCTGCAGCCTGGACCAGCACTGGCATCACACTCAGACCATTTTCTTACACTTTCCAGGGCCAAGCACTGCCTTGCTACTTGCAGGCTCGTTTTTCTGGCCGCACGCAGCGCTACTGCCGTTCAGATGCTCTTATCAGTCACTCTCAGGGCATGCAGCACCTGTAGAGTCAAAGGATCCTAATTCCTGCCCCATCCTCCTGCTTTTCCAGCCAAGCAGCACCCATTTGAGCAGTGGGGACACGACCAGCTGGGGGAATCAGCCCAGAGTGAATTTGGTCCTGCATAGGGAATCCTGGAGAGACAGCCTCTGGGATCACTGCAGCAAGAGCTCTCTTGCTCGTTCCCCCCACTGTCACTGGGTGGCAGGAGGGACCTGTTGGACAGGTTCCCAGGGTGAAGGACGGTGGCATCTGCTTTGCAATGCCACGGATATTTTTGTAGGCATCCAGGACCGTGCAGGCCTGCCTGCTGCAGACAGAGGCATCGGCACCAGCGGCGGGAGGCTGGTCTCTCCATGTGTTTCTGCCTGTTGAGACAAACCAAGGTCCGGCTTTGCCAGGGTGCTCAGTCATGCAGGTCCCAGTAACTGGGCTGGGGTGAAACGAAGCCACTGCTGGAACTGAGCTGCATACCTTGGAAATGACAAACAGCCCCTAAGGGGAACCTTTTGCACGTCTCCTTGTTCTCCCAGTGCTCTGGAAAGTGGGAAAAACTAAAACTATGCTAGTATCAGTTATGAAGTGGGACTCACTACTGGGATAAAGATGGAAACAAACTCTTTCTGGAGGTATGCAGCAAAAAAGATGAGGCAATGGGCACAAGATGCACCAAAGAAAATTCCAGTGAGATATATTTAAAAAATAAAATATCACAGCGAGAGTGGCCACAGATTGGGACAGGATTGTGGAGAGCTGGGAGGGAACTTAATCCGTGGAGCGTTTCTAGACTTGACAAGGTCCTGAGCAAACTCATCTAACTATGAGGTCGATCCTGCTTTTAGCAGAGGTTGGACAGGAGACCTTCATAGATCCCTTCGGACCTGCACTAGGCTGTGCTTTCAGCAAGAGCCCTTCTCTGCCACATAGTGTCTGTACAGGTCCCTAGAGGCACCCCCACCCCCCAGGTGTCTAGGTGGTTTGAGCTTGACACTTTGAAAGCCACACAGAAGCAGACAGTTCTGCAGTACACCAGCTGCAGCAGAGAGCTCTCTCCCAAACCCGTAAGACCTCCAGTGACCTGAGTAGCAGACCCAGCCCAATGTCCCACAGCTGTAAGATGTCCTCAGCACAAAGAATGGCTTGGAAGAGTCTCAGGACAGGGGGAATGGTGCAGAGCATCCTGGACTGTCTTTGTTATGCAGCAGTCAGGTCAGTAAGGTCTTCCAGAAGGTGTTCCAGCTCCTTTTTCTCCTCATTCCTGGTAGCTCAGCTGCCTGCTGTTCCTCGTCCCCACAGTATGGGTGGAAACTTCATCCATGTCCTCTCACAGCCTTGCTCCAAGTGGCTGGAACTCCATAGACCTCAAGGACTGTTGGGGTGGGAGAGACCCCACCACGTCCCATGGAGGGTCTCTGACAAAACCTGATCTATTGAAGAGCTTCCAGATCACACTTATGGCTTCAGCTGAGTCCATACGGACCTTTTATCATATTCACGGCAAAAGGGAAGACGAGCGTTTGCATTTTTCTTAATCTCCAGCTACCTTCACGCCCTCACCAGTGTGTGGCCAGGCTGAGCCCAGACCCTCATCCTCTCTCAGACAGAGGTAAGAAACTTATCCCTGAGCTGCCTGTTTTGACAACACACCCCACAGCTGCCATTCACACCACTGAGCTGTTTGTGGTGGCACGTACAGGAGGAAAAACATGATCCTGCTTGTTTTTCATGAGGAAAGGCAAGGGCATCTGTTTCCAGCCTGCCAGTGGAAGCAGAGACACGTCCCTGCAGCCTCGGGGGCTGCTGGAGAATTCTCCAGGGGTCTTGCCATCCCTTCCATCTCACAGCCCATCCCCTCCCCACTGCTCTGCCCAGCCTCCATTAATGAACGGGCTCCATTAATTCTTGTCACAGCCCTGGCGGGGCTCCAAATACATCAGTGCCAGAGCACTAGCCAAAAGCTAATTGCTGCTCATTTGAAAAGTAATGACTGCCCTGAAAGCATTTGCAAGGGGGGTGAAAGGGAGCACTGGTGTCACCAGCAGCCCAAGGTGCTTGCCCAGCACCCAGCGAAGCTGAAGAGCAGCTCCTGGTGACACATCATTGAGCGGTACCGGGGTCCCCGCACATCCCCAGGGCTGGCTGCTGCTCCAGAGCCTGGACGGGAAGAAACCAACTGCCCAAGCACCAGTGATGGCTGGATGGCTCTGCTGTCCAGCTGGGCCTCGTGGCTAGTGCTCGCCCTGAGTGTCCACTGAACGAATTCGTGACTGCCATTACCGATGCTCAGCAGCGCTTCACAGCTGCTCTTTATCCACTCTCAACGCAACCAGTTCCCAGGGAAGGAAAACCTTGGGACCAAATGCTTCCAGCAGGGCAGGGGCCAGGGCTGGCCGGGGATGAGATCTCACCACAGCACACACAACCATCAGCTCTCCCCAGGGATGTGCTCCCACCAGGGGCCCTGGAGATCCCTGATACCACAGCAGCCACCTGCAATTCTGGATTGTATCAGTGCCTGGCACCTCCAACCCCTGAAGCATCTGATGAGATTTCTAGGAGGCTCTACACCTTAGAGTTACGTAATCTTAGGCTTTCCTATCACCCACAAATGCTTATCACACAGCTTCTCACCAAACCCCTGACTTTCCTGCATTCAGGCACCCTGTGGTTGATTACAAACACTGCTCGTCTTCAGCTCTGTAGCGAAGAGGACGTATAAGGGCTCCTGTACGTGTGTGCCAGGATCTGTCCATGCACAATGAGTTGGGTGCCCAGCACCCCTGGGCACACCCCACCTCAGCATCACCGACCCCACCTGCACCCAGGACCAGGAGCATCAGGCACAGATCTGCTGCCAGTGACACAGGGAGCACTGGCTACCAAATAGCAGACAAGTCACACTGGAGACAGGGAAAGTGTTGCTTCCCAGCTCTGTTTGCTGTTGCAAAATGGGACATCATTTACAGCAAATCCTGTTGAAAAGAAGCTCTTCCTAAAGAATACATTTGCAGATCTTTGCCAGGAAGCTGCTGGAAAGAAATCGCAGACCTTTGATGATATTCCAGAGCTTTATTTTTTGTGGTGGGTTGCTGAGTTTTTGACAAGAGGGGTCATACAAAGCAAAGTGTAAAACCTCCCCAGCCAGCTGAGCAGGATGTGTCCTAGGGTGCTGCTGCCAGGCAATGCAGAGGGGCACAGTGCTGCCAACAGTCATCACAGGAGAACAAATCAGACCCTCAACCAAGGACTGGCTCCAGCTCAGCTCCTGTCCCCACGACCCCGCAGCTGAGGGCTTGGGGATCTCATCCCGGTAAGCTACCCCTGCTGTGGGCATTCATCTCCCAGTGAGGACACTCATGCACTGCCAAATTTCCAGTCCCATTGTAGGCTCGGAAAACCCCACTCTTCTGCAAAGCCCAAGAGGAACAGCCCAGCCCAGGACCATGCCCCATGTGCTGGCACTGGTGGACAGTGTAAAAAGGTGTCTGCCTTGTGCTGGAGATGGACCCAGAAGGATCTTGTCTGGAGATAGGCACAGGGACAGCCAGCTGAGTCGATGTTACCTCTTGTCCATGTCCCGCACCGGCCACGTTGGACAAACCGGGCCATCCCCACTCCAGGCTCTGACTCACCGTGGCTCCCCAGGAGCCCTGACTGGATGCAGGGAGGGAGCTTGGAGGAGCCTCCTCCTCAATTATTCATGGTGAGATCTCAGCTGATGGAGCTGGGGCTTTCAGAGGCTGGTTCCTAATGGAACCTGATGACGTGTCTGGCCAGTAAGCACTCCTGGACCCTGTGTAATTCCCACTTCTCCCATCTCTGTGCCATAAAAATGCCACCTTTTCCTGCTAATGATGCATTATGCAACCATTACTCAGAGTTTATAGCCCTGCCGCTGTCATGTAAAGATCCTGAGCTGTTAGTGTGGGAAGGGCAGTGGATCTCCAGCTGGGGAGATCACACACACTGGGATCTGCCTGGGGTCTTGTCCACACTGGAGGCTGACAGAGCGATGCCAGGCCACCTGAGATCAGCTTGCACAGTGAGAGGAAGAGGTACCAGTGAGAAAACAGGCCTAGCTGGAGCATAGCATGACCTGCAGCCCTCTCACCCCGTGTCTTTTAGGCAGAGGGATGGAAGGAGATGACAGAGGACACTTGGGGCCACATCGACTGGCACCTCAGGTGCTGCAAACCAGTTAGCATGATGTGCTGGTTGTCTGCAGGACATCTCCACCTGCAGAGTCAAACAATGACACGGGTGATGGGTGGAGGCAGTGGTGGAAGATGACTCAGGAACGGCAAAGTTAGTGGTTGGATGTTGTGGAAGAGGTTGTGTAAATACTGCAGCAGGAACTCCTGCCAACCTCTCAGCTGTCTTGGCTTTGTCCCTTTGCTGCCCAGGCCAGAGTTTCCTGGCGCTTTCACCAACCCCTGTCCACATTTCCATCCCACACTAGCTGGGCAGAGCTGGAAACACAACCCTGGTGTAGGTACAGCTCAGGGTGCCTCGTGACCAAAAAGGAGGTTCATGAGGGCCACAGCATCATGGCAAGGCTTAGGTCACCTTGCTTAGTCCTGTGTATCACCCCCACGCCCACTTTATCTACTGCCTGTCCCACATGGAGAGCTGTGGAAGCCCATTCATCCCCATAGCCTTTTATCCGCGCACAGACGTACCTCCATTTAATACCCACTCTCATACTGACCTGACACTCCATCTGTTCCACATGTACTCATCACCCAACTATTCTTCTAGCTCAAACCAGTGCTCTACCCAGTGAATACTCATCTTTGAGTACTTGGGAGAAATGGCTTAAACCTGGGATGGTTCTGGTGCCCTCTCCTAAAAAGAGAGTATGAAACCCTTGTGCTCGTGGTGTGGACCGCTGTTCCTCTAGGGGCTACTGGAGTGCAGGAGACCTCTCTTTCAGAAAGGCAGGAATTCCTTTAGTTTAAAACAATCACCCCGTGTCCTATCACCCCATGTCCTATTGCAACAGGGGATAGATACCCTGAGGCCTGACTCTCACCCACCAAAGAGGCTGGGTGCCATTCCCCAGGGCTTGTCCTGCCACCCTGACAGCCATCCCTTGCCAAGCAGTGCCACCCTGTGGCAAATGTCCTCCTCACCTCCGAAGGGGGTGATGCCCCTGGACCCCCACCGCAGACCTCCAGGTTCACGGCACTGGCTGCCTCTGCTGATCACACCCCCAGCCTTGGTCCCTTCTCCACTGGTCCTGCTGGAGCCCAAGACTTCGACACAGCACAAGACATCCTAGTGCTGCCACTGAAGCTCTTTCGTGTCCCAGTTGCCTTGCCCAAATACCTCCAGGGCTCCAGGAACAGCAGCTGAGCGCAGGTTCCTCCAGCCCTACCCTAAGGGAGACCCTGGGGTGCAGATGGGGAGGGCTCCACTCCCACCCCCAGCAGCCCTCTGCCAAGGGGCTGGTTCCCTGGCACCCTGCATCAATTCGCCAGGCAGACTAATAATAAGGTTTATTATTAAATAATGAGGCACAGCTGCATCATTATCAGGTAATAATTTCTTATGAAATAGGATTTCCATTCCAGTGTGGTGTCTCAGGCACTTTTCCCCAGGCACTCTCCCAGTGCATTGTGCAGGGGTCAGTGTCATTGTACCCTGGGTGTGGGTGGGAAAACTGAGGCATGGGGTGGAGGAGTGCGGTAACAGCATTGCAGGGAGAAGCCAGGCAGTCAGCGTCCCAGCGTCTCACTATGCCCTGGTTGTAACCCCAGAGGAAGGGGTGGCATGCCATCAGCTCCTCTACCCCAGGTCGCTCACCCCTTTCCAGCCCCAAGCAGTTCTTATTAGTCCTGAAATGTTCTGGCTCACCCCAGAGATGCCTTGGTGACACTGCTGGCTGTGTTTGTCCTACCCGATGCTCAGCCATGCAGTGGGAACCTCCCTTCAGGGGCACAGGAACAATGTGCCAGCCCTCCACCCCCCTGTCACCTCCCACGGGTGCTGGTGAGGGACAGGACGTCCTGGTCCTGGACACATTGGGGTGCCCGTGAAAGCACCACAGCCCTCAGGGCACGTTCCCAAATGATGAGGCTGAGAACAGCACCCACAGGGCCGGGGATGGGGTCAGGAGGACAAAGGTGGTGGTGAGGGTGCAGAACCTGCCTTGGGGTGCACAGACGGGGAAAAGCATGATGGGGACACCAGCACCAGGTCTGGCACGGGGGTGACCAGCAGGTCACCTGAGAGCAGGCACAGAGGGTCCCAAATCTCAACGGTGCCTCTCAGATGTCCTCTCTCCTCCCAAACCAGGGCCCTGGGGTTGAGGGGCTAGGACTCCCCTGGGTGGGAATGGTCCCAAAGAGCACAAAGCTGGGAGGCAAGCGGGGCTGAGTGGTGCCTCACCTGCTTATTATGGGTGAAAATGAGCCACTGGGTGTTAATCCTCAGGAGCTGGATACAGGGACAAGGAAACATCGTTCTGCCGGGGCACAGGGCGCTGGTGAGGGGAGCAGGGTGGGATCCCAAATCTGTGCCCCTCATCAGCACAGACCATTGGTTTAACTCCCTGTTCCACACCCCACTGCCCGTCCCTGGATCCCCCAGACTCGTGTGACCCCGGGAGGATGTCCCCAACCCTGGGGAGCTCAGAGAGGTCAGGGCAAGGCTGGGACTGCCTGAGGAATGAGCTGGCACCCCTTCCCACCCCATCAATCCGCAGGGAGGGGAGCCTTGGCTGACGGAGGAGAAGGCGAGCTCGTGGAGGCCAGGATAGCTCTGTCCATCCTCTGATTTCACTGCCCAGTAGTTAAAGGCTCACATCTTTGGGATGAAAAGCCAGGGTGGCTGCTTGACAGTCAGCCAGGAGCCTGGGGACCTCCAAAAGCCACACAGCCTGGCAGTGTGACCCTCTGATCCACAAAGCCCTTGGCCGTCCCTGAGTTCTGGGTTCCTGGATGCCATGACAGCCCCCCCCCAGGAGCCGGGATGCAGGGAAGGGACCAGCACGGCGCCACCGCTCCCTGCACACGCTGTCACGGGGTGTAGGAGGAGCAACCACCCTCTCTGCTAAGACACTGACATAGGAGGAACCCACTAGCAGGGTTTGACCTGACATATTTTAACCAAAGGAGGAAGAAAATGCCAGCGGTGACACTGTGAGAGCTTGGAGATCTGCAGAAAGGTCTGGAAGTCCATTCAGTCCCTGGTCAGAGAGAACACTTCCCCTGGACCTGCTTCTGGACTTTCTCATGGGTTATTTTGAGAGAGATTCCAGCATCAGCAACACCTCTGCAGTATCTGAGCTGATCCCATCCTGCTATGAGTCCCTCTTCACCAGCAGCAGCCAAGGGAGCACAGCCGCCAGCATGGCCACAGTCAAGATGAGGAGGACAGCGAGGGCGATGGGTGACTGGCAGCATTTCACCCCCAGGGCCGAGCTGGATGACACCGAGCTCCGTGTTTCTTCTCTGCTTCTCCTCCCCAGGGAGCTGCATTCCGTGTTCACCAGTGGCATCCCGTGGTCGCTGATGACAAAGATGTGGACTTCCCGCGCCAGCTTTCCTGGGACCCCCCGCGAGTCCATGGGGCTGCTCCCTGTGCTGAAGCGCCGGTCAAAGCTCTGCACCGGCATCACAAAATGGCTGGGCACCACCAAGGTGTTGTTGGCCTCCGATTTGGTCAGATGGGACAAAGAAGAAGGCGACAGAGGCATCTCCAGTGTCCAGGAGTTGGTACATGCCTTGGGTGGCCATAGAGCCTTCTTCTTGCTGAGGAAAGTCACATAGCGGCAGATGGGGCAGATGATGCTGCTCTGGACCTGGCCATCAAGCTTGGTGGAGAGCAAACACTTCACCAGGCAGTCATGGCAGAAGATGTGCCCACAGCTGAGCTGGCGGTGCATGGCCTCCAGCGGGTGAAACTTCTCGTAGCACACAGGGCACTCGGCTGGGAGACCCTCCTTGCTGGACGAGGTCTCAGACATCCCTGCTCTGTCAGCCACAGGCGTTCCCCAGCTGTGAGGAAGAGGTGCGATGGGTTAATAAGGATCTCGGTTGCATGATCCATCTCTGCATGTCTCCTCCTCCCTGCTCTCTTGCCTTTGCCCTCTTGCCCCTAACAGATGCAGTGGAGTGCTACTAGGCATGGTCTCAACAAGGCTGGACATTTTCAGGAGCATTGAGTCTCCCATTGTGGCCCTTGGGGCACGAGAGAGATGATGGGAGGACATGAGTTCCAGAGCCACTGAGGGCAACAATCCCTGGCTGAAAAATCACATAGAAAAAGGCACAAGTGCCTGGATGAAGCTGTGTCTACCTGCTCAGCATCCGTGACAGATAAAGCAGGTTCAGCTTGTGTCAAAAGTGTCTCTGTGCTCTGCAGCCAGCTCTGGGTGTGCAGGGGATGGAAACTCCCATCCCACAAAGAAACCTACTGAGCAAAGGGAGATGCTCCCATCCCAGGGGACGCAGAGGGGCCGGGAGGAGCAGAGGGAGGCCAGGGCAGTGGGGTAGGTGGGAACACGGGACCCGATGGGCATGGAGAGGGAGCGTGCCGCACCCGGGGCAGGCAGCGTGCACCCACGCCAGGCTCCTGCCAGGCTGCCGGAGGATGTCCCAGGCTGGTGACCAGGCCACCGGCGTCTCCAGGCTGTGCTACTCACTCATGCCGGAGCACAGCATGGGCAGCAAGCCCTGGAGACAAGCGTCTCCTGTTCGAACTGGTAGGGCCACTGTGATCCCCTGACCTGCGTCTGGGCTGGGTCTGAAACTCTCCATTGCGTCCCCCATGGCAAGGAGTATTCACATGGCATCTTCAGGGAAGGGAGAGGGGAGATGGAAAGAGGGATGCTCAGCTTGGCTCCCTTTTAGACTAGCTCAGGAATTGGAGCTTCATAAAACCTGCAGGTTTTTTCAGACGTCATCCATCCTGCACCCCTGTGCCCATGGGCATCCTCACAGCTGTTTCTGGAGGTTTTGCCATCCCCTCCTTGGCTGCCCTCCTCTTGCACAGGAGACACCCCCTGCACAGGAACAGCCACAGGAACACAACAAACTGTCCCCTCCCCATGCAAGAGAAGGAAGACCCAGGCTTTCTCTGGTTTAGCAGGGATCAGGGACTTGATGCTCCCCCAAAGCGCTGCAGAAGGAGCCCCTACCCCCGTGCACCTGCTCCCCCATGCCCCAAAGCCCCATTTACCTGCTGCAGGGCACCAGGGCAGGAGCCCCTCCATACACTCCACCGCTGTCCCCAGAAGCGGGACTGGCTGTGCCCCAGCTCCGGCACCGAGCACCGTCTGGGGAGAGGACCGGGACACCTCTCTAACAAAGAGTTGTTGGCTGCATGTTTCATGTGGGCATGTTGCGCAAAAGCTGGAACAGAAACAGGGGCAGGTCCTGGGGAGTGAATGTGGAGGAACTTGTTTGGGTTTTAAAGGCCTGATATTCACCTGGTTGGCCAGGGCGTGGGCGAGGAGTCGGCGTCGGAGGGCAGGGACAGTAGGCATGGTCCTGCCTGCGTTCCCTTGTGTAATGGGAAGCTATAGCTGGGCTCATCCCTGAGGTCAAACCCCAATGACATAGGTGCTAAAGGGGATTTTGGGATCCCAAACTTTCTGTTGCTGCAGAGCTGGGTGAGCTCCACGCCCTGCACTGCAGCTGGGCTCCTGCCAAACACTTCTTACCTCCACCCACCACTGGTCCCTATCCCTCACCCTGGCTGCATCTTTGTCCTCATGTCTCCTCCCCGGCTCATCCCCCAAACGCTCATCCCCCCCAGACCTGCACCCCCCATCCTACACTATTGGACATTCTTCACCAGAGCCCTGGCGTGATGATGAAGGTCCCAAAAAGCTCACAGCGGAGCAGGCACAGGGGTTACTGTCACTTTGCACCTGCCCTGGGGGCAGTGTCCAGCATCCCTGGGAACTGTGGCCCAGGCAGTGGCAGGAGCCCCGGGCTTGGCCGTCTCAGCAGCTGCGCTTCGCTCATGAGTCACTATCTGGCCACATGTGAGCTGGACACCCAGACAGAGACGGTTCCCTGTGGTCTGACACATGTCCCAGGGTGCTGCCCGTCCCTCACCGGACCCCCAGGCAAGAAGTCGAGTCTTGCAAAAACTGCTGACAGGGCAGATCACTCCTGCCACCATCTCTACTCTTTCCAGCCACCCCAGCCAGTGGCCAGGGGGGTGCCAGCACACACGCAGGCTTGCCAAGTGGCTCCGCAGGGATCTGAGCGCCGCCCAACACATCCAGAGGAGGTCCCCAGGGTGGGCAGGGTGACCCCAAGGCACCCTACTTGCGCTCCTCTCCCAGCTCTGTCTATGGCAGTGTACCTGTGGGACCTGGGTTTGCACCATTCAGGGGCCTGAAAGCTCTGGAGTGCCTGGGCTCTCCATCAAGGAAAGCCTTCAGGAGAAACCTGGACGTATGGAGGTCTTGCCTTGGGGCAGAGAGATACTCTGCAGAAGCATTCCCAGCCCTGTGCTCCTCCAGCTTCAAGAAGGTGCCAGGGCTCTGCAGGGTCAATGGGGCAGGCAGGAGAGGAGATGGACCCTTGCCACCCAAAACCCCACGAGACAGGCGCTTTGCGGGCAGGAGGGCTGGTTCCACGTGGCCAGGTGCCGCGGCAGGGCGCAGGGCTGCAGGCGTGGGCAGCAGTATCACTCACTCGTGGGCGCAGTGGTTGCAGTGTTTACAACACGAGGCTGGTTTCTGGAAGGAGAAGGGTGGGTGCAGTCCTGCTGGGATGTCCTGTGCCCTGGGGCAGCTGCCAAAATGCGCCTGCCCTCTGCAGACAGCACCTTGACAAGCTGGGGCTGCTTGTTCCCCTCAAGATCTCCACTGCTGGACAAG
>VWYH01000493.1:0-25771 GCA_013399365.1 Pampusana beccarii
ATTAAGGTGTTTGCGGCCTTAGACTGTGCACAACAGGAGATGGAAAGGACCCATTCGGTGGTCGCAGTGGCTTGATCTTTATTCCCCCTTCGATTATTTCTCCTCCATGAGCACCAGAGACGCAGCCCACGGGTTGGCGATGGGTCGGTTGCTTTAGGTAGCGATAGAGAAATTTTAGCATTACAGGACCGTTTTGGTTGGAAAAGACCCTCAAATCATAGAGTCCAACCGTTTACACTGTCACTAACTCACGTCCCTGAGAACATCTCCGCAAGCTTTACCTGCATCCCCCGCGCTCTCCAGGTGCACACCCTAAAATTATGTTCAAAATTCACATTAGTCTGAAAGAATACAGCCAAATTCTGCAGGGAACACCTGAGCGGAACAGAGACGGTGGTGTTGAGAGCCATTAATAAGTAGACAAAAAGGGGGGGAATAACGGTCCCTTGATATTTTGCTCATTGCAGGAGCGGGTGACCAAGTGCCTTGGCAAAGAGAAGCGATGGGGGTTTGTGACCAACATCTTTGTGGGCAGGGAGGTGCAGGAATGTCCCTCTGCAGCCGCTCCTGCCGGTGCAGAACCTGAAACCCCGGGTGAGATACGGAGCTGCGGGGAGGATCCTGTGCCCCTTGGGAGTGAAGGGTCACCAAACAGCAGATCCCGTTACCATGATCGTTAATTGATACGGAGACGGCCTCTCAAACATGCAACTTATCTTACAGCTCCGCGTTTTACTGCTGCCTCGTCTCTCTCCGGATTTATCCCATCCCTCGGGGCTTTGACACAACGACAACGTCTTGAGGTTCTCTATTGCACTCTGAATTTCTGTCTTAAGATCTGCCCCTTCAACATCCTCTCAGAGTATTTCTGTTTAACAGCTGTGTCACAATCTTTCGTTTCCTAACACAGGAAGTATTAATATTCCTCTCCAAAACAGCACTTGTCCTAATTACCAGCTCATCCTTCGAGTGTTTCGATGCGTTTCCCTTCGCTGGCTGGTGGTCACATCCCACAGGTGCGCAGCAGCAACAATCCGACTCTCACTATTTTTCGGTTCAGCTTCATTTCAAACCTTAACGCCGCAAAGCGAGCCGAAAATAACCTTTTTGCCGTTCCACTTTCGCTCGAGCGATTCCTCTTTTCAAGGCACCCCGTGGCGAGGTGTTTATTATTCGCTGTAAGACGTAAAGTTGGAGGCACGCACACGAGTCTACAAGACCGTCCATCAACTGCCTGCAAAAGTCATTCCCATCCTTCGGTCTCTGGAAAGAGACACTCCAAAGAGAAGCTCCCAACATGAAAAAGTTTCCTCGCTTGTAGCCTTCTACCTATTTTAATTTTCAGATGTCGCAACCCTTGGCTTGTAGCTACCTACACAAAGACTTCTGCTCCACAGCCTCCCGCTCTTCACAGAGAGGTCCGAGATGAAAAGAGTCGAATCCACTGCTTGTTCAAGGCATAAATCTGAGAAGATTTGCATCAGGTTGTTCAAAGAAGGGTGTCAGCCACCTCTCTGCAAGGCCTATAACAAGCTTTACGTGAAATAAGTAAACAGCTTGTGCTCCAGATGATGTCTGAAAGGTTCAGAAGCCAGGTCCTGCAAACCTGGGATGTAAACGATGTAATAGGACGTGTAAAAGTGATGTTAAAATACTGGCCCAGGTTGCCCAGAGAGGTGGCGGATCATAAAATCACAGAATATTTTGGGGTGAAAGGACCTTCCCAGCCCCCCAGTGTCCCCCTGCCATGACAGGGACATCTTCACCAGCTCAGGTTGCTCAGAGCCCCGTCCAGCCTGGCCTGGGATGTCTCCAGGGATGGTTCAGCCACCACCTCTCTGGGAACCTGGGCCAGGCTCTCACCACCCTCAGGACAACAATTTCNATCCCTGCAGTAAAGCGAACTCTCCGACCCACCGTGTGCTTCCCTGCCTGCAGAGCCGGTCTTGGCGACTCGCAAGAGGCAGCTGCTGTGGAGAATGTAACATTTGGAGGAATATTCCCCTTTCTCCAGGGCTTCAGCACATTGTAATGATCTTCTGTCTTCTTCCTGCCCAGCGATTTGGTGCTTTCCACTGAAATAACAAGCGGAGCAGCCCTCTCCTCATCACATTCAAAGATTTAAGGCTTATTTCCAGTTATTTTGTACCCGATGCGTTTAAAGAGAGCAAACACTTCTCACTACAATCGAGGACGCTTCTCAAGTCTTTTTGATAAACCACCAGATTAATGTGGCTTTTTTTCCCCTATCCCCACCCCATCGCTGACTTTTAAGATGCCTCCAAATGACTAAGGGAAATAATTGGGTGTAGAGGCCCCAAAACGCAACATTTCTACCGGATCACGATTTCTCGTTGACAGCTACTAAGTTATCGGTTACCCGGTTCGGAGCTGTAATTTTTTAAGCTGCACATTGTGCAGTACTAACCTTTCAATAGATCAAATTTACGTGACAAAAATGGCACTCGCTTATTCTTACTCCTCATTAAAAGCATTGCAAATGAGGCTTTTTCACCATTCTGCTTCACACCTACGGTGGTCAAACTGACTTCATCCAAGTTACCCCCCTTTTGCCTTTATTTTTAAAAAGTGGTGGTTTAGTAGCACTTTTCCAGCCCTTTGGAATTTATGCAAAATTCAGAAAAGATTTAAATCAAAACACAGCAGGCCAACAATCTCTTCAGCTGATTATTTTAGGATTCCTAGGTGCAAATTACCTACAAGTGCTGATTTTAAGTGTTTTTGCTAAATGTCTGATACCCTCTCATCACCGTTGGTCTGGAAAGCAGCTCGTCATTCCCACACGACACCAGTTTGTCACTTAACTCCTTCCCAAATACTTTATAAATTTAAGCATATACTTGTTTCCTCTTCTCTTCTTCTCTTCTCTTCTCTCTTCTCTTTCCTCTTCTCTTCTTTCTCCTCTCCTCCTCTTCTCTTTTCTCTCTTCTCCTCTTCTCTTTTCTCTCTTCTCCTCTTCTCTTTTCTCTCTTCTCCTCTTCTTCTTCTCTTCACTCCACCATCTTTTAATAAAAGTTCCTTCTTAAAAACTGTTTCCCCCTCTAACCAGGGATGGCCTTTACCCAAAATTACAAGAACCACATTGCCATGTTCTGATATCTGCCTAAATTTCCCAATTTGCACTTTTATTATTTTATCCCTGCCCAGCTTTTGCATCCCCCAGGAGACTAAGTTGTCCCTACATGTCTGTATTAAATACAACCCAGCCGGCCCCTGGCAACCCCTAAAAGTCAACAAAACCACCCGAGAGCTTCTCCTCTTCCCAGGAACTAATATCGACTTGTTTTCCTCGGGGATTGCGCAGAATACTAACGATCTCCTTATCTTTCATTTAAGGCTTAGGGGATGGTCACATTACCCAGTCAAGTGCTTCTTTGGCACAAATAACTGTCTCCTTTTGAGGAGTTAAAAAGAGGTCAGTGCTGGAATAAAAGCAAGTTTGATCTCTCGAGCTGTAGCTGCTCCTATTCCCGTTTACCGGCTGCCGAGAGCCTGTGCAAGGAAAAACACCGGAGTTCTAATATCTCCGACAACTGGGCCACTCCCAGGTCATAAAATCCAATTTTCCAAATGCGACAAGGAAATAACTTCATCCAGGTACCGAGCATTCGTCTTGTTTGGTGGTTATATTCACGTTTTCCTCGGTATTTCTTGTTACTGAAGGATACGTGGCGGTCAGAGTTCTGGCGCTTTGGTCCGAGCGTGGCACGTCCCGGTACTTTTCGCTTCTTGTTTGCCCCAGATTGAAGCACCGATGTCCTTGAAACCTGGCACGGCAGCTGCTCTTTCGAGACGTTTAATGCCAGAACGCAAAAAGCCAAGTCACAAAACGTCACCGCGAAGCCGAAGGTTTCCGTCAGCAATGAAACGTGTTTTAAAACCAATAGTTTCCACTCTCTAAGTACCCAAAAATAAAAGATCTCATCATAAAATTGTACAGCAAAAGGTTCTGAATATAAAACCATCATTAAAGCATAGACAGTACCCGAGATCCACCGATATTTTTAAAAGCTGTTTGGAATCCATTTGCTCATAGCAACCCTCGCGGTAATTGTATAAAAAACCATGATTTTTAAAAGCTGGAGCTTCTGTGTCCCTGCTGCTTATTCCTTATTGAAATCTTAATCCTGGTTCAGCCAGGGCTGGTTACTATGGAAATGGTTAAATCGGAGCCCGAACAATGTGACTTCCCGCAAGAAACAAACACAAGGAACAAAAACCGCCTCTGAAAACTAAACACCTCGGTTCATGCCCCTGCCACCCAAAAAATAACCTCGCACTTCCAAAAGGAAAGGTATTTTTAATGATTTTTTAAAAAATAATTGTGTTGTTTATATAGTAAACAAGCAGAAATATTTCCTCCTTTCAAATAACTCCAAGTGACCCCTAAACGGCTGCGGTTTGCTGGTTTAAACAGACGTATTATCGAGATTTCAGAAGCTGCGTGTTTGTGCTGCAAACAGCAAAGAATGGAAAACGTTCCTGGCAGCGAGTTGCCGTCCCCAGGTGAAACCAGTGGGCCAAATAATCCCGAGATCAGAACTACAGAGGTTTTCTTGAAGAAACTACATACACAAAACCACCCGAGTTTCAATCAGATGTTCAAAGTTTGAGGGGAAAGACACAGGAACTTCTGAGCAGGGATAAAAAGATATTTCAAAGGCAGAACATTCGTTCAGGCAACAAAGAGCTGGAAAAGCCATGAATAAGCTTCTCCATCCCAATACAACAGAAAAAGCAATAATTACTTTCCATAAAGGACACTGTCAAAGCAAAATTTAAGATACGTAGAGCCAAAGCAATGGAAGAATTTGGCTGAACTCCTACGCACACGTAGTCTACAAGTTCCCTCTCATGGCTTTGTCTAACAGATGACCAAAGAAAACCATTTCACGCCAAATTTCCTTGGCATCACCCGTTTCGGACCAATTCTTACCCTTCTTCTCCGGGCCCTGAAGAAGTTTAATTCTTCAATTCAATTAATTTAACTTTATTTCATTCTTTAATTTAATGCTCCATCTTTGCCCCAGGATTTTTTGCCACACTGATCCATCCAACTCATCGCGATTTGCCTCGGCACAAGAGGCCACTCCAACGTCGGTACTGATTTTGTTAATGACGGATACGTGGAAACATTGCTGGCGGCTGCATTAGGTTACTAGAGACGCTCGTGGTGGTTATTCGAGGTGCTTTTGGTGGTTATTAGAGATTAGAGATGGTTAATAACCATTAAAGATGGTTATCAGAGGTGCTCTTGATGGTTATTAGAGGTGTTCACAGAATGGCTGGGGCTGAAGGGACCTCTGTGGATCCCCAGCCCTGCTCACAGGGTCCCAGAGCAGATCCCACAGGATCCCAGGTGGGTTTGGATGTCTCAGAGCAGGAGACTCCACACCCGCTCTGGGCAGCCTGGGCCAGGCTCTGGCACCTCCCAGCACACAAGTTTCTCCTCAGTTCACATGGACCCTCCTGTGTTTCAGTCTGTGCCTGGTGCCCCTCACCCTGGCGTTGGGCACCACTGAACAGTCTGGTCCATCCTCTGACCCCACCCTGAGATATTGATCCATTGAGCACATCCCTCTCAGCTTCTCTGCTCCAGCTCAACAGCCCCAGCTCTCTCAGTCTCTCTCAGCACAAAGATGCTCCAGACCCCTCAGCATCTCTGTGTCCCTCCCTGCACTCTCTGCAGTGATTCCTTGTCCTTCTTGAACTGGGGAGCCCAGAACTGGACCCAGAACTCCAGATGTGGCCCCACCAGGGCAGAGCAGAGGGGGAGGATTCACCTCCCTGCCCTGCTGCTCACACTTTTCCTCATGCACCCCAGGTCCCGTTGGCCTTTTTGGCCACACGGGCCCATTGGTGACTCATGGTCAGCCTGCTGTCCCCCAGAACTCCCAAGTCCTTCTCTGCAGCGCTGCTTCCCAGCAGGCCCACCCCAGCCTGTACTGGTCCCTGGGGTTGTTCCTCCCCAGGTTCAGGACCCTACACTTGCCCTTGTTGAACTCCATCAGGTTCCTCTGTGCCCAGTGCAGCCTGCCCAGCTCTCTCAGGATGGCAGCACAACCTGTGTCAGCCCTTCCTCCCAGTTTGGGACCAGCAGCAAACTGGCTGAGGGTGCACTCGGTCTCCTCATCCAGGTCGCTGATGAACAGATTGAAGAAGGATTGGCCTAATACTGACCTTTGGGGAACCCCACAAACCAGAGACCTCCAACCAGACTCTGTTCTGTTGATCTCAACCCTCTGAGCTCTGCCGTCCAACCAGTTCATGACCCATCTCACCGTGCGTTCATCCAACCCGCACTTCTCCATCTTGCCGATGAGGATGTTGTGAGAGACGGTTCTGCCTCTGCCCTCAAATCCGGCGGGAACGACGAGTCTTCTCCCAACCCCGGTGCCAAAATCCTCCTTAGTAACGCAAAACACGATCGCATTGAACTCCTGGTGCAAAAACATGGCAGGTTGTTCAGAAACACCATGGCGACCCTTCGGTGGGAGACACACCGTGCTGGCAGGGAAAGGCTCACACGTTGCGGGAGAACAGATGGAGCTGCTGATTTGCAAAAATAATTTAAAAAAAAAAAAAAATTCCAATAATTAACATTTGAGAGGTAAAGTGGTGCTTTTCTGAGGTCTGAGCACAAAAATCGCTTCCCTAAAGGAAATCAGCCCAACCAGAGTCACCACTCAAATGGAGCAAATGCCCATGAGGGATTAATTTAACTCTGGGTCTCCAGGGATACGTATCAGAAACTGAAATTTTTACGGGTTTCGTGGGCTGTGTTGGGAGCGCTGACAAGTTTGGGAAGACACAACCAGCAGAGCAGAGCGTCACAGCTCGTCCTGCCGGCTGGAAAACTTCTTTATTTGAATTTGACAGGTTAACGCGCTCGCAAGAGCCACCGCGGCCTCCAATAAAAGCTTTTGATTCACAGGACACAACACTCAGGAATCAGCTGAATCGCTCCCAAAAAAAAGGGTTTTTAACTCGAGAATTCGGGGTCTGTGCCAGCGAAACCACGTGCCCGTTTTAACCCCCATCGTGTCTTCTTTGCCAAGTCATATCATTCCTTTCTACGACCCAGGAAATGAAAAATAACTTCAAAAAAACCACCTGTAATTCATATTTAAGCTGAGAAGGCACCGGTGCCTTGAGCAGCCAGGGACAACGTTCCAATTTTCTTCTTGTTCTCTGGGCTGGGTGGCTGGGTTGGATTTTAGAGGCATTTCGGTAAGTTAATAAGTCACTTCTGCTGCTCTCGGATAAAAGCACAAGCAAATCCAAATGCTACACATGGCCAGTTCCATTTCTCCGAGGAAGAAAAAAAAAAAATAATTAAAAATTTTTAAAAATGAGAAAGATGACAACCAGGTTTGTGTTTACGCACCAAGACCTCGTTGAAAGGTAAAACGTTTGCTGCGGCCAAGAATTTCCACGCATGAATCCTCCCAAATCCATATTTATATTAAAAAAAAAGAAATTTAGATAAACCACGCAGTTCCACAAATGTAAATCACGGCTTTGCATTCGCTAATTAAGCGGTGCTGCTCGGGTGCGAGACAAAGCCAACTCTGCATTTTTGGAGCTGATGATTA
Source organism: Pampusana beccarii (assembly GCA_013399365.1). Classification (NCBI taxonomy): domain Eukaryota; kingdom Metazoa; phylum Chordata; class Aves; order Columbiformes; family Columbidae; genus Pampusana; species Pampusana beccarii. Next base: position 7,617 of record VWYH01000493.1, read on the forward strand.
ACCTGTTTTCTGGAGGTCTCTTTTTTTTTCCTCTTCATAAATTAAAGAAAAAAGCCTGTTGAAAAGGCAAGGCCAGCCAGCCGTGCAGCACGGATTTTCCCTTTCTTTTTTTCTTAATTTTCTTTGCATTTGACTTTGTTCTCCCGGGCAGAAAGATGCTGGATAAACTTGCTCACTGATGGAGATCACCGGGACCATCCCGTCTTCGTTAATCTTATAAATTATTTGCTTAGAGGCTGCGAGGGAACTAAACTTTAAAAGAAAATTCCTCTATATTAAACAGCAATTTTATGCTTCTGTAGAGAAAGGACGGCCCAGCAACACACAACTATTCATTCTGGCTTTTTACGGCACAAATTATTTCAGCAACGAGACTTTAATTTCCCTGTTCGTGAAACTGGGATGGTCCAAAACCATCCGAGAGGGATGCCGTGAGGTTAAATGAACACACAGGCTTGGCAAATAATTATTTAATCGATGGCAAAACCCAGGTATTTACAGTCCGGCATTGAAATAATTAGGCAGATGCGTTAATAACCGCGGTTTCCCTCTTCCGTGATTCACGCAAGGTCATGGCCATGGGGGACTCTCAAGACATGGACCAAATGCAACGAAAACAAAATGCTTAACTGAAAAATAAAATAGAACTACAGACAAAAAGCCTCTTTGGAACCTCTCTCCGTATGACAAGAGTCTGACAACCTTCAGAAACATTTATTTGCTCTTCCAGACACCAAGTGAGACACTGAAACGCTTGTAGAATAGGAGCAGAATAATTCAGATGATGCAGTGAATACCTGAGCAAACGGCACAGAAATTCAGCATAAATATCCGAAAATGAGCAAAACAAAGTAGGCAACTAATAGGAGAGCACTAAGGGCTCTTCAAGAAGATGTCAGCAAGAATTTTGGCTATTTTTCTCATTGGGAAACTGCCTGGATTGCCCAGTGCCACGGGGAGAAATCCAGGGACGAACATCGTGGTCCAAACGCTCACAGGGTGAGAAAAACAAGCCCTGAGTGTTCCCTCAAAAAAAAGGAAAAATTCAGCTTTTGGTGGCTTTGTCTCCAAACTCCTCACATGGCCACAACAAACCAGAAATTACACGGGAAGGGAGAAAAATCTCCTCCTCTACCCGCATCCGAGCGTGAGGCTGCAGGAGGGAACAAGCACACAGGGATTCCCAAAAATCAACCGCAGCCCGACGAACGCTCAAATCGCGCGGAACAAAACGTTTCAGCCGTCCATCTGCTCTACGACCACGCTGAGTAATCTCAACCGCACAACATTCGATGCGTTTTTTGCCGACGAGGTCAACTATTTGCGTTTTCTGCAGACGAGGTGGGTGCATTGAGTAAAAGCAAGTCTGGCAGCATCTCCCAAGGATGAACAGGAGCACCAAGTATTTACTGGAAGAAAAAGTCTTGAGTGTTTTTCAAATTAATTAAATCAATTATTCTGGATGCCTCTGTGCCAGCTCTGCACGTTGTTACTCAAAATAACCCCGTTGCACTCTGTTATTTATACCTGGGTGCTGGCTGTCATGGGCTTAAAAATAAATATATCTCACCCAGCTTCCCAGTTCATCAGCCCCAGCCCTGGCTTCGTGAAAAGTCTCCTTTCAGGTTGGTCTTGCTGCATCTTTGTCATCCTGCAGATTTGTCCCATGTCTCATCTGAGGTAGCTGTGCCAGAGCCCCCCTGCATCCTCATCCTCCATCTATCCTCGTCCTCCATCCATCCATCTCCATCCATCTCTGTCCCCCATCCATCCATCCTCATCCTCCATCCATCCTCTGTCCATCCCCATCCTCCATCCACCCACCCTCTTCATCTGTCTGTCCTCTTCCTCCATCCATCTCCATCCACCATCCATCTCCATCCACCATCCATCCTCTTCCTCCATCCATCCTCATCTTCCACCCATCCTCATCCTCCATCCATCCTCATCCTCCACCCACCCTCATCCACCCATCCTGATCCTCCATCCATTCTCATCCTGTATCCATCCACCCGTCCTCCATCCATCCTCATCTTCCATCCATCCTCGTCCTCCACCTATGCCCATCCTCCACCCATCCTCATCTTCCATCCATCCTCATCCTTCATCCATCCCCTTCCTCCACCCATCCCTGTCCTCCACCCATTCATCCTCTTCCTTAATCTATGCCCATCCTCACCCTCATCCATCCATCCATCCCCACCAACCACACCTTCCCACGGCCACTGCTCACTTCACCCCATGGGAAACCACTTCAAGGACTCACCCTCCCACAAAAATTAACCCAAACCAACCAACCAAAAGGGAAAAATAAATGAAAAATAAATTAAAAATAAAGGCTGGTTAGCTGCCCAAACCGGTTCTTGGCAGGGTAAAACACAGGCAGGACGAGGCCGCAATAGGATCCACTTGGACAGGTGTAAAAGGTCATTAAACTCCAGCCTAAAACCACCATTTTGCAAATGCACAAAAACCAGAGCTTCAACTAAAGTCTGGTCATCCTTATCCTCACCCCTCCTGTTCACAAGGTCTCCCCGTGAATGAGATCCAGGAATCGAAGGGGAGAGAAACCTTCTTCCTGCTGGGCTAGTTTGAACCCGGCTCGGTTTGTTTTAAGCTGGGCTCACTGGAGGGAGGACGGCACAAGGGAACAAGCAGGACTCGCTTTCTCCCCCGGTAGCATCTTGGGAACTGCAGCCGCAGCAAAATACTTGTATTAATTTGGCTCCCTTGTGCAAAACCTGTCAAACAGCACATGGAGGAGCAGCTGCGACTGTCGCTGTTTCCAGGGATTATGGCAGGGAGCCGAGAATAAGCAGACGTGAAGTTGAGCCTTGACTATAAGCACCAAATTTGCACATTTTTAAGGGAAACGGAGACCCACCTCCCTCCTTTTACGTGTGCTGTGCACAGTGTTGTTTCAAGTAATTATATATTTGCTCTCATCTACTCCCAGACCTTATTTCCCAGCCTTTCCTGGCCACATGGTCACAAAAAGGTTTCCAGAGTTTAAGGAAAAACAAAAACCACCGTATTTCACGTTGGCCGCATGACAAAATGAGTGTCCAAGAATATATTGCTTTTTAGTATAACTTTCGACAGTTTTCCCTGTAGGTATCGATCAAGCAACACAATGCTGGAGCCCACTCGGCCAAGGACCTCACAGCAAGAAACACCCAAAATCTCCAGCAAATTCTGAATTATTAGGTTGACGCAAAAGTAACTGCGGTTTTTACATTGCTGAAATTTGCCGTTTGATGTTGGATACATTCTTAAATAAATGTGCTCATGTTATACACCATTTTTATGTGCCTTTCTCACTTCAGGTTTATTTGCTACTGACTTATTACTTGCTGTTTGTTTTATACGTATTTTAGACTTTGGAAATTATGTTAGACCAAAAACCAAATTCGAACTATTTTCTTACGTGAGTTCAAAATGGGTTGTAAAGCAGCGGAGGCAACTCGTGACATCAACAACGTGTTTGGCCCAGGAACTGCTAACGAACGCAGTTCGTTAACGTGCAGTGGTGGTTCAAGAAGCTTCCCAAAGGAGATGAGAGCCCTGAAGATGAGCGTGGTGGCCACTGGAAGGTGACAATGACCAATGGAGAGCAATCATCAAAGTTGATCAAAGAGCAATCACCAAAGCTGCCGAAGACTCAACATTGACCGTTCTATGGCCATTTGGCATTTGAAGCAAATTGGAAAGGTGAAAAGGCTCAAGAAGTGGGTGCCTCAAGAGCTGACCGAAAATCCCAAAAAACATCATTTTGAAGTGTCATCTTCTCTTATCCTACGCAACAACAAACCACTTCTCAATCGGATTGTGACGTGCAACAAAAGGTGGATTGCATACGACAACCAGCTCAGTGGTTGGACCAAGAAGAACCTCCAAAGCACCTCCCAAAGCCAAACTTGCTCTCCTGCCGTTCTGATCCACTCCAGCTTTCCAAATCCCAGTGAAACCATCACATCTGAGAAGGATGCTCAGCAAATCAATGGATGCACCAAAAACTGCAACACGTGCAGCCAGCACCGGTCAACAGAAAGGGCCGGTTCTTCTCCACGACAACACCCAACCACACGTTGCACAATGAACGCTTCTAAAGTTGAACGAATTGGGCTACAAAGTTTTGCCTCCTCTGCCATATTCACCTGTGAATATTCACATATTCACCAAATGACTGACGCTTCTTCAAGCACCTCGACAACTTTTTGCAAGGAAAACGCTTTCCAAGAGTTCATCGAATCCCGAAGCACAGACTTTTATGCTATGGGAATAAACAAACTTATTTATCGTTGGCAAAAATTGATTGCAATGGTTCCTATTTTGACTAATAAAGGCATGTTTGAGCCTAGTTATAACGACTTAAATTCATGAACTGCAATTACTTTTGCACCAACCTAATAATAGCAAGTCCCTTTCAATTAATCTTCCCCATCACGACAGGGATGCCCAAGCCCTGGGCTGCACCAGGACGGCTCTGGAGGACCCTCTTGTCTCAAAGTCAACAACATTTGTGGGGTGGCATTGGCCAGAAATGCCTCAGGGAACTTTTCCTGAGGTTAGACGCCCAACGCACATGTATTTGCGTGTCACTGGTAGAAGCACCATAATTTTATCCCCAGCTTTCTATCTCCGGCCACGTGAGCATCGTTTATGACTTTCCTAATAAAGCCCGACTAGAAACGAAGCCTTTGTAGCCCTAAGCGTGTGTTTTATTCTCGCCGCAATAACTTTACTCCTCTCTGTTTCCACAGCAACTGTTCTCTCGGCGCTTTGCTTTTGGGAACGTGAGGCTGCTCCGCTCCGCCAGAATAAAAACCGAGCAGAAAACACAGGTTTGAGGGCAGCGGCGAGACAAGCGGGTCAGACGCCGGCCTTCAGGTGGAGAAACGGTTCGGTTGCTTCGGCCGGAGCGGGGACGCGATCCGGTTGCAAAGCCAAAGCAACGTCAAACAAAAGCTTGGGCCGCGGCCAAAGTCGTCATTTTTTCCCCCGACGTGATGCACGACCCAAGCACAAAGGAGAAGGAGAAGGTGGGAGAACCCCACGCAAACACAGACTAAAGGTTCTACAACCTCAGGGGGAAATCTGCTGCTTTTTTTGCCTCGTTCGAGGCTTTTTGGCTGGGAGAAACAGCTCTGCCGTTATTACGCTTGTTCGGTTATTACATCGGGAGGACTCAGTGCTGATAAAAGCATCCAGCATCCCCTCCATGATTAATCTCCACCTTGGTTTTGCTGACGGACACTTTTGCAAAAGCAGCATCTTTTTGAGCCGCTGGATATCCTGTTTTTAAAAGGAGAGAAACACCTGGGTCTTTTACGGGAAATTACCTGGTAGCGGATCCTGCTATTGACCTACAGCGATCAAACGCCGTCCCAGGATTTAACAGCAGCAAAGCCAAGCGCAAAAGGAAAATAAAGCCCGTGCAACGCAGTCTGTCCACGACTGGAAACGCTAAATGCCATTTTCAAAGCAAGGACCTTTTTCCGCACAACTTTGCCTCCCTAAATTACAAAAAAAAGGAGCCCACCACCCACCTTACCAGTGAAGAAAGCGAGGGAAGGTGGCAAGGAAGGACAAGTTGGAATCTGAATGCAAGAAAACATACATATATATATATATGCACTTATGTTATAGGGACAATACTAAAATACATGCCTAAAATGAGCATTTCCACAAAAGCCAACAGCACAACCATCTGCTTTGCTCCCTTGGAAATTCAGTCGCTACACACAAAAGATGCCGATTAAGCCGCTTTCGAGTTTGTCACGGCGGTTTCATGCTCTTTCAAAGCAGAGACCATCCCATTTGTTTTATTTATTATTCTCTCCTATTACTTTTTTTAACACCTAAACACTTTTGGAGAGCTCTCCTTAAGCTGATCTGCCAGAGAACCTGAGCAGGAATCCACTTTTTGCCTCTTTTCAGTGCCGCCAACTTTTATCTCGGCGCTAAATCCCCAACACGTTGAATTTTTGCAGCACAGGCAGGGACGTAACCCGGGGCCAAACACCATTTCCTCCACCATTTTCTCCTGTTATTTCTCTCTGTGCCTTGTTTCGCACAAAATAACCTCAAGCTGCCACATTTTCGGCACAAAGCCACCTGCGTCCCAAGAGAAAACAATGGCAAAATTAAAGAAAAAGCCAAATGCCTCATCGCAAGGGCTGCACGAGCGCAAATAATCTGCTTGAGCTGCAAGAAACGAGTTAAATTTGCATATTTACAGGATAATTTTCTTATTTCACTTTGTCTTTAACTTCCGGCAAAAAAAAACACTCCACTCTTGGATGCTTCACGTGGTCTCCAGCACCAGCCTGGATTCCACCTTCAAGGTGCTTTGCTGCCCTAAATGTCGCTTGATTTTGTGCTAATTAACGATTTTTCGTCCCTAAATCCGCTCAGGAATGCGTCTGCTGCCCAGCTCGGCTTTGGGATCCCCGTTTGCGCGCCACGTCCGCAGCTCAAGAAGCGCGTCTGCAGTTCACGTCCACGCCGCTTTTCCCCGGTGGCATTTTGTGTTTCAGATTCCTTTCTTCCCGACGGAAATACATTACCCTTGAAACGCTCCCGCCTCGCACGATCTGAGGAGCAGGATGATTTGCATTCGCTGTACTTGTGGAACTAAGGGCATCGGGAAAATAAATGTCAAGCCCTAGTTTAAAAAGAAGAAAAAACAAAGGACGCTGCGAGTTGTCAAAGGAAATACAACCAAATCTGAATGAAGGAAAAAGATTTAAAAGCTTCAAAAATAGAATCTGAAAGGGAATCGAACACTTATATGGGAGGAAAAGCTTCAAGCTGACCTTTAACTACATCGCTTGTGTTCGACAAACACTTTCTTGAATTTAACAACAATTTACAAAGCCAAAGAGCTCGGGACTGTACTGATGGTTATCGGCGAGGGACGAAGAGAGGCTTCATGTCAGGTATTATTTCCATGGAGCTCATTGAAAACCTCCAGAAAATTAAAAATAAAGAGACACAGCCCAGACAGCAGAGCTGGGACTAAGATTAAAGGAACCAAAGGTTTAGCGGTGTCTAGATCGGGTTGAAAAGGAAGGCTTAATCTTTTTTAATGGGCATGGATGAAAAGGGGGAAAATTATGTAAAACCCCCTCTGTCCATTACCATGGGGATGCCAAAGGAAGTCGAGATGAACGAGCACCAGGAAAACCAGGTCTCAAACTTTCTGCTGGTTTCTCCTTGGAAAGTTAAGCCAGAGAGAAGCATGTAACTCGGGACAGGATTTATTAGATTGTGGGTTTGTACTAAAAAAGAGAGAAAACATCCTCGTGATCTTTTCAAAGATTTTTGCCTCCGAGCAGCAGCTTCTGCCAGACAAAGTGGGGATGGTAAAAAGCAACATGAAAAAGGGCGTCTAGGTTGAGATGGTTCTGCAGCCGTTTTAAACTGAAGGAGGGAGATTTAGGCCGGACATAAGGAATAAATCTGGGATGCTGAGGGTGCTGAGAGCCTGGCCCAGGTTGCCCAGAGAGGTGGTGGATGAACCACCCCAGGCCAGGGCTTTGCTGCCTCTTCATCTTCACAAAGCCCACAAGCTGGATTTTAGCAATAGAAGGAAAGAAAGAAATCGCGCCGAAAGCCCAGAAATCAGCGGGGAAAGGGCGGGGGTGGATCCAAAACGCTTCAATTGCGGTCGGCATCCGACAGCCCGGCCCGGCGCACGCCCAACCTCTCTGCTCGCAGCCTCACCAAGCCAAAGTCGGGATATTTTCCTCTAAATATCTTCCTCTCCTCGGCTTCCAAACAGGCGTGCGGCGGCCCCGTCACACCACCAAAGCGTTTCCTCTCGTTCCGATAGCGGTTGCGGACGAGATTATTTGAAGGGCTGGATCAAAGGAGCAGAACCAGGTTCTAAAGAGTGTCCGAGACAATTGCGCTGCTCGGATATCTATGGCTAAAAATAAATAACTGTGGGAAAAGCACTTGGCTCCTTGCGAGAAAGATAAGGTCTGTAATTCTTCATGTCGCTGCGTCTTCGCTCCTCTGGTGCTATCCACAGGAAAGGCCTAACAAATCCTTTACTAAATAGAAATACGCATGTTTTTCACTAAAATAAAATTCCTCGGTAAGCGAAAAGCAGTTGTGGAGGACACACACACCATATTGAGACACCATAACCAAATAAAAATCCGTGACCTTCCCTTCCCCGCCCTTTTTTACCAGATTTTCCTTATCACGGATGGATCCCCAAACCAGTTCAGCTTTTGCAGAGACCTCAATATCTTTTTAAGTTTCGATTTACAAGGCGCTCAGAGACGCATCACAGGACGCACCTCCGGAAAATGGATGTTAAGGGGTGACCTTACCGAGGTTTGAAGCGAATTAAACTTGGGTGCGCGCCACGCTCGAGCAAAACCTTCGCCTAACCCCAAACCGGTTTCAAGGACAAGCTGCGGACACGAATTTCGTAAATACAAGGAACTACAGTTAATTATCAACTTGCTCAGCAGAAAGCTATAGAAACAAAGCTTCTTGTGTATTAAAGTGCAATGAAAATTCAGGTTTTCAGCTAGGCGGAGATGACAGGTTCCCTTAGACCGGCCAGCGGGGACCAAGAACTAAGTCATGGTTTCTTATGTAGGACGAGGACTTGTTTTCTGCTCCAAACACGGTTTCAAGCAGCCAAAGCTCCCGAAAAAACCTTCAGTCCGCTCCGTAGCGCAAGGATTTCATAGTCGAGGTGACACGAGTAATTTCAGCTTTTCACGGGAAGCGCCGCGCCATCACGCTCTCGTTTCAATCTGAAAAACTGCAAAGTGTTCTTGACATTCAGCCCCTGAGGTCTCCATCCCGAAAATATCCGTAATTTTGCACATCTCAAACCGCTCTGGTGGGCAAAAACGGAGTCACCTCCAGCCAGGTGGCTTTAAACAGAGACCCCACTCCCCCATTTTGCTTCAAAAATGTGTAATTAGGTGATAGCCAGGAACAATTAAACTCAAGACGCGAAATTCAGTCGCGCTAAGCTCAAGCTTAGGTTGAGCAAAAGGGTTTTTTTCCGCTAAAACGACCTTCCTGAGAAAGGCAAACAGAAGGTTTTAATCTGATTTTCAGCCATTAGGCAAGAAAAAAACTGAAAAGATACAGCAGATAATCGGGGCTTTACCACGCGATATCGCGAGGATAAAACCTCGGCGCTGTCGTTAGCGTCGGCATAACGAGGTTTGGGCAAAAAGAGCGTTACGGACCAGCTTCCACCGCCTGCGCTCCGTCATTTAAAAATGTAAAAGCTGTACAAAGAATCCCGCTATTCGCCCCAAAGGCCGTCCTTTCGGAGAGCTCTGCGACACGCAGTACGGTGGATTTAGGATCCTGGGAGCTGGAATTGTTCGCTACTTAAAAGCAAAAAGAAATAAAACAAACTTGAAAAGACCGACGTCACCGCGTGACCTTCCGCAAGGCTCCTGCAAAAAGATTGGTGGGGTTTTCCTGTTAATTGAAGGTGACAGTGAAAACATGAGCTAAGCGCCCGTTATATAAGCGACCGGCTTCAGAAAGGTTTGGTTTTTTTATTATTTTTAAATGTTTTAAACTGGCAGAAAAGGCGCAGCTTTTTTCCGCATTCACCTTCCTTGGTTTGAGATATTTTATTTTTTCGGAGAGACGATCTTTCAATTTGCAGGACCCAGAGAAACGGCGACAACGCTCGTACAAAGTGAAATAAAAACCATCCTGGCTGAGCCTGCACGGATCACATTTATCCCAAGGAAGGAAAAATGGTCTCAAACAATAACCCGCTTGCTCAGAAGCACCAAACGAAGCCGGAGCGGGTCAGATTAAAAGATGGAGTTTGGGTATTTCAGCTACAGTCTTGTAAGCTTAGTACCTGCTGCAAGATATTTTGGGTTGATTTCTTTAGAAGTGGAAAAGCAAAAATACGGGAGAGGAAAGCTTGCAAATTAAGATTACAGTCACACAATTCAAATCTGTATTATTTTTGCCAGAACAGGAAGCAATATTCAACATGCCAATGAGTCAGAGCCCACAATTTGATCGCTTGCTGCTGAAAGATAATTTTATTTAAATCTAGGAGGGAAATGGCTTGTCTGATCCCACACCTGATCCTCGACATTGCAAACCCCGCTGGGCACCGAGGTTGGGAACCCAATGATATTGCACACGATTTTAAGCATTACTTGCACAAGAAAGCGGTGACTCGCATTTCCCGAACATAAATCACAAACACTGATTTTATCGAGTAAAAAAAAAAAACCATTTGCTAACGATCAATAAAAGGCGGCGCAACAGGTCGGGGAAGCACGAGATCATCCGCTGAGTTTTTACAGGTCTGGGTGTTACCTCAGTTGTTTCCTCATCCATTCGGCATCATTTTCCTGTGAAAACCGAGCGCACGGGGCAATTTGCAGAGAAGCTTTGAACCGAACGAGGCTCCTGGTCAGATCTTAAGTATCCACAGTCCCTAAATGTGCAGAAATGCGGCAAAAAGCGCAGCGGCGTCTCTCCTGCAAACCCCAGCGGTGGCTTTTCACGGCACCAGGCGACGGATGGGCAGGTTCTCCTCTGTCCCCCACACCCTCTGCCAGCGCTTGGGCTGTCGCAAGAACCACAAAAAGACTTGGGAAAGAGCCGACGTGTTGGATGAGGTGAAAACACGCCAGAGGGCCGGGAGAAGGGCCGTGCGATCGCATCTAACTGAGCAACGGGGCAAATTCAGAGCCTGATGTAAAGCGACAGGCATGGAAGGGGAATAATTCTGGCTGCGTGAGCAGAGGGAATGAGCTTTGGTCTGCTCAGACTGGTAGGGCTGGGAAATACAGACAGGTTTTGAGGGCTGAAGACAGGCTGATGGAGATGAAGCGTAAATATAGGAAGCAAAAAACCCAACGGGAACTCGTGTGCTGGTGCTGTAAGCCAAGGGGTGTCCCCATCCCAGATCCCTGTGCAGCAAAAGGGCATCTCAGTGCTAAGGGAGAATCACGGAATCATTTTCTTTGGAAAACAGACCCTCAAGATCATGGAGTCCACCCGTTCCCCCACCCCTGTCCCTGCCCCATGTCCTGAGAACCTCATCTCCGTCTGTCCAACCCTGCAGGGATGGTGACTCCAGCACTGCCCTGGGCAGCCTGTTCCAATGCCCCACAGCCCTTTGGGGAAGAAATTGTTCCCAGATCCAACCTCAACCTCCCCTGGTGCAACTTGAGGCCGTTTCTTTGTGTCCCTGTCTCCCCTCAGCTCCTGTTCTCCAGCTGAACCCCCAGCTCCCTCAGCCGCTCCCATCACACTTGTGCTCCAGCCCCTTCCCCAGCTCCGTTCCCTTCTCTCCACTCGCTCCAGCACCTCAAGGCCTTTCTTGTTCTGAGGTGATCCCGCCACCCCTCTGGCCACCATTTTGAGCCCTGAGGTGATCCTGGTGCCCCTGGCACCACCATTTTGTGTTTTGAGGTGATTTTGGTGCCCCTCTGGCCACCATTTTGAGCCCTGAAGCGATTTTGGTGCCGCCATTTTGAGCCCTGAGCCAAGGGGCCCAAAACCACCCCCAGGATTCGAGGTGCCTGGGAAAGTCACCAAGATGCTTCAAAATGGTTTTGATACAAGGACGGGCCTCCCAGCCCACAGTTTGAAGCTGGAAGAGAGACCAGTGAACTCTATCTCAACCAAAACCGAAAGGGATTTAGAAAGGCTTGGACTAACTCGCCAGGACAGGGCTGTCTGGAGTCACCACGGGCTACCGGGCATCACCCTCGAAGGCACGTTCCTGTGCACGAGATACCGGTGGAAAAAAGACCAACTTTAGCCCTTGCAGGGACCAAGCTGGACAATCTCACCCAAAATTTTTAAAAAACGCAGCAATAAAGCAAATAAGAACAACACCCCATGTGCTACACCCTCCACAACCGCTCTGCCTCGCTCCCTCTAAATTCGCCAGAAATACAAAAGAAAAGAGCTTTTATTTTAGAAGAGGCTTTTCTTTTTAATAGTTTTTCTTCTCAGCAAGACTGGGCGCAGAGCTGCATCATGCTTTCCCCTTCCAGAAAGCTCAGTTTTCCCATAAAAACTAGTATTTCGAGGCGAGATACACGGGAGAACGCACCTGGCCTGCCCCAAGTCATGGCTCCCATTAATAACCAAAGAGAAGGTCCCTCGGTGAAGGGACACGACATCTTCCCACGTCACTGGACCATAATAACCTGGATTAACAAATCCAGGGTGATGTGGCAGAGCTCACACCGCCCGAAAGAGAGAATTCGGCCATGCCAGGGCACGCCGAGACAGGCTGAGGCACAGCCGAGTGTTAACTGCCAAGTTTCTCAAGTTTACTCCATCCTTCTTTCACCCTCAATTAAAAAATAATTTTTTAAAAAAATCTGTATTTTAATATTTTGAGCTTAGCATTTTTAGAGGCAACAAGGACAGCCGGGTAAAACAACTGGAGTTTTAAAGCTGAGGATTCAACCCATCACAAAACTTTCCAGATAAATTCCTGGAGAACCGACCCCGGATATTTTGCTGCCAGCAGCACCCTGTACAACGCAAGATTTACAATAACTGTGGTGAATTCCTCCAAGGCTGTGCTAGGAGCCTTCTGCACTATTTCTCCCAGAAGAAAATCCCAATTTACAAACCAGCTTAGGCCTGGCTTTGCTCAAACAACCGGTTCCACAGTATCCTCAAGCCTGCACTAAGGGCAATCAGGTCTCCACGTCTCTATGGAAGAGTTTAAGGCACAGAAAGCACCAGAGAAATGTAACGTGTTAATTAACCCCAGGGTGAATCGCTGTTTTCATCCTCGCTGCCAAACCCAGGTTGCGGTCTGGATTTCGGGTGTGACGCAAACACAGTGAACGGGGGAGATAACGTGGAAAAACCAAGGGGCTTAATCACACAACAGGGGCGGTTTGAGCAAAGACCAGGGGCAAAGGCTGAGCACAAAAGCAGGAGGAAGCCAAAGCCAGACAGGGCGCGAGGCCTTATGGAACCAGCACGGACCCCAAAAGATCCAGCATCATGGAATCAGTTTGGTTGGAAAAGCCCCTCAAGATCATGGAGTCCAACCATAACCCAGTCCTGGCACTACCCCATGTCCTGAGAACCTCATCTCCGTCTGTCCAACCCTGCAGGGATGGTGACTCCAGCACTGCCCTGGGCAGCCTGTTCCAATGCTCCACAGCCCTTTGGGGAAGAAATTGTTCCCAGATCCAACCTCAACCTCCCCTGGTGCAACTTGGGGCCGTTTCTTTGTGTCCCTGTCTCCCCTCAGCTCCTGTTCTCCAGCTGAACCCCCCAGCTCCCTCAGCCTTGCCCAAGCACCCCCGACCCCCCACCTCACACCATTTTCCCACCCTCAGACCCTCCTGTCCCCCCCCAAAATTCCCCCTTTACCCCCTATTCTCTACCCCAGAGCCCTCTCCAACCTCTCCCTCTTGCCTCCAGGCCTTATAGAGAAGCTGCTAAATTAATGTACACCGTGATTAAGTTATAAAAGATGTACCCGTCATTAACCAACGGGCATGAGGGGAGACCTTCTAACGTTCTACAACTACCTGAGAGGAGGCTGTAGCATGGAGGGGGTTGGTCTCTTCTCCCAAGCAGCAAGTGAGAGGACGAGAGGAAACGGCCTCAAATTGCACCAGGGGAGGTTGAGGTTGGATCTGGGGAACAATTTATCTATGAAATAGGCTGTGGGGCATTGGAACAGGCTGCCCAGGGCAGTGTGGCAGTCACCATCCCTGGAGGGGGTTAAAGGGCTTTTAGACGAGGTTCTCATGGACATGGTTTAGTGCTGGAGTGAGGTTACGGTTGGACTCGATGATCCCGAGGGTCTCTCCCAACTGAACTGGTTCTACGATCGATGCTTTCTGACCACCTGCAAAACCAGGGGATATCTTCCAAGTTTTAGATCCTTCTGCGTGACAAGACACAGAAGGTTCAGTAACATCATGTTTAGAAGCAGAGCGCTTAGCTTATATTTAACAATAATACTTAACAAGAAACTAAACAATTATAACTAACATCAATTATTTTTTAGCATAGATGTCAAAACTTTCAAAAATTGTAACGCGTATGTAATAATCGTGTGAATATAAGCGGCGCAAGAGCATCCAGTCTTTGGAGCGCTTACAGAGGATGATCCCCAGAGCTGATAAAATAAATAATGCCGCTTAACAGCATAATTGACCCTGCTGTTCAGTTTATTTCTCCGTTTCAGCCTCACCACCTGCCGCCTCCTGCCCTCACCCCCATTCCACCCCCAGGCCCACTCCAGACCCTCACATCCCCCTCAACCGCCCACCCCACACACCTCAAACCGTCAAACGCCCCCCGACCTGCAGCGTGCGCTCCCGCAGGGCTCTCAGCCTCTCCCGCCGCCGCTTCGCTTCTTCCTCCAGCCTCCCCAGGGCCGGGTCCGCCGCCTCCTCGGCCGCATCCACCCCGCCACCGGGCGCCGCCATCTTGCCCCTCTTCTCTCCCCAACGCTCCGTACAGCACCCGGCGCGCATGCGCGGCAGGCGCGGCACGCCGAGCGCATCGATGGGGAAACCTTGGCGGGGGCTACCAAGGAGGGGGGGAACTCAAGAAGCAGGAGGGGGGCGCAAAAAATATAAAATATAGATTTTAAAAAAAAAAAAATCTAAAAAAATTTTAAAAGGTGTAATGACCGTAAATCAGAATCCGCCGCCCAGCCAGGCTTGTGCCCCCGCCCTCCCAGAGCGCGCAAGGCTCAGCTGGTTTAATGGGTGAGGGGTAATTATTGGTGGGGGTATTTAACCTTCCCCACCCCCCCCCTTTACCTTCCCTTGGGGCTGCCGGGGGGGGAGTTAAAAAGGAGAGGGGGGTGGGAAATGGTTCGCACGCCCCTTCCCAGCAGCAGGTACCCGGTGCCGGGGGGGGGCCCTGTCACCGCCCCCCGTACCTGGGGGAGGGCCCGGGGGGGCGGAGCCGCCCGCCGTGCCGTTCCGAGCCGTTCCGAGCCGTGCCGGCCCGGCATGGCTTCCCGGGAGCGGCTCTACGAGCTCTGGATGCTTTACTTCGCCAAGGTGAGACCGAACCCCCGCCGAATTTTTTTCCCGGGGGGGCGGGCAGCACCTCTTTTCCCCCATTACCCCCGCTGCCTGTATCCCCTCCCTCCCTGGGTGGGTGTGAGCGCTGCCTGCACCCCCCTGCCTGCACCTCCTGCCTTGGGCGTACCGCACCCCCATTTTGGGGGGGGCACCGCATCCCCCTCTGCACCCCACTGCCGCATCCTGGGCTCCGCGTCCCCCCCTGACCCCCTGAGATATCCCCGGGCTCCACAGCCGCCCCGCCGGGCGGCCCCGCAGCCCGAGCTCCGCGAACCCCCCGGGGGCAACCGCGTCCGTCCGTGACCCCATCGCCGCAGCCCGCGCTCCGCGACCCCCGCTGTGCTCCGCGTTTTGGGGGGCACCGCATCCCCCCGCGCCCCCCCCGCATCCCGCAGCCGCCTTCTCACATTTCGGGGGGTCCACACCCCCTTGTACCACTCGGGAGGGTTTGGGGGGGGTCTGTCTTTCCCCCCGCCCCGTGTCCCTGCGCCCCCGCCCGGCAGCAGGTGCAGCCGCGGTGACATTGGAGCGTCGGGAGCAGCGGGGGGACGGGGACAAGGGGGCCGTCCTGCCGACGGGGGGTGTTCTGCTCAGGGGGACCCCCCTATCGCACCCCGAGAGTCCCTCGCGTTTGGTTTTCTCCTTAATTATCCCCATTCCCAGGCTGCATGGGTGGGGGGTGGGCTGGAGAAGAGGGGACCCCCCCTTGTGTCACCCCTGGCTCCTGTGCCCGTGGGTTGGGGTCACCAGCTGAGGTTTTGGGGTGCAGGGCGGTTATTTCTACCCCCGAACTCCACTCTTGTCCCCAACACGTGGCTGGGGACACCAGGAGGGATGGGGACACCGGGGGGGGATCCCGCCATGCCACCAGGACAGGGACAGCATTGTGTCTGTCACCTCACCCTGGCCCCATGACGTCCCCTGGGAGCCACCAGCTCTTCTGCACCCCAAAACAAAGCCACCTCCAACCCCCCTCCCGCTCAGTGCCAGGAAAAGGGCTTGGAGCATCTTCAGGGTCCCCTTGGTGACAGACCTGTCACCCTCGAGTGGCCCCGTGCCCGTTCTGGCCCCAGTACGAGTTATAAAAACAAAATAAATCATGACACTGTGGCAGGAGGTGGCACCAGGCCGAGGGGGCTTCGGTGGGACGGGTTGTGTGAGGGACACAAGTTGTGACATTGGGTGGTGGCGTGGGGACACGGGCACCTCCTTGGGGTGGTCACACCTTCTGGTGACAGGCACCGCACACCAGGTGGCCGTGGTTGTGCAGGGACACGTCCTGTGTCGAGGTGTCTGCGGTGTGGGGACGTGTGCCACGGCATGGAGGTGTCCACGGTTGTGTGGGGACACGTGCCATGCCACCAGGTGTCCATGGTTATATGGGACATGCGCCGTGACATCCAGGTGTCCATGGTCATGTGTCCCATGCCATCGAGGTGCCTGTGGTCGAATGGGGACATGTCCCATGCCACCAGGTGTCTATGGTCGTATGGGGACATGTCCCATGCCATCGAGGTGTCTGTGGTCATATGGGACATGTCCCATGCCACCAGGTGTGCATGGTCATATGGGGACACATGCCATGCCGTCAAGGTGTCTGTGGCCATATGGGACATGTCCCATGCCATCGAGGTGTCTGTGGTCCTTTGTGGACATGTCCCATGCCATCGAGGTGTCTGTGGCTGTACAGGGATATGTCCCATGCCATCGAGGTGTCTGTGGCTGTACAGGGATATGTCCCATGCCATCGAGGTGTCTGTGGTCCTATGGGACATGTCCCATAGGACCACAGACACCTCGATGGCATGGGCCATGTCCCATATGACCACGGACACCTCGATCGCATGGGACATGTCCCATGCCATCGAGGTGTCCGTGGTTGTACAGGGACACGTCCCATGCTGTTGAGGTGTCCATAGACACATGGGGACACGTGCCATGCCACCAGGTGCACATGGCCACAGGGGGACCCATGCCACGCTGTCCGGGCGTGTGTGGTCACAGTGCCACACCAGTGGGGTGGCCATGCCACCGGGGCCAGGGCAGGACTTCGGTGTCACCTCCCCAGCCAGGTGACCCTGCAGAACCCGCTGGCCTGCGCCGCGGTGACGTCCCCAAGCACCAGCGAGGACGAGGCTGCCGGGACGTGTCCCCTGACCCACGTCACACCTTTGTCATCACACTGCCGGGCTTGCTCTGAGCTTGAACCCGGGGTGGCGGGTGATGCCACCGGTCTGCGTGTCACCTCCATGGCGATGTCCCCCGGTGCCATCCCCCTCGCTGGCTGGTGACATCGGATGAGGGCTGCATGCCCTGCGTTCTCTCTCGTGGCTTTAAAATAGGGCAGAGCTCACGTCACCGCATCGATGGCCCTGGCAGGGGACAGGGATGTCCCCAGGGATGTCCCACGGGGTGGCCGTGCCACGGTGGGGATGGCACCGACCGTGTCGTCCCACACCATCCGCGGGGGTGGCAGGAGGTGACAGTGACCCCACTGCGGTCCCATTGCCAGGCCCCCGGTGTCACCCCCCCGACACTCAATGGCAGGGAGGTGGCTTTGTCACCGTCACTTGTGGGGGGGTCTCGGCAGCGCCCGGGAGGGATGGAGGTGGCGGCACCGCGTTCCCAGGTGACACCGCGCCGGCCGAGCCCAGAAGCCACCCAACAGGCTCTGCCAGCTGGGACGGGCACCGGCGGGGGCGGCCCCCCCGGGATGGGACACGGGCTGCGGGTGGGTGACAGGAGGGGACACTGGGGCCGGGGGGGCTCTGAGAGCTGTCACACTCACCACGCTCCGGCTTTGGTGGCGCCCGCGGGGGGGGGACAGCGGGGTTTGGCCACGTGCCCGTGCCGGGCGATGCCCATCGTGTCCCCATCGCCACCGCCGTGACCTCGACCCTGGCACATCCCAAAGCGCGGGGTTGGGGACAACGGGTGACACCCCCTTGCACCCCACGGGGGGGCCGTGGGGAGGAAGCGCCGTTGGGCGCGGGTGACTTGGCATTTCCTGACGCTTCGGGGTTTTGTTTCTTTTTTTTTTTTTTTTTTTTTTTTTTTTTTTTTTTTTTTTTCATAATATTATTTTGTTGTGACATT
>VWYH01000493.1:32914-60478 GCA_013399365.1 Pampusana beccarii
CTGAGGGTGGTGAGAGCCTGGCCCAGGTTCCCAGAGAGGTGGTGGCTGAACCATCCCTGGAGACATCCCAGGCCAGGCTGGACGGGGCTCTGAGCAACCTGAGCTGGTGGAGATGTCCCTGTCATGGCAGGGGGGGAATGGGGGGGCTGGGACGGTCCCTCCAACCCAAACTGTTCCGTGATTCTGTGGTTCTATGATAAAAACCCATTTTTCCCCCTCCCCATCATCCTGACAGCCCAACGCCCTGGGGGCCATCACACCGGCGGCAGTGGAGGTGCTGCTGGGGGTTCTGCGGCGGGGAGGAGATGGGGGAACCCCCCCGCTCCCCGGGCTGCTGGAGCTGGCGTTGCGCGTGGTGGTGGCCGTGGTCCACGTTCTCCACGGCGGCAGCCCCGGCGCTGGCCCCGTGTCCCTGCATGGTCTCCTGGATGGTTACTTCAGGGTGCTCAACTCCGACCTGCCCGTCGCGTCCTTGGCACCAGAGGCGGCCGGTGGCCTCATCGCTCTCCGTGTCCTGATGCTGGGTAGGTGGCTGGGGACAGGGATGGAGATGGGGAGGTGGGGTGGGGGCTGAGCCGTTGTCACCTCGCCGTAGATGCCATCCCAGCCATGCTGAACTGCGAGGACCGGCCGGTTCTCCAAGCCGTCTTTCTCAGCAACAACTGCTTTGAGCACATCATCCGGCTCCTCCAAAACAGCAAGGTACTGGGGTGGCCACCTTGGTATCCCCACGTGGTGACACCGGGGTTGGGCTCCCTCATCTCCATCCTCACCCTTCCTGGCTCTAAATGATGCTGGGACAGGGTGGTTGCTCTACAGCAGCACCCATGGGGTGGGGACCCCCCAGAACCCCATTCCTGCTTCCCCCCACCCCATACCGGATGCTGTTCTCCAGGGTTGACACCCACCTTGTGTCCCACAGCTCTACCTCGGCAGTTCACGGGAAGCCCAGGATGAGGTTCCCTCACAGCCACCAGACAGGAACGGGCTCCAACAGGTACCTTGTGGGGCCGCCCCATAACCAAACCACCAGGCACGGTGGGTTGTGCCCCCCAACCCCGTGGCTCAGCAGACCCACCACCTCCATGTCCCCACAGGTCTTCGACAGCAGCTCCGACACCATTGCTGTCCACGCCATTGGGGTCCTCACCGCCATCATGAGCAACTCGCCCTCAGCCAAGGTGGGCAGTGGACTGGGGTGGTGGGAACACCCCAAAAGTTGGATGGGTTTGGGGGTTTTCATGCTGCAAGGTGGCCTGGGGTGAAAGCAGCACATGGTGGGACTCGGTGCGGGGTCCCACGTGCCCGGGTGCTTGCAGGAGGTGTTCAAGGAGCGCATCGGCTATGCCCATCTCTACGAAGTGTTGAGGAGCCAGGGCCAGCCCACCCAGCGCCTGCTCCAGGAGCTCCTCAACATGGTGAGCACGCCCGCTTCTCCTCCATGCCGAGCAAAGCCCTCGGTGCTGGTGGTTCGTGGTGGATCTCAGCCCCCAGCAACCCCATTCCTTGCCCCTCAGTCCTCTCCACCTTGTTAGTGTCCCATCAGCTTCCTCCCGGTGGGGTGTGACCATCTTTAGCTTGGAGTCACACACAGCTTTGTGGAGATTTGAGCCCATTCTGACGTGGGATTGCTTGCTCTGGTGCTGCTGGATGCATGAGGGTCTCCAAAATGCTTGATGCATGAGGGTCTTGAAGGAACTTGATGCATGGGATTCTCCAAGACGCTTGATGCACAAAGGTCTTCAAATTGCTTGGTGCATGGGGGTTATTCAAGGTGCTTGATGCACAAGGGTCTCCAAGGCACTTGATACATGGGGGTCTCCAATATGCTTCATGAAGGGTCTCTGTGACCCTTAAGGCACAGGGGTCTCCAAGAGATGCATGGAGGTCTCCAAGACCCTTGGGAAGACCTTTGACACCTTAGGGGTGTCAAACTCATTTTCACCCCAGACCACATCAACCTCATGGTTGCTTTCAAAGGGCCAAATGTAATTTCAGGACTGCATAAATGCCGGAGTAGTTACATTTATACAGTCCCAAAATTACATTCAGCCCTTTGAAGGCAAGCATGAGGCTGATGTGGCCCCTGGTGAAAACGAGTTTGGCACCTCTTCCCTCTTGATGTGTGGAGGTCTCCAAAACCCTCAATACACGGGAGTCTCCAAAACCCTCGATACACGGGAGTCTCCAAGACCCTCGATACACAGGGGTTCTCCAAGATCCTTGATGCCCAAGGGTCTTCAAGATCCTTGATGCACTAGGTTCTCCAAGATCCTTGATCCTTGGAGGTCTCGAAGACCTTTGATGCATGGGCATCTCCAAGACACTTGATGCCCAAGGGTCTCTGATAGGCTTGATACATTGGAGGCTCCAAGACTCTCGATGCACGAAGTCTCTACCACCAGCCCGGGGTGACCAGAGCGGGAGGATCCATCCCTCTCCACGGGGTCGAGGCTGCACCAACCAGCTCTTGTGTTTTGACAGGCAGTAGAAGGCGACCACAGCTCCTTCCCGGTGCGCCCCATCCGCAACGAGCAACCCCTGCTGATCCTGCTGGCCTGGCTGCCGGCGTTGACGTGCCGGGACCTCCAGATCTTCCTCTCAGGCCAGCTGCGGCGGCTCTGCGAAGCCTCCCTGCCCAGCCGCCTCACCTGCGTCAAGGCGGGCATGGTGGGCTGTCTACTGGCCGCCTTGGCCACCGAGCCGGCGCTGCCGGTTGCCTGCTCTGAGAATTTACTGGAGCTTCTGCGGGCGCTGGGCAGCCTGTCCATCCGCCCCGGGGAGCTGCGGCAGCTGCTGCGGCTTCTGCGGCGCGAGCGGGGACGAGGACCTCATCCCTACGTGGCACCCGTCATCCGGGCGCTGTCGGGGATGGCGCGGGCGGAGGGACCCCCCCGGGCGTTGCAGAGCTTCGACCTGACACCCGGCATGGCAGGGATCATGGTGCCCGCCATCCAGAAGTGGCCTGGAGGGGCCTTCGCCTTCCACGCCTGGTTGTGCCTGAGCGAGGAGGAGCCCGAGCCAGCGGCGAGGCCGAAGAGGAGGCAGCTCTACAGGTGATGCTCAATGGAGGGACCAGGGGAGGGCTGAGTTGAGGATGAAGAGGGCAGCACCACCATCCCAAGAAAGGCCTTGAGGTGCTGGAGCGAGTGGAGAGAAGGGAGCGGGGCTGGGGCAGGGGCTGGAGCACAAGTGTGATGGGAGCGGCTGAGGGAGCTGGGGGTTCAGCTGGAGAACAGGAGCTGAGGGGAGACAGGGACACAAAGAAACGGCCTCAAGTTGCACCAGGGGAGGTTGAGGTTGGATCTGGGAACAATTTCTTCCCCAAAGGGCTGTGGGGCATTGGAACAGGCTGCCCAGGGCANATTCTCCTCCATCAGCTTCTTCACAGCCGGCGGGACGGGCTTCGAGGCGTTCTTCACCAGCGGTGGCGTGTTGGTGGTGGCCGTCTGCACCAAGAAGGACTACATGACAGTGGCATTGCCAGAGTTTGCTTTCAATGACTCAGCTTGGGTGAGCATCATCCCCATTCCTGTCCCCATCCCCATCAGGGGCTCAACGAGGACACCAGGACGCCTGACGCCCCCTCCCTGTCCCCCCAGCACTGCGTTGACGTTGTCCACGTCGCCGGCCGCCGGCCCTTTGGCCAGAACGTCGTCAGCATCTACGCCGACGGGCACTTGAGGAAGACGGCGCAGCTCCGCTTCCCCTCCCTTCACGAGGTGAGCAACCACCCCGGTGCCCGGCCAGCCCCCTCCCCATGGCGTGGGGCTGGGGACCGAGCGTGACTCCTCCTCCCTTCTTCTCCCTTCCAGTCCTTCACCTCCTGCTGCATCGGCTCCGCAGGCCACCGGACCACCACCACCACTGCCGCCACCACCGGCCACCCCCCGGCGCCCCACGGGCCAGAGCTGGTCTTCCCCTCGCGCCCGGCGCTCAGTCGCTCCCAGTCTGTCCCCGCCGCCCTGAGCCCTCACTCCTGGACCCCCACTCAGCCCCCCACCGAGGGGGTGGTGGCCACCACGGCGGCTGGCAGCCAGGACACAGAGTGGGGCAGCCCCACCTCTCTGGAGGGTCACCTGGGCTCGGTGGCCATCTTCTGCGAGGCTCTGCAGCAAGCCCAGGTCAAGGCGCTCTTCTGCGCGGGTACGTCGGGGTGGGACACGGGGGATGTCTGTGGGAGTGCTGGTGGCAACCGGGGTCTCCACCATGCTCCATCTCACCCCAGTCCTCTTCCCCCAGGGCCAAACGTCACGTCACCATTCACACTGGAAGGTGACTTGGTGGAGGTCAGCAGCAAGCTCTTGCTGTACTACACCCCACAGGTGAGGAGAGCCACCCCCCCCAGGGATGGGGACAGCACTGGGAGACCCCCTGGCCATAGGTGACATCTCCAGGAGCATGAAGGTGCTCCCATGGGGCTCTCTTCTAGGCCTGCAGGAACAACATCTGCCTGGACCTTTCTCTCAGCCACGGCTTGGACGGGAGGCTGACGGGACACAAAGTGGTCAACTGGGACATCAAGGTACGGTGGGTGCAAGGTGGTCTGTACTGGCCCATCCACCCCATGGCAAGCAGGCAGCTGGGCCCCTCCTGGGGTATGGGGCAGGGGCAGAACCCCCAAGGACTGTTGGATGGCCATGATGGTTCCTTTTGACCCTACAGAGGCTCTGCTACCTGGTGTTGGGGTCAACAAGGACCTGTGTGACCCATGGGTCCACCAAGAACCTACATGCCCCATAGGTCCTCAGCATCTAGGGTGGGTGTCATGGGTGGTACAGGGCAACAGGTGCTTTTCAGGGACCTGGTTTAGGTTGGTGTTGTAGGATGGGTCTGGGGACACCCCAGTCTTTGCTAGTCACAGGGTCTGGTTCTTCCCATCTTGGGCTGAGCCCATGAGCAGGTAGGATGGACCAAACCTCCTCCTCGCCACCTAGCGCCCAGCAAAGCCTCTCGCTTCCCTCCGGCAGGACGTGGTCAACTGCGTGGGTGGGATGGGCGTGCTGCTGCCCCTGCTTGAGCAAGTGGTGTCCAAGAAGGAGGAACCCGAGGATGAACAGGAGACCAATGACCTGGTGGGACCAGAGCTGACATCCTCCAGGAATGCTCAGGGCATGCTCATCCCACTGGGAAAGTCCTCGGGTGAGGACCTTGGAGGGCGTGGAGCAGGTTGGGTGGCTGGAGGTGACCCCACTGCCACACTGGAGCAGGCTGGTGTCCACCATGGGCATGAGAGGTCTTGCCTGGGGCACCATGAGTTATGGGGAAATGGAGCAACTATTGATATCCTTTAATGTCATTATGACCCAGTTAGTTATAAACAAGGAGTTTTGGGAAGACGAGGGTGGCTCCAGCCTGCTCACCTCTGCCTTGGCTTTGTGTGGAGTCTCTCATGTCTTCTAGTAGGGCTGGGTTCAAGCAGAAGCCTTCTTCTGCGTAGGTGGCACAGGCTTTCTCCTGACACCCAGCTACTTATTTCCAAGCTCAGAGCAACGGAGGTTTCCACTCGTGTGAATCTTGGAGAAATAGGAGAACAGGGTGAAAAGTTTGCAGAGAAAGTTGATTGGTGGGGTCTCCAGGATGCCCAGGATGTGGGCAGCACTGGGGGAAGGTGTCCAGGTGGGCACGGGGCTCATAGCTACTGGTGGGGCTGTGCCCTGTGCCTTGCAGAGAGCAGGCTGGAGAGGAACAGCGTGGCCGCCTTCCTGCTGCTGGTGAAGAACTTCATCCAGAACCACCCGGTGAACCAGGAGAGCCTGGTGCAGTGCCACGGGCCGGCCATCATCGGGGCACTGCTGCAGAAGGTGGGGGGGGCTACCAAAGGTTCCATCCCGAGGTCCCCAGGGCTGTTCCCCATGGGAGACAGTGGGGCTGGAAGCCTCTCTTCTCACCTATGGCAGGTGTCTGGTCCACTGCTGGACATGAGCACGTTGATGGCCTCGCAGATCCTCATGGAGCAGGTGGCCTCGGAGGGCAGCGGGCTCCTGCTGCACCTCCTCTACCAGCATCTCCTCTTCGACTTCCGCATCTGGAGCAACAGCGACTTCGCCGTCCGCTTAGGTGGGACCTGGGGGTGTTGGGGGTTCCTCCCCATCCTAACCAGCCTCCGCGGCCGCTCACATCTCCTCCCCTCAGGTCACATCCAGTATCTGGCCAATGTCGTCAAGGACCACAAGCAGCGCATCCGCAAGAAGTATGGGGTGCAGTACGTCCTCGACTCCATCCGGACGTTCTACGGGTGAGCAGCCGCTTGTAGCCAGGACCCCCAAAGGCTGACGTGGTGGTGGGCTTGACCCCTTGGAGCTGCTGTAGACACCCTTTGCTTGGGGCAATATAGAATCACAGATGGGTTGGGTTGGAGGGACCTTCCCAGCTGCCCCAGTGCCCCCCCTGCCATGACAGGGACATCTTCAGCAGCTCAGGTTGCTCAGAGCCCCGTCCAGCCTGGCCTGGGATGTCTCCAGGGATGGTTCAGCCACCACCTCTCTGGGAACCTGGGCCAGGCTCTCACCTCCCTCAGGCACCTCATGGGATAATTTTCCAGCGTGGAAGTGTGGTGGTGGGTGCAGGACCTTCCATTCCCCATGGCCATGCCCCATCCCTAAGCCTCCACCCAGAGTTTTCACCACTCAGTCCCAAAATCCACCCCCAATGTCTGTCCAGCACCAACCAAGAGCATTTTTCTAATAAGCTGATGCCATTTTCTTGTCTGACCTGATGTGTTTCCACCCTGCTGTGGCACCACGGGTGCTCATACCCTACAGAGTTCCAAATGCACGGGGTGGACATTTCCCAGTGGGCAGGGTTGGCCAGAAGAGATGTCCACAGTGGGCTGTCCTGGAGCTCCTCGGGCTTCATGGTGGGATTTATTAGAGAATTTATCACAGAATCATTTTGGTTGGAAAAGCCCCTCAAGACCATCAAGTCCAACCGTTCCCCCAGCCCTGGCACTGCCCCATGTCCTGAGAACCTCATCTCCGCCTGTCCAACCCTCCAGGGACGGTGACTCCAGCACTGCCCTGGGCAGCCTGTTCCAAGCATTTGGGGTCATGCTGGTGACAAGGGGCAGGAGGGCGGCTGTGCATGTCCCCAGAAGGAATGCCAATGCGTGTCTGTCCATCAGCACCTCCAGGGAGAAGACCACGGCCACCGATGACATCAAGACGGTGCAGACGTCCCTCTTCAGCCTGGTGAAGGATTTCTTCTGCAGGAGCTTCTCCGGGGAGGAGATGCAGAGCTTGCTGAG
Organism: Pampusana beccarii; assembly: GCA_013399365.1. NCBI lineage: Eukaryota > Metazoa > Chordata > Aves > Columbiformes > Columbidae > Pampusana > Pampusana beccarii. The sequence goes on from VWYH01000493.1 coordinate 40,161, forward strand.
CTACGTGGCCGGGGCGCAGGACGAGCAGCAGGTACATCACCAAGCCACCCATGTCCCCAAACACCTCAGTGTGCCACAGCCTGGCCCAGCACTCAGGAGCAAGTGGAGAGAAGCCACTGAGGTCCTGGTGGGGCACGTGGAGGGCAGTAGACAACCAACTTCATTTCCCGCAGGTATGCGGAGCGCTGGAGGTGATCCACAGCCTGCTGAAGGGCTCGCCCGCCCAGGAGCAGCTCTTCGCCTTTCTCTTTGAGCCAGGCCACGTGGAGGTCCTCTTCTCACTGCTGGTGCAGAAGAAGTTCTCAGATGAAGTGCGGGAGAGGGTCTTCAAGGTCAGGCACGTCCCCAGTACCAACCCCTTGCCATCTCCAGCAGCTTTGCTGCAGCGGGGTGCTCACTCTTCTCTGTCTCACCAGGTCCTCTACAAGATGCTGAAGTACGAGAAGGTCCCCGAGCGCAGCAAGAACCGCCTGAAGCTGAAGGACATCGGGTACCAGGGGCTCATCGCCTGCCTCAGTGATGTCCCCAGCTCCATGCTGCTCTTCCGCTGCCTCTCGGAGCAGGTCCTCGGGGCAGGTACCGCGTCCCCTGGCCACCCATCCCCAACACGTGCTGTGGGGTCATCATTGGTGGCTTCCCACAAGGCTCAGCTGATCTTGGGGCTGGGGGCCTTTGATGACTTTTGGGGACAGAAGGAGGTGTCCCACCACAGTACTGTCTCTCCTTGTCTACAGACCCCCCTAACTACAAGGACCTGGTGGCCGTGGTTTACCTGTCCCACCGGGCTGAGCTGACCGTCCGGCTCGATATTTGCCGCAAGGTGAGCAGGACCACGGGTGCAAGGAACTGTGACTGAGTGGCGACCCTTTGGCTGAGCTCCCTGGAGCCACCCATGGGCATCCAGCCATGCCTGAACACAGGGACCATGGGGATGGTGCCACCGTGGAGGTGGTGCAGCCCCAGCACCCCATGATGGTTATGGGAGATCCAAGGTCTTAGGGCCATCAGCAGCCCCTTAGAGGGACCAAACCCCCAAAAGGTGACCCGGAGCTGGGACAACACCGTGAGGTCTCCCCACTTCTGCTCTGTCTTGCAGCTCTTCCACTTGATCTACGCGCAGCAGGACATGGTGAAGCAGCTGGCGCGGCTGGCCGGCTGGCAGGACACGCTCACCAAGCTCTACGTCAAAGAGTCCTACGAGTCCCGCCAGCACAGCCTGAGCATCGGGGGCAACGGGGGCTGCCTGGAGCTCATGCGCCTCTCAGACCCCCCCGGCAAAGAGGGGACAAGCCCACCACCGGCTGAGCTGCAGGAGCTGGACGTCTTCCTGCCGCTGGGCTACGAGGCCTCGGACCAGGAGCTCTCCGAGGGCTTCTCCGACCACTCCATCTCCCCGAGTGGCCGCACCAAGTCCTTCCACTCCTACAACTTCAAATCTTTCGACTCCTCCGACCGGGCCAGCCGCTCGTCCTCCAACCCTGGCGATGGTCCTCCCTTTGATGGTGTCTACCACCCGCTCTCGCCCTTCTCCACCTCACCCTTTGACTTGGGGCTCGACCTGGCCAGCACCAGCTCCATGGCCACGGCTGAGAGCGGCACACAGACCCCGGCCAGCGGCCCCGGCACCCCCTCGCCCCTGGAGAGCTTCAAGCCCTTCCCGGGAATGCGAGCACGCAAGAGCTCCAGCCTCTCCAACGTCCTGGACGAGAGCAGCTACCAGGACACGCTGCCCAGTGACAACGTCTCCAACACCAGCAACCCCCAGGTGAGCCCCAAAGCATCGTACCCACCACCCTGGGCTGCGCTGGACACCAAACTTCTCACCTTTCCTCTTCATTGGCAGCAAACGCCCGAGGAGGAGCTGTGCAACCTCTTGACCAACATCATCTTCTCGGTGACCTGGCGTGGGGTGGAGGGCTGGGACGATGCGGCGTGGAGGGAACGCGGGCAGGTCTTCTCCGTCCTCACTAAGCTGGGGACGGCGTGCGAGCTGGTGCGGCCCCCCGACGAGATCAAGCGCAGGTGAGCCCTACCCAAGGTCTGGAGTGGAGTCCGGTGGGGTGCACCCCAAGGGAGGACCACCCAACGGAGCCACCCGCTCCCCCACAGCCTCCTGGAGATGATGCTGGAGTCGGCCTTGACGGATCTGAAGGAGTCGGGGCCGACCGCGCTGCCCGGTCTCACCCACAACGTCCTCAAGCTTCTGCGGCTGCTCCAGGATTTCTTGTTCTCTGAGGGACACAACAACCAGGCCCTGTGGAGCGAGAAGGTGGGCGGGCAGGAGGGGGTGCTTCTGAGCCCAAACTTGAGCTCTGAACCCTAATACTAAGCCCTAATGTTAGGCCTAACTCTAAACCCCGCTCCTACCTGCAGCCATTGAACCTCACCTTAGAAAATAAGATGTGCCTTAATCCTAAACTGTAACCCTAAACCATAACCAGAAAATCAAAGCCTTAACCCCTAAACCTAACCCTAAACCTTAGTCCTAGCACTACACCTTTGCCATAAACCCCAGCTCTAAGCCTTAACCATAACCCTGCACCCTTGCTGTGAAGCCCAATCCTATGCCCCAGCCCTAGCCCCTAATTCTGACCCTTAACCCCAGTCCTACAGCCGTACTGTAGACCCAAATCCAACACTCTAACCCTATATGCTAAGATCTGACCCTAAACTCTATCCCTAACTCATAACCTGTAAGTCTAACTCTAACCCTTGCTGCTAAACTTAACTATACATTTTTGCTGTAAACCCTGAGCCTGATCCTAAACCCTAATCCCTAATTCTAAACTTTAACCTTAACCATACACCCTTAACATAAACCCAACCCCATAGCCCTACTCCCTAAGTCTAGCCCTAAACCACAACCCTAACTCATAACCTGTAAATCTAACTGTTATCTCCTAAATCCTAATCCTAAACCTTAACCCTACATCCTTGTCATAAACCCCAACCCTTAATGCTGATCTTAACCCTTGACTCTAACCCTGCACCCTTACTGTAAACCAAAACCTCAAACCCTAACCTTAATTTATAACCTGAAAACTAATCACACTTCCTAAATCCTAATCTTAAACATTAATCCTTCCTGTAAACCTCGGCCATAACCCAAATCCTGTACCCTAGCCCTAACCCCAATCCTAGCCCTTAACCTTATATTCTAACCCTGTATGCTAAGATCTAACCCTATACCTAACTCGTAAATCTAACCCTTGCTGTTAACCACAACCCTGACCCCTAAACCTAAACTTTGAATTTAGCCCTGCACCCTTATGTAAACCCAAGGACCTAGTCTTTGTGCCTTGTACCCTAAGCTCTAACCTCAAACCATAACCCTAATTCATAAACATATCTCCTAAACCCTAATCCTAAATCTTAACTCTACATCCTTGCCATAAACCTCAGCCCTAACCCCTATCTTGTACCCTTGTGCTAACCCTTAACCCTAGTCCTAATCCTTAACCTCAACCCTACACCCTTGTGATAGACCCAACCCTAAGCCTCAGCCCATAACCCCGCCCAAACTCTAATTAGTTTGTCATTAGGGTTATGGGTTGGGCTCTATTCTACCCCTAAACCCTAATCCTGACCCTACCCATAACCCAAACCCATCCCAAGCAAAGCTGAGGGTGGCTGGCTGGTGGGGACAGACCTGGTGGCTTTGCGCCCAGCCAGCTGGAGAGGTGGGGGTGTGTGGCTGGGCGGGGGGCTCACCGTGTCCCCCCAGATCTACGAGGGGGTGAGCAGCCTGCTGGACAAGCTGGGCGTCTGGTACCACCTGGCCAACGGCACCTCCGACCTCAAGGAGATGGCCCAGACGGGTCTGCGCATCCTCGTGGGCTACATCATGCTGCAGGACCCCCAGGTGGGTCAGCCCTTCCCAGATGAGACCCCAGCCCTCTGGGGCAAGACAGGTGACCCCCTCTGATGTCCCCTGTCCCCCCCAGCTGCACTCGCTGGCGTATGTGAAGCTGCACAGCCTGCTGCAAACCGCTTCGGCCCCCAAAAAAGATGAGGCTTGCTACCTTCTGGGCAAGCTGGAGACCCCGCTGAGACGCTCGCTGGACGCCAAGTCCGAGACTTTCTCCTGGTTGATGCCCATCGTCCGTACGCTCATGGACCAGTGCTACGAGACCCTCCAGCTGCAGCTCTTCCTGCCCTCGCTGCCCCCCACCAACGGCAGCCCCACTTTCTACGAGGACTTCCAGCTCTTCTGCACCACCCCTGAGTGGAGGGGCTTCATCGAGAAGCACGTGGGTGTCACGGGACATCATAATTGGGGAAAGCCCTTCCCAGGCTTAGAGATGGGTCCGTGGGGTGGCCGGGTCCCCGTGTCACCACCGGCTTGGGACAGGCTGTAGGGGCGACCTGCAGGAAAGGGATGATGGTTGGTGGGTCCCAAGCTCTGCAAACACCTCCCATCTCCTCCTGGTTCTCAACAGGTGCAGCCCACCATGGCCCAGTTTGAGATGGACACCTTCGCCAAGAGCCACGACCACATGTCCAATTTCTGGAACGCCTGTTACGATGCCATGATGAGCAGCTCCCAGCGGCGGGAGCAGGAGAAGGCGGCCAGCCGCAAGATGTTCCAGGTACTGCCTGCTCCTCACCCCTGGGACATCACCCTGGGGATGTGCTCCTCATCCTGGGGACATGCTCGTCACCCCAAGGATGTCATCCAGGGGATGTGCTCCTAGCTCTGGGCCTGTCATCCTAGAGGTGTGCTCCTCTCCCTGGGGATATTAATTCTGAGGATGTGCTCTTCATCCCGAGGATGTCATCCTGGAGACATCCTCCTCACCCTGGGGACATGGTCCTTGGGATGTGCTGCTCATCCCAGGGACACCATCCCAGGGATGTGCTTGTCAACCCAGGGATGTTTTTTCAGGGATGTGCTCCTCACCACAGGGACATGATCCAGGAACATCATCCTGGGGATGTGCTCGTCACCCCAGTGATGTCATCCTTGAGACATGCTCCTTGCTCTGAGGATGTCACCCTAGGGACATGCTCCTCACCCTGGGGACATTAATCCTGGGGATGTGCCCTTCATTCTGGGAGTGTCACTGTGGGGAGATCCTCCTGACTCTGGGGACATCAGCCTCAGGATGTGCTCCTCATCCTGGGGACATCATTCTGCAGACACACTCCTCAACTTAGGGACATCATCCTGGGAATATTCTCATCATCCCAAGGAAGTCGTTCCAGGGATGTGCTCCTCACCCTGGGTACATGCTCATCAACCCAGGGACATCATCCAGGGTGATCGTCCTGGGGATGTGCTCCTCACTCCAAGGCCATCACCCAGGGGATAGACTCCTCCCTCTGGGGATGTCGTCCTAGGGACATCCTCCTTGCCCCAGGGACATGCTAAGAACCCATGGGACATAATTCCTGGGGATATGCTGTTCATCCCAAGGATGTCATCCTGGGGACGTGCTCCTTACCCCGGGGACATTGCCCTCAAGAAATGCTCCTCATCCTGGGGACATTGTTCTGGGAATGTGCTCCTCATCCCAGGAACATCATCCCAGGATTGTGCTCATCATCCTGGGGACATCATCCTGTGGATATGCTCCTCACACTGGGGACATGCTCTTTATCCCAGAGACATCATCCTGGGGTTGTACTTGTCATCTGGGTGGATGGTGACACCTTCTCAGTAACTTGTTCTGGGGACATCATGCCAGAGATGTGCTCCTCACCCCATATACATCCTCTGGGGACATTCTCCTTACCCTGGGGACGTCACCAGCCCTGTTGTCACTGCTCTGTCCTGCTCCCTCGGCAGGAGCTGGTGCTGGAGCCGGCAGCGAAGCGCTCCAAGGCAGAAAACAACCGTCACGCCAACGTTCTCAAGCAGGCCAACAACTACCACGGCACCGTGCTGAAACAATGGAGGTCCCTGTGCCGCCTTCTCACCTCACCCCGCTCCACCTGGGCTGACCGGTGAGCCCCCACCTCGGTATATGGGGAGGGGGGACACGTCTGGGGGTCCTCAGGGGGTGCCTGACCCTCCACCTGCCCCCAGGAACCCACCGGAGGTTCGCTGGAAGCTCTCAAGTGCTGAGACCTACTCACGGATGAGGCTGAAGCTGGTGCCCAACCTCAATTTTGACCAACACTTGGAGGCCAGCGCCCTACGGGACAACTTGGGTGAGACCCGTGGGAGCTGTCATGGACCCTCTTGGGGTTGGGGTGGGACAGGGGACCTTAGCAGGACTCATCCCCCACCCGTGGGTGGCTGGGGGTGTCTGTTGACCCCCTCCTCATTCCAGGAGCCGACCACCTCCACAACCCTGCCGAGTCTCTCCCACTCGCTATGGCCAAGGAGGCCAAGGTGAGCGAGTTGGAGGATGACCAACTGGCCGAGGAGGACCTCCCCGTCCTGGACAACCCGTGAGTGTCCCCATCCCCTACCATGGCACAGGCTTTCCTAGCTGGAGATGTCACCGGGGTCTCCTCACCCCCCTGTGTCACCCAGGGCTGAGCCCAAGGAGCAGAACCAGCGGGAGAAGCTGGTGGTCTCAGAGGACTGCGAGCTCATCACAACGGTGGCCGTTGTCCCCGGCCGCCTGGAGGTGACAACCCAGCATGTCTACTTCTATGACGGCAGCAGCGAGAAGGAGGAGACGGAGGGAGGTAACAGCATGTGCTCCTTGGGGCATCCCTGCAACAAGGCGGGGTGAGGAACCCCCAGTCTATCCCATCTCCTCTAGTAGCCCATCTCACCATGTGCTGGTCGTTTTGGGGGTGGGCTCCTCACAACACCAGCGTGATGCTGGTCCTATCCCTACCTCAGGAATTGGGTTCTGGGTGGATGGTGACACCTTCTCTGTTGTGTGTCCCCTCATCTCGACAGGGATCGGCTACGACTTCAAGCGCCCCTTGTCCCACCTGCGCGAGGTCCACCTGCGCCGCTACAACCTGCGCCGCTCTGCACTCGAGCTCTTCTTCATCGACCAGGCCAACTACTTCCTCAACTTCAGGAAAAAGGTGGTGGCACCCTTTCCCCTCGCCCAGAACCCCCCAGGGGCCGTGGCACCACCGAGGCTCTGACCTCTCCACGTCCTCCTGCCTGTCACCCCAGGTGAGGAACAAGGTCTACTCCTGCATCCTCGGCCTCCGTCCTCCCAACCAGATCTACTTCGGCAGCCGATCACCCCAGGAGCTGCTGAAGGCCTCAGGACTCACACAGGTATTGCTTCCCCCTTGCCCACGCCATGTCTCCCCTTCCCAGGTGATATGATGGAGGGTGCCAGCATGGGATGGAGATGGCCATGGGAGCAGGGATGGTCGCGGAATGGGGATGGCTATGGGACACAAGATGGCTATGGGACTGGAGATGGACATGGTTTGGGGACAGCCGTGGGACCAGGGCTGGTCTGAGACCAGGGGTGGCCATGGTTGTGGGATAGAGGTGGCCATGAGACCAAGGATGGCTGTGTGGTGGCTATGGGACAAGAGATGGCTGTGGGATCAGGGATGGTGATGAGGTGGCCATAGGACCAGAGACAGATGTAGGGTGAGGACAGCCATGGGATTAGGGATGGCTGTGGGACCAAAGATGGCCATGGGATGGGGATGGCCAAGGGACCAGGGATGGCTGTGGGACCAGAGATGGCCATGGGACCAAGGATGGCCATGGGATGGAAATTGCTGTGGAACTAGGGATGGCCATGGACCAGGGATGGCCGTGAGGTGGGAACTGCCACAGGACTGGGGATGACCATGGGACCAGGGATGGCTGTGGAACCAGGGCATGGTCTGGGACCAGGGATGACCACAGGATGGGGACAGCCATGGGGTGGGGGTCTCTGTCCCCTCTCCTGCCCCCCCAGCCCCCCTCAGCCTCCCTCCCTTCACTCCAGAAATGGGTCCTGCGGGAGATCTCCAACTTCGAGTACCTCATGCAGCTGAACACCATCGCGGGCCGCACCTACAACGACCTCTCCCAGTACCCTGTGGTGAGCCCCACGTCCACCCCACCCTCCCCTTAGTGAGCCCAGGTCCCCCCCGGCCTCACCCACCTCCCACCCCACCCAGTTCCCCTGGATCCTGCGGGATTACGTCTCGGAAACCCTCGACCTCACTGACCCAGCCGTGTTTCGGGACCTCTCCAAACCCATCGGGGTGGCCAACGAGCGGCACGCCCGGGACGTGAAGGAGAAGTGAGTTATCCCCAAAACGAGGGATGGGGGACATGGGGAGTGCCTGGCCAGGTCTTGGTGGACCCCCATGCCTCTCCCCCAAGGTACGAGAGCTTTGAGGACCCCACGGGCACAGTGGACAAGTTCCACTACGGCACACACTACTCCAACGCAGCAGGCGTCATGCACTACCTGATCCGCACCGAGCCCTTCACCACCCTCCACATCCAGCTGCAGAGCGGCAGGTGGGCGCCCAGTGAGGACATCCTGGGGAGGGGACATCAAGGGGGACGAGGGGGCTCCAACCGGTCCTGTGCCACCAGGTTTGACTGCTCGGACCGGCAGTTCCACTCGGTGCCGGCGGCGTGGCAAGCCCGCATGGAGAACCCCGTGGACGTCAAGGAGCTCATCCCCGAGTTCTTCTACTTCCCTGAGTTCCTGGAGAACCAGAACGGTAAAGGGACACCCATCGTGTTGGATGGCGTTGGGTTCTTCTGGAGGGTGTTGGGCTCTGCTCCTAAGTAACAAGTGATAGGATGAGAGGAAACGTCCTCAAGTTGCACCAGGGGAGGTTGAGGTTGGATCTGGGAACAATTTCTTCCCCAAAGGGCTGTGGGACATTGGAACAGGCTGCCCAGGGCAGTGCTGGAGTCACCATCCCTGCAGGGTTGGACAGACGGATGAGGTTCTCAGGACATGGGGCAGTGCCAGGGCTGGGGGAACGGTTGGACTCCGTGATCTTGAGGGGCTTTTCCAACCTACATGATTCTGTGGTTCCATGATTCTATGACCATCCCCACCATGGGGACAGCACCCATGGGGTCACAGCAGGGGTTGGTGTCCCTCACCCAGGGGTTGATGTCCCTCACCTCCTGCCTGCTCTGCCTGTAGGTTTTGACCTGGGTTGCCTGCAGCTCTCCAACGAGAAGGTGGGCGACGTGGTGCTGCCGCGGTGGGCGCGCTCCCGCGAGGACTTCATCTACCAGCACCGCAGAGCCCTGGTGAGATGGTGGAACCCATCCCAACCTCTCCTCCGCTCCCACCCCTGGTGGGGGTCGTTATGGGGCGCAGTGGGTGTTCCTGGTCCCCCCTGATGCCCGATCCTTGGCCAGGAGTCAGAGTACGTCTCAGCCCATCTGCACGAGTGGATCGACCTCATTTTTGGGTACAAGCAACGAGGTCCAGCTGCTGTGGAAGCCCTCAATGTCTTCTACTACTGCACCTACGAGGGTGAGGTGTGGGGCAGGGAGGGTTGGGGGGCACCCCCCAGGTGGTTCCCCCATGACCGTCCCCATCCCCAGGGGCTGTGGACCTGGACGCCATCGCCGACGAGACGCAGCGGAAGGCTCTGGAGGGCATCATCAGCAACTTTGGGCAGACGCCTTGCCAGCTGCTCAAGGTAGCTCATAGATGTGTGTCCCCCAAAAAACAGCCCCTTTTAGGGGGTCACCCACCTTCTTATGGGTCCCCTCCCGCGCCCCCAGGAGCCCCACCCTGCCCGGCTGTCGGCGGAGAGCGCTGCCCGCAGGCTGGCCCGCCTGGACACCCGCTCGCCCAACGTCTTCGAGAACCTGGACCAGCTCAAGTCCTTCTTTGTGGAGGTGAGGACAACCCCAGGAGCTCCCTGGTTGGGATCTAGGGGGGTGCTGGTGACCAGGAGAGTGCCCACCGGTTGGTGTGTCCCCACAGGGCATCAGTGATGGGGTGGCCCTGGTGCAAGCTGTGGTCCCCAAGAACCAGGCACACTCCTTCATCACTCAGGGATCGCCCGATGTCCTGGTGAGTGTGGGGAAACTGAGGCACGGGCGCATGCTACTGGCCCAGAGGGACCAGGACCCAAACCCTGGGTGACGGGAGCTGCGTCACCTCCATCTGCATCTCTGTCCAGGTCACCGTGAGTGCCAACGGCTTGTTGGGGACGCACAACTGGTTGCCCTATGACAAGAACATCTCCAACTACTTCAGCTTCACCAAAGACCCCACTGTTTCCAACACAAAGTGAGTCCCTGGGGATGGGCCCTGGAGGTGCCACCAGCCCACCCACGGCTCTGCCACCGTCCCTTGTCCCTTCCCACCAGGACCCAACGCTTCCTGCAAGGTCCCTTCGCCCCTGGCGCGGATCTCTGCTCCCGCACGCTGGCTGTGTCCCCTGACGGGAAGCTGCTGTTCAGCGGGGGACATTGGGACAACAGCCTCCGTGTCACCTCGCTGGCCAAAGGGAAGGTGGTTGGACACATCACCCGGCACATAGGTGTGTTCTCCTCTGATAACGATGATGATGAAGGTCTGATGATGCCCCAGTGGATTTGTAGGACCGTGGGGGGAGGCAGGGGATGTGGGAGCGGGCAGGGGACATCTCCCAGTGCCCCACATCTTGTGGCCATGGTCCAAGCTCCATCGCAGAGCCAGGGTGGGGTTAGGGTGAGCAGCATCTCCACACCTCAAAACACATCTTGGTGTTGCGGTACCAAGCATGGTAGGATGGGGCCAGCAGCTCATGGTGTCTGTCTGGTTGTCACAGATGTTGTCACCTGCCTATCGCTCGACCTCTGCGGCATCTACCTCATTTCTGGGTCCCGGGACACCACCTGCATGGTGTGGCAGGTCCTCCAGCAGGTGGGGCGTTGACCCTTACCCCAATGCTCCAACCTGCGGGGAGCTCGTGGTGGGCGCTGCCACCAGGTCGCTGAGGTCCCCATGTCCCCAACGCCAGGGTGGCTTTTCCAGCGGTTTGGCTCCCAAACCCGTCCAGGTCCTGTACGGCCACGACGCCGAGGTGACGTGCGTGGCCATCAGCACCGAGCTGGACATGGCGGTGTCGGGCTCCAAGGTGAGCTGGCACGGTGGGGTGGGCGGTGGGATGGGCGGTGCCACCATCGTCACCCCGCGTCCCCTTCCTCCCGTAGGATGGCACCATCATCATCCACACCATCCACCGGGGTCTCTTCATCCGCTCCCTGCGGCCGCCCGGCGAGACGTCACCGCCCGCCGTCCTCTCCCACCTGGCCGTGGGGCCGGAGGGGCAGGTGGTCGCCCAGACCGCCGTGGGTCAACGAGCCTGCTTGAAGGTATGGCCACTGTCCCCGTGTCCCCCTCCTTGTCACCGTCAGCCATGTGCCTGTCCCCCTCCTTGTCTTTCAGGACAGGTTTGGGCTGCACCTCTACTCGGTCAACGGGAAGCACCTCTCCTCCGTCCCGCTGGACGAGGAGGTGACGGCCATGTGCTTGACGGAGGAGTTTGTGGTGTTGGGGACCATGCAGTGCGGGCTGGAGATCCGTGACCTCCAGAGGTGAGGGCTGTCACCCACCCCCTCCCACCCCAGTCACCCCATTGGGTGCCCAAGGGGTTCAAGCGGTCCCATCCCACCACCCGTTGTTCTCGCAGCCTCAGGGCGGCCGTGCCCCCCGTGCCCATGCGGGTGCCCGTCCACAGCGTGTCCGTCACCAAGGAGAAGAGTCACATCTTGGTGGGGCTGGAGGATGGCAAGCTCATCGTGGTGGGGGCTGGGCAGCCCACCGAGGTGAGCCAGGACCCCCCAGGTGGTGGGGGGGCTGGGGGTGCTCATGGCTTGGTGTCCACCGGGTGCTGCTGGGCTGGGGACCTCTGCTTGTCCCCCTTGGTCTCCAGAGCAGAGGGGGACAGAGATGGGATGGGATGGGATGGGATGGGATGGGGGAGATGTGGGGAAGGGGATGCGGGAAAGGGAGAGGATGGGGATGGAGAAGGGGAAGGGATGGAGTGAGGGAAGGAGTTGGAGGTGGAGATAGGGAAGGAGATGGAGGTGGTAATGGAGATGGAGATAGGGAAGGGCATGGAGGTGGTGGTGATGGAGATGGAGATAAAGAAGAGGATGAAGACAGGGAAGGAGGTGGAGATGGTGGGGGAGATGGAGATGGAGGTAGGGAAAGGGATGAAGATAGGGAAGGGGATGGAGATGGAGGAAATGATGGTGGAGATGGAGATAAGGAAGGGGATGGAGAAGAGGCTGGTGGGTGGATGGTGATGAGGGGCTGGGCAGGGGCTGGGGGTGCAGATGGGGAAGGAGGTGGCGATGGGAGAAGCAGGGGGTTTGGAAGGTGATGGGCATGAGTGTGGGCGGAGAAAAGGATGAGATTTGGAAGGTGATGATGATGAGGAAGGGGCTGGGGGTGATGTGTGTCTGGAAGGGGAGAAGGAGATTTGGAAGGGGATGGAGATGTAGATGGACAACTGGCAGGGGATGGAGATCTGGGAGGGGATGAGGGTGATGATGGAGAAGGGGATGAGGGTCTGGAAGGGATGAGGAGGGTGATGGAGAAGAGGATGGAGATCTGGAAGGGGATGAGGATGGAGAAGGGGATCGAGATCTGGGAGGGGATGGAGATGGTAACGGAGATCTGGGAGGGGGTGAGGATGAGATGGAGAGGAGGATGGAGATCTGGAAGGCTGTGGGGACATGGGATGGGGACAGGGCCATGGAGCGGATGCTCACCCCCTCCTCGCCCCCCAGGTGCGGCCGGGCCAGTTCCACCGCCGGCTCTGGCGTTCCACGCGCCGAATCTCCCAGGTCTCAGCCGGCGAGACCGAGTACAACCCCCCCGAGGGCAGGTCCTAACCCCCCCCCGGGGTGCCCCCGGAGATGGGGATCCCCCGCACCCCACACATCCGGGGGGTCGGGGAGCCCTGTGCTGCCCCTCGCCCATGGCCTTATCCAGCCCCCGCTGGGGGGAACAGAATCGCGTGTGTCCCCCCGGTTTTAGGGGTGACGAGGCTGAGGAGGAGGCGGGGGGACCCCTCGCTGGGAAGGGGGGTGCGCGCCCCCCCCGCCGTGCCCGCCGGCCAGGAGCCGGCCGGTCTGTCGTCTGTGTGTCCCCCCGCGGTTTTTCTACCCGTTTTTAGATCTTTTACAGAAAAAAAAAGAATTAAAAATAATATATCTATGGGAAACCACCGCGTGTGAGGCCCTTGTGCCCTGCGCTGGGCTGGGGGGGTTGTGCAGCCGTGTGTTACCAGTGGGGGGTCCCAGCAGCCGTGCGCCCACGTGGCACGAGTGGGGGGGTCTCAGGAGCTGTACCCACGTGGCACAAGTTGGGGGGGCTCAGCAGTAGTGCCACAAGCATTGGGGGGGTCTCAGCAGCCATACGCCCATGTCATGAGTGGGGGGGGGCTCAGCAGGTGTACCCATGTGTCACGAGTGGGGGGGGTCTCAGCAGCCGTGCACCCCCATGTCATGAGTGTTGGGGGGTTCTCAGTAACCCTGTACCCCCGTGTCACGAGCGGGGGGGTCTCAGTAGGCGTGTACCCACATCTCATGAGTGTGGGGGGGTCTGAGCACCCACATGTCATGAATGGGGGGGGGGTCTCAGCAGTCATTTGTCATGACTGTGGGGGGTCTCAGCAGCCCTGTACCCACGTGTCACGAGTGCAGGAGTTCTCAGCAGCCCCGTGTCCCCATGTCACGGATGTTGGGGGTCTCAGCAGCCCCGTGTCCCCGTGTCACGAGCGTGCGGGGTCTCAGCCGTTCCCTCCTCGGCCCCACTCGCGGGGCCCCACGGCGGCCGCTGACCCCGGCAGCTGGGGGCTCTCCCGGGGCTGTCCCGTGCTGTCCCCGTGCTGTCCCCAGCTGCGGTGCCCGTGTCCTCCCCTGCTTCTGCCACCCCCCGGGCGCCCCCGGCCGGCAGCGACCTCTGTCCCCAGCCGAGGCTGCGGGTGCCCACGGCGTCACGTGGAGCGGGGACACCGGAGCCACCGCCGCCGAGCCGGGAGCAGCGGGATGGACGGACAGACGGACAGGTGCGCAGGGCTGGGGGCGACACCGGGACCGCCACCCCCACAGCCCCGGGTGGCGCTGGGGACACCGAGGTGCCGTCCATGGAGGGTCCGGGTGTCCCCGTCCCAGCTGGGCTTGGACAGATGGCCCTGTCCCCATGTCCCGGTCCCAGATGTCCCACTGTCCCCTGCGCTCCAGTCCCGGGTGGCCCAGTTTCCAGTGTCCCAGTGCCAGGCTTCCCATTCCCATAGCTCCCAGTCCCAGGTGTCCCAGTCCCAATAGGACTCAGGTTACCCACTTCCAGCGTCCCTGTCCCATATATCCCAGTCCCACTTGTCCCTCTCCCAGGTGACCCATGTCTCCCAGTCCCACGTGTCCCTGTTCCCAGTGTCTGTGACCCAGGTGTCCCACTCCCCGCTTTCCCAGTCCCGTGTGTCCCTATTCCACGTGTCCCAGTCCCACGGGGGCTCAGATTTCCCAGTTCTGGTGACCACGTCCCACACATCCCAGTCCCAGCTGTCCCTCTCCCACTTGTCCCTGTTCCCAGTGCCCCAGTCCCAGGTGACCCAAACCACCCCTCGCTGCTGGTCCCATGGGGGGGCTCAACCCCCAGCCCCCAGTCCCCACCCAGCGCACAGGGACCCACAGCAGCCAGCCCTGTCCCCATGGGGGTGGGCGCAGGTTTGGGCTCAGGGCGAGCCCAGAGTGGGTGCAGGGTTTTTTTGAGGGGTGCAGGATTTTTGGGGCGCAGTGGGTGCAGGGCAGGGGTGTCCCCCCCGTCCCAGCAGCAGCGGCAGGTGGCTGGGAGCCCCCCTGGCACAGCCGCCCACGCCGGCGCTGGCCCTGGACCGGGCGGCGCTGCGGCACAACGCGGGGCGCATGCGGGAGCGCTGCCGGGCCCTGGGCGTCCGCCTGCCCCCCCACGTCAAAACACACAAAACACTGTGAGTCTACCCCCCAGCACCCCCCAGCATCCTCCCCAGCATCCTCCCCATCTCCCCCAATCATTCCCCCCAGCATCCTCCCAGCATCCTCCCAGCATCCTCCCCAGCATCCCACATCCTCCCCATCTCCCCCAATCATTCCTACCNCCATCTTCTCCCCCCATCTTCTCCCCCCATCTTCCCCCGTCATCTTCCCCCGTCCTCTTCCCCCGTCATCTTCCCCCGTCATCTTCCCCCATCATCTTCCCCCATCTTCCTCCCATCTTCCTCCCATCTTCCTCCCATCTTCCCCCCATCTTTCCCCCATCTTCCCTCCATCTTCTTCCCAATGTCCCCCCATCTTCTCCCCATCATCCCCCGTATCCCTCCCAGCATCCTCCCAGTATCCCTCCATCCTCCCCGAGTATCTCCCCAGCATCACTCCCCAGCATCTCCTCACCTTCCCCCCCATCTCTCTCCCCAATGTCCCCCCAACTTCTAAACCAACATCCAGCCATCATCCCCCCATCCTCCTCCCAGTATTCCCCTATCCTCCCTGAGCATCTCCCCAGCATCCCCCCAATTACCTCCCCATCTTCTCACCAGCATCCCCCCACCTTCTACCCCATCATCCCCCCAGTATCCTCCCAGCATCCCTCCCAGCATCACCCCATCTTCCCCCAAGTATCCCGCCATCCTCCCTGAGTATTTTGCCAGCATCTCCCCAATCATCCCCTCAATCATCCCCATCATCATCATCTCCCCATCATCATCTTCTCCCCATCATCATCCCCCCATCTTCCCCATATCATCTTCCCCATATCGTCTTCCCCATATCGTCTTCGCCATATCGTCTTCGCCATATTGTCTTCGCCATATATCACCTTCCCCCCATCATCACCTTCCCCCCATCATCATCTTCCTCCCATCACCATCTTCCTCCCATCATCATCTTCCTCGCATCANGGGGCGGCACCCGCCGCGCCACCGCGGTCTCCACCTTGGCCGAAGCGCGTTTTTTCGCGGCGGGGGGGTTCGACGACATCCTGTACGCGTTCCCGCTGCCGGGGGGGCGGCTGGAGGAGTGCGCGGCCCCGGCCCAGCGCCTCCAGAGCTTCCAGCTCCTCCTCGGCACCCCCCGCGCCCTGGCCCCCCTGCGCCAGCGCCCCCTGACCCCCCCCAAGCGCTGGCTCGTCTGGCTCAAGCTCGACTGCGGCAATGGCAGGGGTACGTGACCCCCCCCAAAAAAAATATCCCCCCTCAACCCCACCGGTGTGGGGGGTGCAGAGATGGGGCATCACGGGTCTTCCCCAGGGGCGTTTTCATCCACCACCCCCCCAAGATGCTCCATGGCCCCCCTCCCAGCCCCATCATCTCAAGTAGGATGGGGCATGTAAGACCCGCCCCCCCGCTAGGATGCTCCATGGGGTAAAGGTGGCCCCAAATCCCCCATAATGGGACATTTAACCCTCCAAAAAGTCCCCAAAATCCCGTTTTTACCTCCCCAGGATGCTCCATGGGGCACAGGTGACCCCCGAACCCCCACAATGGGACATTTAACCCTCCCAAAAGTCCCCAAAATCCCATTTTCGCTCCCCAGGATGCTCCATGGGGCACAGGTGACTCCAAAATCCCCACAATGGGACATTTAACCCTCCAAAAAGTCCCCAAAATCCCATTTTTACCCCCCCAGGATGCTCCATGTGGCACAGGTGACCCTAAATCCTCCATAATGGGACGTTTAACCCTCCAAAAAGTCCCCAAAATCCCGTTTTTACCTCCCCAGGATGCGCCATGGGGCACAGGTGACCCCCGACCCCCCACAATGGGACATTTAACCCTCCAATAAGTCCCCAAAATCCCATTTTTACCCCCCAGGATGCTCCGTGAGGCACAGGTGGGCCAAAAACCCTCATATGGGACATTTAACCCCTCACAAATCCCATTTTTACCCCCCAGGATGCTCCATGGGGCACAGGTGGCCCAAAACCATCATATGGGATATTTTAACCCCCCCCTAAATAAAATACCATTTTTATTCCCCAGGATGCTCCACGGTGGCCCAAATCCCCCATAAGGGGAAGTTCAACCCCCCAAAAAACCCATTTTTACCCCCCCAGGATGCTCCATGGGGTAAAGCTGGCCCAAAACCCCCACAATGGGACATCTAAAGCCCTTCAAATAAAATCTCATTTTTACCCCCCCCAGGACGCTCCATGAGGTAAAGGTGTCCCAAAACCCTGATAACGGGTCATTTAAGCCCCCCCTAAATAAAATCCCATTTTTACCCCCCAGGATGCTCCGTGGTGGCCCAAATCCCCCATAATGGGACATTTAACCCCCCCAAACCCCATTTTACCCCCCCGGGATGCTCCACGGTGTGTGATGCCCCACGTGTCCAACCCCAACCCCTCATCCCCACCTTTCCCCCAACACATGGCACCAACCCCCTTCCCAAACCCCCCCAGACCCCCCAGACCCACACGTGTCCCCCCCCCATAGCCGGGGTGCGCCCCCAGGACCCGGGGGCCGTGTCCCTGGCTCGGCCATCGCCGAGGAGGCCCCCGGGGAGGTGGCACTGGTGGGGGTCTACACTCACTGTGGGGACACCTACGGCTGCCGCGATGTCCCCGCCGTCCAAGCCATCGCCAGGGCCACCGCCACCGCCGTGCTCGACTTTGTCACCGCGTGAGTGTCCCCCCCAACCCCCATAAAAAACCCTGGTTGTAAATGTAAATCACCCCCCATGAAAGTGCCCCCCCCCGGCCCCGGGGAGCGGGAGGATGCTGGTGGCTCGGGTCACCTTTGATGTGGGTTTGGTGACGGGTTGTGACCTGGGTTATTGTCCCCCGCCGCCTTTGTCACCCTTTTGTTTGGCATCCTGGAGGGAATTGCTGCCGGATGGTTCCTGCTGGGGGGGGGGGGATGCCCTGGGACCCCCATCCCCTGGGACCCCCATCCCCTGCACACAGGGACCTGGTCCCCTCGGGACACGACGCTCCCCTGGGGACACATCCTGGGGACACGTCTTGGGGGTCTCTGGTCCCACCTCAGCTGGTTGTGGCACCGTTTGGTGGGGGGAAACTGAGGCATACAGGAACAACTGCTGCCCCCCCCAAAATGGGGCGCTGCTGTGACCCTCCCAATGGACCCCACAGTCCCCGAGGGGACAGGGAGGGGGTGACACATCTGGGGTACTTGGACACATCTGGGTGGGTCCCAGGCACATCTGGGGGTGCCATGGGACATCGGGGGGTCTCAGGGGTATCTGGGGGATGCTGTGTCACATCTGGGGGTCCTGGGCACATCTGGGGGTGCTCTGGTACACTTAAGGTGGTGACGGAGCACATCTGGGGTTTCCTGGGTGCATCGGGGCGGGGGGGCGGTCCTGCTGTATTTTGGGGTTGTTCTGGTACATCTGGGGATGCCCTGGGACATCTGGGGGGGGGGGTCCCCAGCACAGCTGGGGGTGCCCAGGCACATGGAGGGGAGCCCCAGGCACATCTGGGGGGTGTTCCTACACATCTGGGGGGGGGGGGGTGTCAACTCGTATAGCACATCTGGGGGCTCACGGACACATTGCAGGGATCTATGGCTCATAGGGCTGGATATTTGGCACATGTTGGGGGGCCCTCCTGTGGCACCCAAGGGTGATGGAACCACCTCTGGTCCTGTTTCTGTGGCACCCAAGGGTCATGGACCTTCTTCTGGTTCTGCAGCACCCAAGGGTGATGGAACCACCTTTGGTCCTGTAGCTCCCAAGGATGATGGAACCAGCTCCGGTCCTGCTTCTGTGGCTCCCAAGGGTGATGGAACCACCTCCGGTCCTGTTTCTGTGGCTCCCAAGGGCCATGGACCCTCTTGTCCACCTCCCGCGGTCCCTGGGGGGTGCTGTCCCCCCAGCCGTGTCCCCCGTCACTCGCAGTGCCCCCCACCCGCAGGCTGCGGCGGGCGGGTGTCCCGTGTCCCCAGGCCAGCATGGGCTCCACGCCACCCTGCAGCCACCCGGTGCCGGAGATGTCCCAGCTCACCGAGCTGCACCCGGGCAACTACCTCTTCTATGGTGAGCAGCTCAGGACCCCCAACAACCTTGCGTGACCCCCTCCCGGGGTGGGGTACACCCCAACGTGGGCTCCCGCCACCCAAACATTCCCAGAGTTCATTTTGTTATTATTCCCCAAGCTATTTTGCAATTATTCCCCCCAAATATTTGCTATTATCCCCCAACTATTCCCTAAGATGTTTTGCTGCTATTCCCCAAATATTTGTTATTATTCCCCAAATATTTGTTGTTATTCCCCAAATATTTGCCATTATTCCCCAAATACTTGCTATTATTCCCCAAATATTTGCTATTATTCTCCAAACCATTGTGCTATCATTCCCAAAACGTTCCCCAAATTATTTTTTTGAATTGTTCCCCAAATATTCCCCAAATATTTGCTATTATTCTCCAAACCATTGTGCTATCATTCCCAAAATATTCCCCAAATTATTATTTTTTAATTGTTCCCCAAATATTCCCCAAATACTTGCTATTACTCCCCAAATACTTGCTATTGCTCTCCCGTCTCTTGGCGCGCACCCCAATCGGAGCCCCCGCTCCCCCCAGACCTGCAGCAGACCCTGCTGGGCTCCTGCCGCCCCCAGGACGTCGCCATCCGCGTCCTCACCAGGGTCATCGGTCACTGTCCCCACCGCAAGCAGCTGCTGCTGGGCTGTGGCTGGTCCGCCCTGAGCCTGCACGGCCCACGGGCCCCCGCGGGCTGCGCTGCCATCGAGGGACACCCCGAGCTGCGGTGAGCGCCGGGGACACGGGGGGACACGGCGATGGAGATGATGGAGGGAGTGGAGCATCTGCCGTGTGGGGAAAGGCTGGGGAGCTGGGGCTCTGGAGCTGGGAGGAGACTGAGGGGTGACCTCATTCATGGGATCAATATGGAAAGGGGCAGTGTCAGGAGGATGGAGCCGGGCTCTTCTCGGTGACAATAATGATAGGACAATGATTTTGCAATGGGTGCAGACTGGAACACAGTCTTGCATCTGGGCAGGAACAACCCCAGGTTCCAAGATAAGTTGGGGAACGACCTGTTGGAGAGCAGTGAAAATGGACCTGGGGGTTCTGGGGACAGCNCTTCCTGGTGAGGGTGGCAGAGCCTGGCCCAGGCTGCCCAGGGAGGTTGTGGAGTCTCCTTCTGTGCAGCCATTCAAACCCCCTGGACCCCTTCTGTGTGACCTCAGCTGGGTGTTCCTGCTCCGGGGGTTGCACTGGATGAGCTTCCGAGGTCCCTTCCCATCCCTGACGTGCTGTGACTCTGATTCCGTGTGACGTGTCCCGCAGGCTGGCGGGGCTGACGCAGGAGCACGGGCAGGTGGAAGCCGTGGGTGGGCAGCTGGATTTCGAGCGGTTCCCGGTGGGCAGCGTCCTGGCTCTCATCGCCTTCCACGTGAGTACCCGCCCTGCACCCCCCGCCATGCCCCCCCCGCCCCGCTCAGCA
>VWYH01000493.1:63552-79535 GCA_013399365.1 Pampusana beccarii
AGGGTGCTCCAGCCCCCCAAACCACCCCCCGCCATAGAGTGTTGGGAGCTTGATGGGGACCCTTTGGGCAGAATCAAGTGGGGAAACTGAGGCCGGTTGTTCCCACAGGTGCCGGGGTGGGCCGGGGGGTGCTGCACCCCCTGTCCCCCCGGTGTCACCGAGCCCTGCGGCCACACGGAGCCCCACAGTGAGTACCCACCCCCAAACCCTCTCAGCGCCGCGGGGAAACTGAGGCACAGCTTGGGGCTCCCCTAACCCTGCGGGGGAAACCTCCTCTGTCCCCACAGCCCCACAGTGCACGGACCCCCCCGGGGAGCCGGCGACAACACCCGACACCCCCAAATTCGTGCCGCCCCCTCCCGAGGCCACCGGCAGGGACATCATCCCCGTCTACTGCTCCCTGCTGGCCGCCGTGGTGGTGGGGCTGCTGGCATACGTGGCCTTCAAGTGGTACGTGGGGGGGGAGCGCGGGGCGGGGGGACAGCGGGTGGCACGGCGGGTGGCANCACGGCGGGTGACAGTGGGTGACAGTGGGTGACACGGCGCGGGGCCCGCGGCAGCTGGCACACCTGCAGGCAGAAGCAGCAGCTGGCCAAGGCGCGGGCAGGGGACATGGGGACGTCACCCGACGGGGAGAAGCTGCAGAGTGACAGCGGGGTCTTCCTGGACACCCCCGGGCTGCAGGAGCCACCCCCGCCCGGCAAGGGTGAGCACCCAGCACCCAGCGACGGGTTGGGGGTGGGGAGGGGGGGTCACCCATCGCGGGGTGGGGGCGGAGGGGGTTTGTCCCCTGGTGTCACTGGGATGGGGTTGGGGAGCACCCGTGGTCAGGGGTGGGGGTCAGGGTGCGTCTGTCCACGGGGAGCATCTGGATGGGGTTGGGGTGCTCTAGGGAGCACCCACATGGGGTTGGGGGGTCACCATGGCCCAGGGAGCACCCATGTGGGTTTGGGGGTGTTACCATGGTCTGGGGAACACACATATGGGGTTGGGGTGCTCTAGGAAGCGCCCATGTGAGCTCAGGGAGTCACTATGGCCTGGGGAGCACCCATGTGGGTTTGAGGGTGTCACCATTGCCCAAGGAACACCCATGTGAGTTTGGGGGGGTCACCACGGCCTGGGGAGCACCCATGTGGGTTTGAGGGTGTCACCATTGCCCAAGGAACACCCGTGTGAGTTTGGGGGGGGTCA
The DNA here is from genome assembly GCA_013399365.1 of Pampusana beccarii. NCBI lineage: Eukaryota > Metazoa > Chordata > Aves > Columbiformes > Columbidae > Pampusana > Pampusana beccarii. The sequence continues at coordinate 64,744 of VWYH01000493.1, forward strand.
CCATGGCCTGGGGAGCACCCATCTGGGTTTGGGGTGTCACCATGTCCCAGGGAGCAGCAACGTGGGGTTGAGGTGCTCTAGGGAGCACCCACATGGGGTTGGGGGATCACCATGGTCTGGGGAGCACCCACAGGTGTTTGGGGGGTCACCATGGTCTGGGCAGCACCCATGTGGGTTTGGGGGTGTCACCATGGTCTAGGGAGCACCCACATGAGGTTGGGATGCTCTAGGAAGCACCCATGTGGGTTTGGGGTGTCACCATGGCCTGGGGAGCACCCATATGAGGTTGGGGAGCACCTCACACTGCAGGGAGCACCCGCATGGTCCCCCAACCAGGGACCATCCCTACCTTGGGGTTCAGCTCGGTAGGGATGAGGAGCACCCATGACCCAGGGAGCACCCAAATGAGAGTGAGAAGCATCTGGATATGGTTGGGGAGCAGCCATGACCCGGGGAGCACCCAGATGGGCTTGGGGAGCACCCAAAGTGGGGTCAGGAGGCACCTGGATGGGGTTTGGGGGGCACCTACACCCCAGGTAGCACCCAAAGGGGTGGGGGAGCACCCTCACCCCGATGTCCCTCCCAGGGGCTGGGGACAGCTCTGGCGAAGACTCGGGGTGTCACCCCTGTCCCCCCGTTCCCCACCCGCAGCCCCCCACCCGCAGGGCCCCCCCCTCGGCGCGGCGTCACCGCAGCGGCAGGAGGAGCTGCAGCGGCTGCTGGAGACCGGGGGCACACGGGGACATCAGCTCCGCCCGGTGACCACGGGTCCCCAGGGCTTGGACGTCACCTCTGCTGTGTGACCACGGGCCCCCAGGCTGTGGGGACACCGGGTGGTTCCCGCTTTTTCCTGCCAATTATCTTGTTTTTTTTAAGTGGGTTTTGTACTTTTTTAGGGGTGTCGGGGTGGGTGACAGAGGGTGGGACACTCGGGGACACGGCCAGTCCCTGGGTGGGTGCATTAAACGTGTCACTTGTGTGTGTCACCAAGATGTGTGTCCTGAGGCATCCGTGCGTCCCCAAGCGCGCGTCCCCGAGGTGTGTGTGTCCTTGGGTGTCCGTGTGTCCCCAGGATGTGTGTCCTCGGGTGTCCGTGTGTCCTCTCAGCCACGTGTCCCCAAGATGTGTGTCCTTGAGTGTCCGTGTGTCCCCTCAGCCACGTGTCCCTGGGATGTGTGTCCCCACGTGTCCGTGTGTCCCCACAAGTGTGTGTGTGTCCCCAGGCCGTGTGTCCTCAGGTGTCCGTGTGTCCCTGGGATGCGTGTCCCCAGGTGTCTGTTTGTCCCCAAAGCACATGTCCCCAGGATGTGTGTCCTCAGGTGTCCATGTGTCCCCTCAAGCATGTGTCCCCACGATGTGTGTCCTCGGGTGTCCGTGTGTCCCCAGGATGCGTGTCCTTGGTTGCCCTTGTGTGTCCCCAAGCACGTGTCCCTGAGATGTGTGTCCTTGAGTGTCCGTGTGTCCCCTCAGCCATGGGTCACCAGGATGTGTGTCCTCAGGTGTCCATGTGTCCCTGGGATGTGTGTCTCCACGTGTCTGTGTCCCCAAGATGTGTGTCCTTCGGTGTCCATTTGTCCCCACAAGTGTGTGTGTGTCCCCAGGCCGTGTGTCCTCGGGTGACCATGTATCCCTGGGATGTGTGTCCCCAGGTGTCTGTTTGTCCCCAAAGCGCATGTCCCCAGGATGTGTGTCCTCAGGTGTCGATGTGTCCGTCCCCTCAACCATGTGTCCCCACGATGTGTGTCCTTATGTGTCTGTGTGTCCCCATGATGTGTGTCCTTGTGTTTTTCTTTTATTTTTCTAGTGTGTTTGTCCCCAGTATGTGTGTCCTCAGGGGTCCACGTGTCCCTGGGGTGTCTGTCCCCATGTGTCCCCAGGTGCATGTCCCCAGGACGTGTGTCCTCAGGTGTCCCCAGGATGTGTGTCCTCGGGTGTCCCTGTGTCCCCAAGCGTGTCCCTCACCCATGAGGACAGTGGGGGGCGGGTGGCCCTGGGTGGGGGTGACACCCCCAGCGCCCCCCAGCAACAGGTGGCACGTTGTGACAGAAAAGAGCCATTTTAACCCCAAACACGCAGGCGGGCACCCACACTCTGAGCCGCTTCACCCCGAAACCTCTTTCTAGTGTTGATTTTTTGTTGTTTTTCTTTTATTTTTTTTTTAAATTTTTTTTTTTTACATAAAAAGTTCCGTAAAAATTGGATAAAGTAAAATGATTTAAGCAGTAAAATCAATCTTATCAACATGGCGCGAGGCCCGCCAGAAACCCGGGGGCAGCCCCGCTCCGCAGTATTTACAGGAAAACGGATTAAACCTCGCGCAACCAAAAAAATAAAACCAAGAAAACAACCGAAAAAAAAAAATGAACCCCAAAACTATCCTTACAAAGTGTTTCCGTGGGATCGGCTCGTCTTGGGCTAAAAGCAGAAAAAAAAAAACAAAACCAAAAATTATCAATATATTCACATATACGTTAAAATATAATACAGAGCTTGGTGACGCACGGGGTGCGCCTGACAGCACCGCCGGGGCTGAGGAGCCGGAAAAGCCTGGTTTAGCAAAACCCGGCTTAGCAAAACCTGGTTTAGCAAAACCCGGCTTAGCGAAGCCTGACTTAGCAAAACCTGGCTTAGCAAAACCCAGTTTAGCAAAACCGGGCTTAACGAAGCCCGATTTTCTCTTCGTGTCGCCCCCGGCAGCACAAACCGCCTCACGCTGTAGGGAACAGAAGTTTCTCTGCTTTTTTGTTTTGAAAAAAATAATAATAATTAATAATAATAATTAATAATAATAAATTCACAGGTTGGTGGCGGCAAAGGGCGACTCCTGGTGGAACTGGGGGGGGGTCACTCCAGGTCCGTGTCCTCTTTGGGTTTGTAGATGGCCCCGAATTTCTGCATGTATTTCTTGATGTATTCCTTGGTCTTGTGCTTGACGTTCTCGTTGCACTCCAGATCCTCCGGGTTCTTGCAGTACTTCAGCTCCTTGTTCATGACGCCGTGGGTCAGCTGCGGGGCGGCAATATCGCCCGTTATTCCAAATAATCCGAGTCTTCGCCATTCCCCAGGATACTTCGCTATTACCCCCCAAATATTGGCTATTATGCCCCCAAATATTGGCTATTATTCCCCAAATATTGGAAATTATTCCCCAAATATTTGTTAGTGCTCCCCAAATATTCCCCAAGTTTATTTTGTTATTATTCCCCAAGCTGTTTTGCAATTATCCCCAAATATTTGCTATTATTCCCCAAATATTTCCTATTCTTCCCCAAACATTGGCTATTATTCCCCAAATATTCTCCAAATATCCCCCAAATATTTGGTATTATTCCCTAAACTATTTTGCTACTATTCTCCAAATATTATCCTAATATTTGCTATTGTCCCCCAACTATTCCCCAAGATGTTTTGCTACTATTCCCCACATATTTGCTATTTTTTCCCAAATATTTCCTATGACTCATCAAATTATTTTGCTATTATTCCCCAAATATTTGGTATTATTGCCAAAATATTTCCTATTATTTCTAAATATTCCCTATCATTCCTCACACTATTTTGTGGTTACTCCCCAAACATTTCCCCAAATATGTGCTATTATTCCATAAACATTTTCTATTCTTCCCCAAATATTCTTCCAAGTGTTCCAAGATATTTTCCTACTATTCCCCAAACATTCCTCAAATATTCCCCTATTTTCTATTATTCCCCAAATATTCCCCAAATATTTATCATTCCCCGAATATTCTCCAAATATTCCCCAAATATTTGCTGTTATTCCCCAAACATTTTCTATTATTCCCCAAATATTCTCCAAGCTATTTTGCTATTATTCCCCAGATATTCCCCAAAACATTTCACTATTATTCTCAAATATCTGCTATTATTCCCCAAACATTCTCCAAATATTTTCTACTATTCCCCAAATATTCCCCAAGCTATTTTACTATTATTCCCTCAATATTTGTTATTATTCCCCAAATATTCTCCGAACATTCCTCAAATATTTTATATTATTCCCCAAATATTTGCTGGTATTCCTCAAACACTCCCCAAATATCTTCTATTATTCCCCAAATATTCCCCAAGCCATTTTACTATTATTCCTCAAATATTTGTTATTATTCCCCAAATATTCTCCGAACATTCCTCAAATATTTGTTATTATTCCCCAAACATTCTGCAAGCATTCTTCAAATATTTTCTATTATTCCCCAAATATTCTCCCAACTATTCCCCCAAATATTTTCTGTTATTCCCCAAATATTCTCCAAATACTCCCCCAAATATTTTCTATTATTCCCCAAACATTCTGCCAACTATTCCCCCAAATATTTTTAGTTATTCCCCAAATATTCTCCAAATACTCCCCACATATTTGCTGGTATTCCCCAAACACTCCCCATGTATTTTCTATTATTCCCCAGACATTCTCCAGCTATTTGCTGTTACTCCCCACATTTCCCCATCACTCCCCCGCCTGTTTCCCGTTATCCCTGGGTATTTCCCGTTCCCGGCGTCCTGTCCGCGTCGCCGCCGCCGTCACCTTGCGCGCCAGGTGTTTGAAGTCCTCGGTGGTGGTGATGCGCCCCACCTTGCAGTCGGGTTTGCGGTAGGGGTTCAGGCACTGCACGATGAACTGCGACATCTGTGCCGGGGACACCGACGCGCGTCACTCACCTCTGTCACTGTCACCCCGTCCCCTCCCGGGTGGGTGACGCGTCCCCAAGGAGCCGCCCCCGCATCCCCGACACCCCGGGGATGGAGCCGCCTCCTCGCAGAGGGATCGGCCGCCCGGGATTGACGCCCCAGATGGTGCCACCGGGGTGGGACGGTGACGATTCCGCCCAACCGGGGACGTTGGGGACGTTGGGGATGATGGGGACACCGACCTCTTTCCTGAACACCTCCTTGCTCTTCTTGGCCAGCTCGCTGGACGTGTCGGCTTCGGCCGTCTTGGCCTTCTTGGAAGACTGGGGATAAAAAGGGAATAAATGGGAATGAAAGGGAATAAAAGGAAGGGAAAGGGAATAAAAGGAAATGGAAGGGGAAAAAGGCAATTAAAGGGAATAAAAGGGAAAGAAAAGGGAATAAAAGGTAATGATATAAAAGGAAATGAAAGGAAATAAAAGGAAATTAATGGGAATAAAAGGAGATGAAAGGGAAAAAAGGAAATTAAAGGAAAGAAAAGGGAAAGAAAAGGAAATGAACGGAAATAAAAGGGAAAAAAGGAAATTAAAGGGAATAAAAGGGAAAGAAAAGGAAATGAACGGAAATAAAAGGGAATAAAAGGAAATGATGTAAAAGGAAATGAAATAAAAGGAAATTAAAGAGAATAAAAGGAAATAGAAATGAAAGGGAGTGAAAAGGAATGAAAGGAAATGAAAGGGGATAAAAGGGAATTAAAGGGAAATAAAAGAGAATAAAAGGAAATGAAATAAAAGGAAATTAAAGTGAATAAAAGGAAGTAAAAGGGAACAAAAGGAAATAGAAGGAAATTAAAGGGAATAAAAGGAAAGAAAAGGCTGTGAGATGGTGCCCGGGATTGTCCCCGTCCCTGTCCCCACCCTGGGGACATCGCTCCTGCCCCACAGCCAGGGGGGACCAGGCAGCTTCCCAGTTACTCCTGGTGCTCTTCCCAGTTTAGTCTTGGTGCACCTCCCAGTTAGTCCTGGTGTGTTTCCCAGCCCAGCACCGCCACGCTCCCCACTCCAGCCCAGGCGCTTCCCAGTTCGGTCCCAGTGAGCTGCCCAGCCCAGCACTGGTATGGTCCTCACTGGCAGGATTCCCAGTACAGTCCCAGTATGCTTCCCAGTCTGATCCCAGTACACCTCCCAGCCTAATCCCAGTACACTTCCCAGCCCAGTCCCAGCATATTTCCCAGTATGATCCCAGCATTCTTCCCAGTTTGATCCCAGTACACTTCCCATCCCAGTCCCTACACATTTCCCATCCCAGTCCCAGTACACTTCCCAGTTTGATCCCAGTCCACTTCCCAGCCTGATTCCAGTATGCATCCCAGTCCCAGTCCACTTCCCATCCCAGTCCGCTTCCCAGTCTGACCCCAGTCTTTTTCCCAGTTCAGTCCCAGTCCCAGTCCGCTTCCCAGTCTGATCCCAGTCCTCCACTGGGGACTCGGGCTGGTTTTAGGGGGGTTATTACCTTTTTCTGGGGATGAGTGAGAAGGAAAGCAGCTCATCACCCCCCTAGCCCCCAATTATCATTATGTTAAAGCCTAATTACTGGCAAAACGCTGATTTTTCGGGACAAATCCAGCCTGGCCCGGGGGGCACAATCCTGACCCCACTCCGGGGGCTGTTTAGAGCAAAACTCCTTTATTCAGCCTGCGAATTTTCTATCAGAATTTCTGCCTGTTCTGGGTATTAACCCCACGGAGCACAAGCACCAGTTGCCCAAATTAATTTTTTTTTAAAAAGAGATTTAAGCAAGCATTTAACACTGAAACAAGCCGGATCCAGCCCAACCCTTTCCAAGCCCAAAGGCTGGAGGGCAAAGCTGCAGAATCCCGTTAAGCCGGAGCTTAAATCACAAGTTTTATTGCCCAGGGCTGTCCCGCACATCAAAGCTCAGGGAGCGACATCAAAAAGCCGGTGATGGGTTCCTGCGGCGTCACCAGCCCCGTCACCTTCCGTCCCCATCGCCCCCGCACACCCCAGTTCTTAATTCCCCACAAGGACTTATTTTCTATGTGGGTCACTTCATTCAGCCCCCACAGGATAAATTAAATTATAAGTTATCAGCGCTAATTAGGTCGCTTCAACAGATGGGTTTGGGGCTTGCGGGGAAGCACTGCAAAGGTTAAATAAAGAGGTGCGTAGATGAACGCGAAAAAAAGAAAGCAAAGGCAAAAATAAAGCCCGGCCTGGTTGGATTAAGGCTGGGATTAAATGTGCAACATGTGGAAAGGCTCCATCACGTCCCGGCACAACGGTGGGAGGTGCCGGGGTGATGTGGAAAAGGAAAATGGCATTTTGGGGGGATGGGAGGGGAGCAAAATTCTGATATTCCCATTTATCAGCCTCAAAGTTTTATGGAAAAACCCCTCCAGAGGGAAGGTGGGGATGGAAAGGCTGGAAAAGATGGTTTTTTGGGGGGAAAAGCAGCCTGGGATGTGGAGCGAGAGGCCAAATTTGCCAGGAAATACAGAAGAGCTGTGGGAGGCACCGATGGGCAGAGAAACAAACATCCCGTGCGATAAATCTGCGCTTTTTCCACCTCAAAAAGGTGGAAAAACTTCAGCATCCAGCCCCGCGGCATCGCCGGCCTCCCCGAGCCGCCCTCTCACGAACCTCCCTTTTCCAGGGGTGAAAAACAGGTTTTAAAATACGTTTTAAAGGGAAACAGCGAGCGCGCTTTCCCGCGCCTCTTGTGCCTTTCCGTCAAAATCGTGACCGAGCAGGGAGCGGATGACGCTCAGAAAGGCGTTGAGATGGAAATAAAACACCCCGGGCAGCAGGAATAGCAGCAGCAGCTGTCGGGCGGCCGGAGCCGCGATGGCGAAGGGTCCGGAGGGTCGAATCCCTCGTGGAAAAGGTGCGGGGTGGGGAAAAGAAAAGAAATCCAAGGAATGCGGTTGCGATTTCAGGGTGGAAACGGCGTGGCGGGGGCGGCGAGCGAGCGAGCGGCACGAGGGTTATCGGTGTTATTTCCACGGCTGGGAAAAAGCCAAATTTTAGGCGAGAAGGAAAAGATTTAAAGCGCTGAAGAACCACATCGTCGGAAGGTCAGGCAAAGGGGTTAACACAGGAACGAGGTATGGATGGTTTCGGAGAAGTTTTGCACCTGAAAAGTGGGATTTTGGGGGTCACGAAGCCCCTCGAGCATCGTCCCGAATCCTCGGCACCATTTTTATCCCAAAGGTTTGGTATCTGGCACGTAAACACCTCCCTGCGCTTCAAAAAGCAGCAGCTTTCCTTGCAGGTAATGCTGAGACCCCCAAAAGTTCTGTAGGAAAAAGACTCCCAAGCCACAAAGCCCAATTTTCTTCTCCCCGCGTTGTTCCCATCAAAGGGATGTTCCCCAATATCTCCCACTGAGGTTTAGCTTGTACAGCCAGGGCAGCAAATCCACAGTTTATGGCTATTCCTGATTAATAAAACCTCACCTGAAAGCCTGAAGTGATAAACTGATAAACTGATAAACAGATAAATAAAATGAGAAACAGATAAATTGATAAATAGGTTCTTGTGTCTCGCTTTCCAAGCCAATATCCTTCAAGAACAATTTGCGGCCTGAACCCAAGTGCAGATAAGCTGGGACTAACGCCAAGCGAGCGCGGGGCCAACCCCTTCCCAGCGAAGCAAAACGCGCTGTAGAAACCAGCAAATTTGGGATATTTGTTGTTCTTTCAGCCTGAGTCACCTGGATTGCTCACAAAGCCGCGTGAGGTGGGTTTTTAATGATTTTGCTGAGCGGGATGGAGCGAGGGATCGGCCGGGGCAGCACGAGGTCACCACGCGCTGCCGAACCCCAAAGGGATCCAGCGAAACCCAGCGATCCCGGGACGCTCGCGGGTTTATAAATCCTCCCCGTGCTGTGACTTTGCCCTCCGAGGATCCCAGAACCGCAGGGGATGCCGTGTGATCCCGACCCAGGGCCAAGAAATCATTTTAAAGGCTTTTCTGGCTTCCTCTGCAGAAGTAAAACCTCCTCGGCCTCATTTTCTAATTAACTTTTTTTTTTTTTTTACAGGGAGGGAAATATTTGCAAATTATGTAGTTTAAGCGAACTCTCCAGGAATTCCAAGTGACTCGAGGCGTTTCGGGGGCTGGGTTAACCCCTGGGACGCCGGCAGCAGAGCGGGATGTTCCTGGGGGTTGTAGGACGGACGGTGCCTTCGGTACCTACAGCAAAATCAGCCCCGGGACTGTGGGTATCACCCAACATCGACAGAATCGCTCCCTGAGAGTTAGAACCCAACAAACCTTTCGTTCCACGGCTCTTTCTCTGGCCAGTTTTAAGGTGAGGTTGCAGCGACATCAGTGACCCCCCTGCGCTCACCCAAACCCCAGAGAAAAGGAGCATCAGGGGCTTTACCCAACCCACAAGGTAAAGGAGATACAAGCACCATGAAAATCTCTGTTTGAATATTTGTCACCAAGGAAAAGCCTGGTGGCGAGATGGAGAAGCATACGGGGCATCAGGTATGTCAGAGTGGCAAGGAAAGAACAACTTAACTCCCTTAATCCTCTACAAATATTTTAAAGCACAAATAAACAGCGGTCCCAGGGTCGGTACGGTCACTATGGCTGATCTCAGGTCACTTCTGTCCCTCTGTCACCCCCCCAAGTCCGTAGCGACCTCAACAACAGCCCCTGTGCCTTTAATGCCAAGTTCTCCCTCGCTGACCCTGCGCTTACCTTCATGGGGTTCTCGTCGTACGTTGGGGTCCCCAGGTCCATCTCGGCCTCGTGTTCCAGGCTGGCGTCGTCCCCCGGGCTGTCCCACGTAGGAGGGTCCCACTGGGTTTGCCTGGAGGCAGACAGACGGACAGACAGACCGTCAGCCTCTTGAAAGGAACCGGTACCCGACTGTCCCATGAACTGGGACATCTGGTCTCCATCAGTCATCGAAACTCTTTAGTGTGTGGCCCTATCTTGCTATTAATGTTGAGTTTGAGAAGGCTGCGAAGTTGGAGAAGGTTCAAACCAAGAGAGAAGAACTTAAGAAAGGGAATTTGCGCAATTTTCTATGACTGGTGATAACGCGGGGTGAAGGGAAGTTTGTCGCAGGTGTGAAATAAAGGAGGTCGGTGATTCCGGCGTGGAAAGACAGGAGATATCGCTCAAACGGAGCGTTCAGCCGCAGGTACCTCATCGTGGAAAGGACACAGCCCAAAACACTCGGGACAAACCACAGGAATGCGCAGGAGCCTGCAAGGATGGATGAGCGGATGACCCCAGGCTCATCCCTGCGCTAGAAGAGGCTACACGAAGGGTTAGAGCTCTTCTTGGCACACGAAGGATGGTTTCTGCAGGAACATCTCGGCTGAGATGGAACAAAACATCAGAGCCTGCTGGGGGAAGAGCTCCAGCACATTCAAACTGGGGAAGGGTGGGGAGAACTGGGCTGGATTTCCTCAAGGTGGGAAGGGGCGACCTGGGTCAGGAACCCTGTCCCACTTCAGGGCTTTTCACAATTCACAACATGCTGGGGGAAAATATTATTTCAAGGAGCCCCCACGAGCTTCATTTTAGTTCTCCAAACACTGTTGAATGTCCCCGACCTCACATCACGACTCATTCGATCGCTAAGTAGAGTGAAACATTAAAATAAGAAAGCGTGTCGACAAGTAGGATTTCTTTCCCTCTACTGGTCTCGTCCTGTTGGAAGCTAGACAGTTAAAAGAAGGATGGAAATAAATCTTCCAGCCTGTGCGCCTCGAAAAAGTTCGAGACTAATTATATTCAATTAGTGGCTTCTTGTGTAGCTGCAGACGATGCACGGAGGAGGAATTCCATGCCAGGGGGGAAGGCTCACTTGGGTCTCCTCGTCTCATTGCAGGGCTTCCAAACCACAGGACAAATCACAAATCCCCACCTGACCCTTTTTTCCTTTAATTCCTGAGGTTTTAGGGTCTTCTGCTTTGCTGTTGGTGCAACTCTTGATGCGTAAGGTGGTAGGAAGGAGTCCAACAGGAGACTGAAACGATGGATTGATGCAGAGAAATGTCTGCAAGTAACAATAACTGACACCAAGACGCTCAGGACTCGTAAGAAAATACCGAGGCTTAACCCTTTAGAGAGGTGAATCCACATACAGACCTCACATGGAGTTGGAAATCGAAAGAAATTGTTTTCAGAAGCCTAAAATTTGAGATAAGTTCATAGGTATTGATCCAAAAACCTGGCACCTTCCAAATCTGATCGTAAAGATGGGGGGAAAACGCTGGGAAATTCTATTTCTTGTTCCAGAACAGATCCAAGGTTTGAAGGTGGAAAAAACAGGAGGGTGAGAAAACAAACTCTTTGATTTTAGAGAACAAACGCGCACGCTGATCCCTGTGCCACCGAAGACCTGTTCACACAGGACACCCACACAACGCCCACGTGTTAAATAACCCGGGTTATTCACGGCACGAGGGACAACCAAGGTCTCTCTCTACCTGTTCATTCTCCTGCCATTTCAGCACCGTGTGGGGCACCTCGGATGCTGCCAGAGTGATGGGAACCAAAGAAGATGCCAAAAGAACTAAATCCACCTTGACCGAGATGCTGGGGAGAAAGATCCTGCTTTGATGGGATATTTTTTGGTGGGGGAGCTCCTCATCACCCCATGTTACAACTCAATACAAGGCAGGAGTTGTCATCTGTAAGGAAATAATTTGCTATCGTTCCGCTCAAAAAAAAAAATGGGGCTTTATCCCAGGAACACATTTATAGGTGTGAAGAAAAGGTTTGGAGCAATCTCAGCCTCCCAGCTAACGAGCAGCACCTCGTCAGGTACGAGTTCTGCGGTGCCTAACGAGACACCAAGGGCTGAACATCTATTTCTTTTCCACCCAATTCCTTTGTTTGAGCTCCCAAACTCCAAGCCCGAAGCCGTGACCACGCTCAGCTCGTTACCCTGCTCACCTCATTAACACTCTCGCCTCGTTAGCACACTCACCTCGTTACCACGTGATAGTAGTAGATCTTCCCCTCTGGATCTCGGGCTGTTTTCCAGTTGGGTGGGAGGACAATGGTTTTGGGTTTTGGAGGGGATGGTGGAGGCAAGTCCAGGAGGTTATTGGTCACCACAAGCTCTGGCTGCAAAGAGCACAAAAAGGGGGAAAAGAAAGACGTGAGTATGGTCAGAGCAGCCCTGACGGCTCTTACCCGACGACAAAGACTTTGCTGAAGGTAAAACTTAAAACTGACTTTAGTGTTGGCCTAGGAAGTGATGCGGACAATGTCTTTCATCAAGTACCCCACGCACACACTTGAGCACATCCCGAATTTGTAATACGGCCACTTGGCTTCTGATGAAGGGGCTCTGGGGGTCAAAGTGGCTCACGGAGCTCCCATGCACCCACCCACACACGGACGTCTGGGATGGGCCCGTGGAAAGTCTGAACACAGCAGGATCTGGGCTCAAAAGCCCCCAAAGTGTGTCTGATGCCCACACCCAGCCTGGAGATCAGCATCTGCACAGAAAACTCCTCCGGCCGCTACAGAATCACACGGGATCAGAGGTGGTTGGGTTGAAGGGACCTCTGTGGATCCCCAGCCCTGCTCACAGGGTCCCAGAGCAGATCCCACAGGATCCCAGGCGGGTTTGGATGTCTCAGAGCAGGAGACTCCACACCCGCTCTGGGCAGCCTGGGCCAGGCTCTGGCACCTCCCAGCACACAAGTTTCTCCTCAGTTCACATGGACCCTCCTGTGTTTCAGTCTGTGCCCGGTGCCCCTCACCCTGGCGTTGGGCACCACTGAACAGTCTGGTCCATCCTCTGACCCCACCCTGAGATATTGATCCATTGAGCACATCCCTCTCGGCTTCTCTGCTCCAGCTCAACAGCCCCAGCTCTCTCAGTCTCTCTCAGCACAAAGATGCTCCAGACCCCTCAGCATCTCTGTGTCCCTCCCTGCACTCTCTGCAGTGATTCCTTGTCCTTCTTGAACTGGGGAGCCCAGAACTGAACCCAGAACTCCAGATGTGGCCCCACCAGGGCAGAGCAGAGGGGGAGGAACCTCCCTGCTGCTCACACTCTTCCTCACGCACCCCAGGTCCTCTTGGCCACACAGGCCCGTTGCTGCTCAATGCATCACCCACAGCATCCAGGAGCCACGAGGAACCATGCAAACCCAAAGCAGACGTCCACAAATGCTCCCCATCCCTTCTCAGGGACACGGTTTAGTGCTAGATTTCGGTTATGGTTGGACTCGATGATCTTAAGGGTCTCTTCCAACCACAATGACTCTGTGATTTCATTATTCTGCCCCACGAAACCTTCACCTGCTGGATGGGCTGGGGCTGCCCGGCCGCCACGATGGTGGTTACGGCTGTCGGGGGCTGCACGATGACTCCCTGCGGATGAGCCGTGTAGATCTGCTGGCCCTGGATGTACTGGAGACTTGGTTGAGCGTAACTCTGAAACGGAGCACGGGGAATCACAAATGAGCTCGATTTACCAAAAAAACCCACTGTTCTGCAGGATGAAGTACAGCTTCTCTTAGGGGGGTTAAAGTAGAGGAGGCAAGAAGAGGTTAATGGTCCTCAAGGAGTAGGGGAACGTAAAATCCAAACAAAATAGCAATAACCAGTGACTGAGGTGGGGTTCAAGCAAACAATTTTCATATAAAATTGGTCAGTTTGCCATCCCAGGAGTCATACAACTGCCTACGTCTTGATTTTGGGAAGAATGTGGCATCGGGAAGGTGCTGAACACCAATACCCTTGTGAATGAAGATAAAATAGGAGGAGACAGAACTTCAGCATGGTCATTCGGAGCTCAAGGCTGAGCCTGATGGAAAGGGACGTGTAATTTAGAGAAAACAGATAAAGAATGTCGATCTGTTGGGGTTTTTTGTTTGGTTTAAGTCATACGAGAGCTGTTTAAGTCATAGAAGAGCTGTTTAAGTCATACAAGAGCTGGCAGCTGCTTCCAAAAGTCAAGGGAAGGCGAGCTCACGCCTCCAGGTTTTACTGCGGAAGCTCTTACCCAGAAATATCTGTTCACCAGAATCAACAATCAAAAAAGACACCATAACTTTCATAAACAGGTTAAAAATAATCTCTGTGAACTCCCACTTGACCCCAACAACTACGATAAATGGCGTTTGTACACAGAAAACACCCCGCGTAAATGTGCTTTTCTCAGGCTCTCGGATGGACGTTCTCTGAGAAGTGCTACTGCGGCTTAATATTAGAAAAATATTAAGAGTGTTAGTATTAAGAACACCAGCAAAACGTGAGCAAATAAAGTCTACCGGGCCGGAACCCTTCGCTTTGTGGGTGTTTCATGCCACGCTGCGCCTGAAATAAAATCACCTGGACAATCGGCGGGGTCGTCTGCGAGTAGGGGGACGTGACGCCGTACACCGTCTGACAGGTCTGTCCTTGGTAATAAATGGCCGGCTGGGACTGTGCGGGCGAGTACTGCTGCGGGACGGCCACGGGCTGCTGGCCCGAGTCCCACACGCCGTAGCTCTGGCTCTGCACCGCTCCCGCCGTAGCCACGGGCAGGACGGCCACGTTGGCTTCCTGATGGACCACGGCGTCGCTTTGCGCTACATACTGCGGGGTGGTCACCTCCATGGTGGTTGCTACATGTTGGACGACGGGTACCGGCTGAGGAGCAGTTAAGGTGGGTTCTACCGTGTGCCCGACCAAAGTCTGCGGGTGCTCGTAGGGCGCCGGCGAGCACATGGAATCCATGGTGGGGGTGGGCAGCAGCACCTTGCCGGCGTTGGGGTTGCTGGGGTCTACGTAGGCTTGCATGGGGTAGCCGGGCGGGTAGCCGATGAAGCTGTGGTGGGACGCGCCGTAGCCCATGGAGTCGTAGGGCAGGGGGGACGTCATCCCCAGGTTTTGGAGCTGCTGTTGTTGTTTCTGGGCTTCCCGCTGGGCGACTTCTTGCTCAAAGAGCTTCCTGCGCTCTTCCGTGGAGAGCTTGTTGCGGTCCTTGAGGCGGACCTTCTTCTTTGAAGATGCTGGTGTGTCATACCTGGGAGAGAAAGGGAAGGGAAGGAAAGAAAGGGAGAGAGAGGAGAGAGGGAGGGAAGGGAAGGGAAGGGAAGGGAAGGGAAGGGAAGGGAAGGGAAGGGAAGGGAAGGGAAGGGAAGGGAAGGG
>VWYH01000493.1:79937-128584 GCA_013399365.1 Pampusana beccarii
GAGAAGAGAAGAGAAGAGAAGAGAAGAGAAGAGAAGAGAAGCGAGAAGAAACGAGAAATGAGAAAACAGAAGAGAAAAGAGAAAAGAGAAAAGAGAAAAGAGAAAAGAGAAAAGAGAGAGGGTTTGTGAGACCTCAGAAAGCTGCAGTTCAAGGGCTCCAGCAGCAAAAGGACCACACAGAGCTGGGGGGGGGCAAATGCCCAACAGCAGGATCAGTCCCTAAAACCATTCATTTGTTTTCAGCTGTTTGACCAACGGTGGCAACTCAGAGAGAGCAAAAACACCCCCTGGTCCTGCTCAACCGGGAGCAAGGAGGCAGACGATGAGTCAAATGGTCCCACTGGATTTATTGGCCTCATTTTGGGCTGAAGCCAATGGAGATGCAAAGATGTTGCAGAAATAGTCTGGAGGA
This sequence comes from Pampusana beccarii, assembly GCA_013399365.1. Classification (NCBI taxonomy): domain Eukaryota; kingdom Metazoa; phylum Chordata; class Aves; order Columbiformes; family Columbidae; genus Pampusana; species Pampusana beccarii. Next base: position 80,350 of record VWYH01000493.1, read on the forward strand.
CCCACTAAGCGGCACCGAGACACCCCAAGAGAGGAGGAAACATCTCCGGAGCCAACAGAGAAGCCCAGGAGAGTGGAGGAGCAGTGGGGTGAGCCCAAACCAGGCTGGGGACCCGCGTTGGAGACGCTCTTCCCAAAGCAGGACCAACCAACACGGGGTTTGGAAGAGGTTCTCCAAAAAGAGAGCTCAGCTCGCACCACAGCATCTTCACCACCTCAGCGGTGGGGGGACACCCCGTGTGTCCCATCCAAGGACCCCCCCGCGTCGGGGGGGCCGCAGATGGTGCGTGTTTGCAGACAGGACGAAGACCAAGGGAATTCCAACCAGCACGTCGCTGTCCTGAGTTACGCTACTTACCAGATCACGGATCCAGCCCAAAAAAAATAATAAAGTGTGGAGGGATTTAATTCTTTTTTGTACAAATAAGAATTTTCATCCCGAGACGCAGAGCAGCTGGAAGGATTTTTTTCCAAGGAGTTAAAGAAGAAAAAATAAAATAAAATTTAAAAAAGCCTAAGGACTTTGATCAGACCTCAACCATGGAAAATTTCAGATCAAAGGTGGATATTTTGAGAAGTTATGAGTGTGGTAAAACAGGGATTACAAAGAAAAATGCTTTGCAGCCCTAACATAACGGATTCTACAAAGCATCCAGTATACTCTCTATATACTCGCTTTACGTTCGTGCGTTCGGTTTCCATATCAAAAGCACATTGCTACCAACAGATACACTTAAAGACGCCCCTCGCATTCCCAGAGGATCCCAAGGATCCGTTAATGAGAACCTTATTGATGTGACGAGCTCCACTTCGATAATTAAAGTCTTTCCTGGCACCGCCTGGGGAGTTTACACGAGAGGCAGCCGGCGTGAAGGGACGGGCAGAAAATAAACGGGGGTTTAGCGTAGAGCAAACCAGCGATGCTCTTCTGTTTGCTCTGCTCCTCTCTCCACCTTTTTTTATTATTTTGCCTTATTAAATCCACTATTATAGTTTCACATCTTATTTTTCATCCAGATGTTTTAAAGCTTCCCAGCACAGCTCAATCCGAGGACAAAAGTCTCCTCGTCTGGCTGATTCACCGCCCATTGTTCCCTAATTACTAAGTGACTTTAGATCTTATTTAGGAGGAACACCAGAAAACTGACTTCTTTAAAGGAAATTCCTTGGTATTCTTGCTGCCTTTAATACGATCTGAAGTCTCCCCGAAACACAAGACGTGTAATATTTTCCTTCTCTTAACTAAGAAGCAACTTTCGAGGGAGGAAAATGGGTATTTGGGAAGAAGCAGCCGCTGATTCACGCGCTGCCACCACCACCTCTCTCACTCCTCTGGCTCAAAAAACAGTGGTCTGAATCTATAAAAAAAATGAAAAATAAGCTTTGGGTGGCTGCCAGGGTCAGGGCACTGATCCAATTCTCACTTAAATTCAGCTAAAAATTAAAAATATTTTCTCTTTCTGCTTGTTCCTTGAACTGGCCAAGTCATCAAAGTATTTGATACTTTTGCTGGATGTTATAGACTTGGCGCCTTGATTCTCCAGACAACTTGTACTTAAAAAGCTTTTGTTTTTTTAGAAAACCCATGTAAATTTGAAATCAAATATCTCCCCTTGTATCCTTCACTTGCAAAACGTCTGCAGGAGAGGTGGGAATCCATCGGGCCATGGAGCATCCACAAAAAAGAAACATAAAATCACTATAAGGTCTTTAAAACTCCAGAGACACCTTCTCAGCCACCACTCCCAGCTCGGTGGGGTGGGTCCTACCTACCTGGACCACTTGCCTTGTGCTCAACGGTTTTTGGTGAATACTCCCTTGGCCAAGGAAGTTGTTTTGTGTCAGAAATCCTGTTTGGTGTGGGTACTGCTAGCTCTTGTTTCAAGTTGAAGTTTAGATTAATCCCCAAGCGCACTGGGGATGGGTGGAGGAGAAGAAGGGAACGCGTTTTGGAGGACCCAGAAGTTCTCTTTGCGTGAGGAGGGATACCTCTCTAATTTCTGTGTGAGAACTGGATGTAACTTCCCTCATCACCCACTGAATTCCCAAAACGTGCCTGAAGAACACAGTGTGGGTTATCTGGACAACAGCGTGGGTTATCTGAAGATGATGGTGTAGGTTATCCAAGAGGAGGTGCCACCTCACACCAAGGAGCCACCAAACTCCAGCCAGGGAACGTGTCTCCCCACGCACGCAGGAGAAAACTTCCTTCCCCATCCCTGGCTGTTTTCAGAGATCACCAGGACCATTTTTCCCAGCGTTTTCACCCAGGATTACCAGCGGCTGGATCCTCGGCCCGGCCACCACACAACTTGCCTGTCCTCTGGCCTCTTGGTTCCTCGCTCGTACCCCGAGGACGGAGGGGACAACGAGTCTCGCCGTCTCTTCTTCTCTTTACTCTGGCTCTGCCGCTCGGGGTCCCGCTCTCTGCTCAGGACGGGGTTCTTGGGAGTGGGAGTCTGATCCTTGTGGCCGGCGGTTTCCCTCCCACGGTCGGCTGTTGGGGAAAACGGGTGAAAAAGGAGAGAATTTGTATAATTGAGTGCATTTCTAACTCTCCCTTCCTGCAGTTTCAGCAGCTTCTGTTAGTCAAGAGAGTCTCAATTCAAACAAGTTATAGGTTGCGCCGTATCAGCCACAGGTTGCAATTCCCTTCACTCACTACTTAAATATCTCCTTTATTCACAGGAGCTACTTTTGATGACCAGGAACATCAAGCTACGATGGCAGAACCATCTCATGGAATCATGGAATCGTTTTGGTTGGAAAAGACCCTCAAGATCATGGAGTCCAACCATAACCCACCCCTGGCACTGCCCCATGTCCTGAGAACCTCATCTCCGTCTGTCCAACCCTGCAGGGATGGTGACTCCAGCACTGCCCTGGGCAGCCTGTTCCAATGCCCCACAGCCCTTTGGGGAAGAAATTGTTCCCAGATCCAACCTCAACCTCCCCTGGTGCAACTCGAGGCCGTTTCTTTGTGTCCCTGTCTCCCCTCAGCTCCTGTTCTCCAGCTGAACCCCCAGCTCCCTCAGCCGCTCCCATCACACTTGTGCTCCAGCCCCTGCCCCAGCTCCGTTCCCTTCTCTCCACTCGCTCCAGCACCTCAAGGCCTTTCTTGGTGTGAGGGCCCAAAACTGCCCCCAGGATTCGCGGTTTTTCCTCCCCAGGTCCCAGCACAGGTTCGGTCACTGCCCTGGGCCTGCTGGCCACACCAGTGCTGGTCCCAGCCAGGATGCTGGGGGCCTTTTTGGCCACCTCTTGACATCCCAGACTGGGAAAATTAAGTGGTTTCATAGCAGTGAATCAATACACGAGTACATACCACTGTTCTCCTTCTCCGCTTGACTCTTCTTGGGGATGCGATAAACCTCCTGCAAAACAAGCCAGGAGCAGGATCAGAATTGCAGAATAACCTCAATATCACAACACAGCACTAATAATTCAGCAATCCACTCATAATTTTTAAAGAAAACAGAAAAAAGAAAGAGTCGCTTGAAGTAAAGTTCTGGTTTTAAGCAAATTGTTGCGGTGCTTTCTATATATTGCCTCTGACTGCATTTCATGTTTGAGGAATTTATGTGACGTTTTGGGCCAAGCCGCCCATCCCACCCACATGCTACCAGCACCTGAATTTCCAGCTCTGCCAGAAAAGCGAAAAAAACCTGATTTTTGCAACTAAACAAGCCACTCTCCAGGTGCAAAACTGTGCTCTTCCACCTCTTATTTTGTCCGCCCTGATGTTCCCACAGATGCCAACCGAGTCCCACTGGGCTGGGGTGTCGCAGGTCACCGATCCCTGCCCTGCAGGTGATGTGTCCGTCCACCACCAGCGCCCAAAGACCTCCCATGCAACCCATCCTGGTCTCCAAGGCGGTTTTAGTTAGACCTGCGAGGAGCAGGGAGTTGGACCTGATGATCCTTATGGGTCCCTTCAACTTGAGGTGTTCCTTGATTTTGTGATTCTTGAGCTATTTCAGTGGAACAGCCACAGTTTCACCACGTTGCAGAAACAGAGGCGTTGCTGGTGGCCATCATCTCCTCACCCACCCCATCAGCTCCCAGGGACCATCCCTGGGCTTCTCCCAGCACCCTCAGCCTCATCAGGGATAGGCTCCACCATTTCGGTTGAGAAAAATATATTTATATTATATCTATATAAATATATATAAGAAAAACATAGTCTAGCCCCACATTTCAAGCTAAGAAAATATATTTTCCCTTCGTGAAACAAATGGAAGTATAAGAAACCCTTTTGTGGTCTGTTCACAAGATGCAACCACTTCAAAAGTGCTGCTGAAGGTTACAAAAAAAGTTATTTTGGCTGAGATTTTAAGGATTTTTCAAATATTGTTGCTTTTCCATGAGGCTTGAATGCAAAGCAGCAAACATGTACAGTTTGAAGTGTCTGCAAATAAATGTGCTGTGACCTCTTCCAGTGGTGAGAGGCGTCAAGGAGCCTGCAAATACGGCCTTTGCCAATTGTCCTGATTTATTCACACATTTGCTATGGATCAGAAGAGGCAGGAGCAGGAAAACCAGACTGGGGGAGTGCAGAGCAGAGATGAGGGGTGCAGAAGCATCACCAGCGCTCCCTTTGCCCAAACCCTGTCGGGCAGCCTGTTCCAATGCCCCACAGCCCTTTGGGGAAGAAATTGTTCCCAGATCCAACCTCAACCTCCCCTGGTGCAACTTGAGGCCGTTTCTTTGTGTCCCTGTCTCCCCTCAGCTCCTGTTCTCCAGCTGAACCCCCAGCTCCCTCAGCCGCTCCCATCACACTTGTGCTCCAGCCCCTGCCCCAGCTCCGTTCCCTTCTCTCCACTCGCTCCAGCACCTCAAGGCCTTTCTTGGCGTGAGGGGCCCAAAACTGCCCCCAGGATTCGCGGTTTTTCCTCCCCAGGTCCCAGCACAGGTTCGGTCACTGCCCTGCGCCTTTCGACCAAAGCGGTGGTTTTTCTCTCCACATCTCCAGGCAGGTGATGGTTCAGAAGCTGCACCAGCCCCCAGTTCAGCTCCAAACCTCTGGCAGAGTCACCTGGGGCAGTTTTCTGCTCGTCTGTGGGGCCGATGCTGCGCAGCTGCTATTTAACCAGGTTTTGTTCGCCTTGCGAGGCTCCTCGGGGCGTTCTCGCATCACCTCCTTTAATTACCCCCTCTGATCTCTCAGTGTGTTGCATTAAACCCCACTCGTGCCGACATTCCATCGTTATTACTCACACTAACGACCCCTCAGCCCCTCATCCCCACCACTGTCCCCACCATTCCTGTCCACGCTGCCTCGGTCCCCAAACGCCACCAACTCGTCACCCGAACCTGCAAAAGCGGGACCTTAATCCAGGGGCTGAGGTCACCGCTGAGCAGAAGCTGCTGCTTCGCAAGGGGAAATTGCAAGAGGTGTTAGAGCACTTTTAATTATTTATTGCTTTTCTGAGCCACCGGCAGCCTTGGGGTCACGGCGCTTGTGCCGGGAGAAGGGGGAGAAAAGGAAAGCGAGCACAGAACAGCACTTTTTTCTATTGAGTTTTGCTAAAGCGACGTGTAATTCTTTGAAAAATCAAGTTATTCGAGCCAGAAACCATTTCTCATACATACTACATGTTGCCAGACCCCAAAACCCCCGCGAGCAGGAGTAACTCATCGATATTGTCCCATTATCTTAATAAAACAGGAATGAAGATTAAAACTTCCACAGGGTCCTGGTCTGGCAAATGCTGGGAATGGGGCTGCCCCAGTTTAACCACCACCAGTGCCACCCGTTTGCAATTGTATTTTATATTGTATATAATATAATTGTATTTTATATTCAGATTTTTAAACTGTAAATGAAATTTTTTAATATTAGTGATCCTAATGATTGTACAGTATGTATAGGGATGTTTTACAACACTAACGACCGTCCAAATTCTGGTAGCTTGGGGAAAAAAGCTCATTTTCTTTTAATTCCAGCTTGTACCAAGCCCTTGCTCTGCTCCCTTCCCAAAATAACATCGTAGTTCACAAAAACACCCAGTTATTTGAAGCCGAATGTGATGAACCAGCTATTTTCTGGCTGAAAATACAGTCAGGAAAATAACACCAAAGAAACCAACTATGAAAAATCAGAGAGAGAAAATTCAGGGTATCCCTGATGGTGGCTGCTGCTACGAAAAAGAAAAGGTGATTAATTAATAAAAGATATAGTTAGTGCAACACAAAGAAGCTTTTCTGGGAGAGTGTGCTGAGATTTTGGCTTTCCCAGGGCAGGATTTGCGCTTTCCTAAGATGGAGCAAAACCAAAACTCCGTGACCAGCAAACGGTGTCGATTCTCCAATTTAGGGCACAGAAAAGATCTCTAAATAAAAATAAAATATGATTCAAAATTGAAGAGAATAAAATAGATCAAATATAATTTAACATATAAAGTGGAAAAAAATTAAAAGGTAAAAGGGGGAAAAATAAAAATATAACAAGATTGCACCACTCGTTAGCAACGTGTCCACCTCCAGCGCTGGATTTAACGAGAGGTTTGAAAGGCCCACTTTTATTGTGTTAGGGAAATAAAAACCACCTCTGCCCCATGGGCTAAGAAAATAGATTTTCCTTCTTGAAATAACTGAAAGTCTAAGAAACCCTGTTGTGGTCTGTTCGCAAGACAAAACCACTTCAAAAGTGCTGCTGAAGGTTTAAAAAAAAAGTGATTTTAGGCCAAGATTTTTATTTTTTTAAGTACATATTTTGCCTGAGCACAAGGCGGCAAACACGTGCAGCTTGAAGTGTCTGCAAATNAAAATTCAGGGTATCCCTGATGGTGGCTGCTGCTACGAAAAAGAAAAGGTGATTAATTAATAAAAGATATAGTTAGTGCAACACAAAGAAGCTTTTCTGGGAGAGTGTGCTGAGATTTTGGCTTTCCCAGGGCAGGATTTGCGCTTTCCTAAGATGGAGCAAAACCAAAACTCCGCGACCAGCAAACGGTGTCGATTCGCCAATTTAGGGCACAGAAGAGGAAAAGATCTCTAAATAAAAATAAAATATGATTCAAAATTGAAGAGAATAAAATAGATCAAATATAATTTAACATATAAAGTGGAAAAAAATTAAAAGGTAAAAGGGGGAAAAATAAAAATATAACAAGATTGCACCACTCGTTAGCAACGTGTCCACCTCCAGCGCTGGATTTAACGAGAGGTTTGAAAGGCCCACTTTTATTGTGTTAGGGAAATAAAAACCACCTCTGCCCCATGGGCTAAGAAAATAGATTTTCCTTCTTGAAATAACTGAAAGTCTAAGAAACCCTGTTGTGGTCTGTTCGCAAGACAAAACCACTTCAAAAGTGCTGCTGAAGGTTTAAAAAAAAAGTGATTTTAGGCCAAGATTTTTATTTTTTTAAGTACATATTTTGCCTGAGCACAAGGCGGCAAACACGTGCAGCTTGAAGTGTCTGCAAATACGTTTGTTGTGATGAGGGGCATTAAAAGTCTGTAAATACACTGTTTTTAAATTATTCTTATTTATTTACACGTTTTCTACGGATCAGAAGACCCCAAATTTATCATATATTTAACTAAAGGCAGCAGCCCAGTTTGCGGTGGGGAAAGATGAGGAAGGAGCTGTTGTGGATAATAAAGTCTCTATATTAATAATATTAAATATAATAATAATAATATAATAATATAAAAGTCATCCCAGCCGCAGGGATGATTTTGCCTTGTGCAGGAATGACTGGACCACAAGAGAAGCTTCTGCGGACCCAAAATCACCCACCGGTGATGGGCTTTTTCTATTTATTTTCTTTTTCCTGCTTCACCCCCCCAAAAAAATCTCATTCTCAGATGCATCATGTTCAAAAAACTCAGCCCAGGCCCGGTGCAAGTGATGGTCCCATCAGGAGAGAAGGTGCGATGAAGAGCCACCAACCACAAGATGATGGATGAACCAGCCCAAAGAGCTCACGGCCAATGCCACCAGTGAATGGAGGGAATATCTAAGCTAGACCAGCCTCCCCAGCTCCTAAAAAATGATTTATTGCATGAATTAGCCAGATGTGCAATGGGAAACTACCAGAAAAGGGTCGGTGGGAAGAGGAGCAGGCCAAGGGCCACCTTGAGTAAGGGGCCTTGGCCAACGCGGCGTTGCCCAGTCCCACCGTGCGTTGCGTTGCGTTCACCATGACCTAAAGTGCAGTTGACGAAGGTAAGAAACGCAGCGATTCCAACTCAACAGAGATAATTGAGTTGGAGCTTCGAGGTCCAAGATGGCTGAAGGCGGCAGGGGCAGATCTGCCCTCCTTGGGTAAGAGAAAACGTATTCCTCTGCAAGACGCGGCTCTGAAAACAGGGACAGGAGGAAAACGGGTGAAAACACGCCAGGATCCGTCCCATCCAACCAGATCGTTCTAAGGAAGGTCCTCAAAACACAATTATTATGAACCAAGGAGTGAGTTACATCTCGTTGAAGAGCAGCTACGGATCTACCCAACGGGTGGAAGACGGAGGCAGCCGAGTCTTTGAACCGGCAACAAAGGGAGGAATATGTCAAAATTGCTCCATAAAAACCAGATGGTGGTCAAAGCAGATGCAGGCCAAGGGGAAACGCCAAAGAAAAGCCTATTTTATTTTGGGAAACGGAAGCCGCTGGCTTTGAGCACGCAGAACCGCTAAAAATCAATGCGACCGCCGCTAACGGAGTCCAAATGGCTCTCGCCCTTCCAGAGCGGTTTTTAATGAGTTGCACAGAAAATTAAACACAGAAAGAAAAGTGATACAGGGCTGCTACAAAGAAAAGAATAATAAAAACCCGCAGCCCCGGGACTGAGGCTGTCCAGCTGCAGACACAAACCAGCCGCGGGCTGGGAGAGGCAGGAGAACGGCAGAGCTGCTCAAGACGGAAAGGAAGAGCGTGCTTAACAAAACCCTTCAGAGACGTGCCCTAATTACTTCTGATTTAACGAGACTAAAGTGGAAAAGACCGATGGACAATGTAGGGAGACAACCTGGGTAGGGGCTCGTCTTGTGTTCGTGCCAACGCAAGGAGAGCAAAGGGGCAGCCGCTGCTCTACGCTGACCTGTGCTGAATCAACCGCCCACTTGTGCGCCAAAACCTCTGTCACCCAACCAGGGACCTGGTGTGGTTGTCCTGGGGACGAGGGGATGAGTCCCACTCCTGGATGTGGAGCCGGAAGGTGACCTGCGGCCTCCTGAGCTCGAGGCGCTGGGCAAGACCTCCATGCAAAGCCAAGGTGGTCGTGTTGTCTCATCTCACTCCGCTCTGGAGCGCCCTGAACTTACATTGAAGGACCATCACACAACCGAATCCATCCCCTACCGGGCTGGATACCCAAAACTCCACCAGCCGGGGCTGGATCTGCCCAGGGAAGGGCAAAAGTGCGATGGGAGCGGCTGAGGGAGCTGGGGGTTCAGCTGGAGAACAGGAGCTGAGGGGAGACAGGGACACAAAGAAACGGCCTCAAGTTGCACCAGGGGAGGTTGAGGTTGGATCTGGGAACAATTTCTTCCCCAAAGGGCTGTGGGGCATTGGAACAGGCTGCCCAGGGCAGTGCTGGAGTCACCATCCCTGGAGGGTTGGACAGACGGAGATGAGGTTCTCAGGACATGGGGCAGTGCCGGGGGTGGGGGAACGCTTGGACTCAATAGTCTCCTCCAACCCAAAATGATTCCATGAGTCTATTCTATTCTATTCTATTCTATTCTATTCTATTCTATTCTATTCTATTCTATTCTATTCTATTCTATTCTATTCTATGATTCCTCTTCCCTCGACAGCTCCCGTCCCCTCGGCATGAGCACGAAACTCCAGCACGATGCCAAGGGATGGAGCAGAGCAAGAGAAAGGCCCTAACGCCACGACATCCCTGCTTGAAGGCCAAAAAAACCCCACCACAAACAACAGCCTGGCCGCTCACCAGCACCTATTGTTTGCACAAACTATTTCTTGCTGCGAGTTATAACAAATTATAAAACTTTCGATTGAAGCAGGCGATGTGCGTGCCGGAGCGAGAGCCAGGCGCTCCAGGACGGCTCGTCTGGGAAGAAGACGGGCAAGAGCAGCTTCACAGGGCTGTTCTATCAAGATGGATCAGACGTGATTTGGAAAGATTATCTCGGGGGAAGACGAAAGCTCAGTTCGCCTGGGTCACCCAAGCTCTGCAACCCCTGCTCAGGCTGATAATTAAGGTCACCAAACGGGTGTTCTCATTGAAAAGAGAAAATTCTCCTTGGCCAAAGCTGGGGTAACACCTCAGCCATTGGGGTAACACCTCAGCCTTGCACCGCAACTCACGCCTAAATACTTGTGAGGTTAAAAGCGACCAACTAAAACATTTTAAACCCAAGACACTTGGCTCTTTCATAAGGCTTTTCTTAAAAAATAATCTTCTCTAACTCATAAAGGTGAGATCCTCACAGCTACAACTTCCCCCTGTTCCCTCCCCAGAAGGTGAGGGTGGCTTCTGCGCACCCAAGGCTGGAGGAAGATGCCAAAAGCTCAGTCCCACCTGCAGAGCAGCACCCAAACCCCGCTGGCACGGTGGTTGTGTTCGCACAGCATCGGTCAATTGGCACGTTCGCTACGGGACAGATTTGAGACGTGAAACGGGTCATCGTGAGAAGCTTACGGCTTGGGCAGCGGAGCTGCGGGACCCCAAGGCTTCGCTTTGGTGTAAATGGCGAGGAAACCCAAACGGCCGGACCGCCCTGAAACACCAACGCTATGAAAGCACAAGCTGAACTGAAGCTCTCCTGTCCCTCAGCCTTAGCTCCTGAAGCCAACAGAAGGACGTTGAGCCAAGCTCGACACGGTTGGCGGTGCTGACCCTACAGCTCGTTCCTGTGACGCCAAGAGGACAGAGCACCGTTGGCCATCACGTCAGGAATCGCCTCCATCACGGGTCTGGTTGTCTGGATCAGCCCACGGAGCCGTACCTGAGCGCGATCCTTCAGCCGGAATGGGCCGCAGTGCCTGGACGAACCACGCTGACCCACTGCCGGGCGCCCACCACCCAACCTTTGCCACCCAGAGCGAGTTTGCAGCGTGGAGAAGACACACACGGGTCCCTTGGAGAGCAGGAGCGGCTGAAAACTTCCCCCACCGGGGAATGTGTGTGTTGTGATGGGTACGCAGCTGTGGCCAACGCTGCTCATGGGTCAAGGAGCTGGAGTGTAGGAGCCCCATAAGCCGAGGACTTACAAGTCCATGTATAGAGGTAGAGAAAAAAAATAGCTCACTTAATCCTTTCACGCCAGGAGCTGAGATTTTCCCGGAGGAACGTCCATTGCTGGCAATGGACACACCAAAAGAACGACGGCAGCAATGAGTTAACCACCTCTGTCCTCTTTCCACCTACTACATCGCTCATGCATCACCATCATCTTCCCAACCATCTTCCCGGTTCTTCACCATACGCACGCTATGTCCTCGCCCTTCTTCAGCACGGAGTTGAAAATGGAGTTGAGAAAAGGAGACCCATGGTCAGCTCCTTGCTGCCCTGAGAAGCTGGATGGAAATGGTTGAAATTACCAAGGGGGTCGTCACCAAGACTGGAGAGGACACAGCTTCATTCAGGAGGTTTCAGACCCTCCCACCTCCCACCATGCAATGCCATTGTTGCAGATGTTCCACCACTCAAAACCAGCTTTTAAAGAGCTCGGGACGTGCTGGAAAAGGCACCGGGGTCTCTTGCCACCGGGGTGAGCGGGTTTTCCGAGGTGACCATCCGTCCCCTTTCCATCTAAAGCAGCTTAGGCTTTTCTTTTAGACACTGGCCACCACTAGGGATGTCCTACGGTGGCATCTCGAGAGGTGAGAGTCGGACAGAAGCGGTTAACTCTTAGCGCCATGATAAAGATGGGCTGGATGATCTGTCCCTTCCAACCCAAACCGTTTGATGACTACGACGGGAAATCCAGGACAAAATCCATCCCCAGGTCACAGTTTCCCCACAAATGCTTTACAGAAGTTAAAAAAAAAAAAGAGTTTTCACAGCCCCACGGCCCGATTCTGCTCTTTTTTTTGGGTCGGATTTGCTGGGATTACTGCAAATCTTGGGCTTGGGAGATGTGCCCCCATCTCTACGACCGCAAACGAGTGCTGCAGCAGACTCTTAGCATCGTTATAACGACATCAAATTAATTAATAAATACACTATGACACAGATAGAATGTGAATCCACATCTTAAATAGCAACGGTGACGGGTCGTGACTCCCCAACCCAACCACGGGCTTCAGCAAAGCTCCCCAGATACCCAAAGCTCCAAAGATAACACAAAGCCTGGCATTCAAATGACACCGTCAGATCAAATTTGGTCTTAAACCAACGTTTTGGAGAACTTGTTCAATTTGTGAAACTTTACACTTTTCATTAGCGCTTTTAAACACTTTTTCTGTGCTGTTTCAAGGTTAAACCCAGCAGCACACGATGGGAGCGAACACGCTGGTTGCAAACACAAAGCTGGATCTGGGTAGGCCGAGTCTATCTCCAAAGTAGTGTAAGACTAAGACTTGGCTTAGCTTTTGGTTTAAACAATCTCAAGTATTAGCGACGGACGGAAAAGGACTCTGTTTCAATTTAACTAAAAATTCAACCTGATAGTGTCACTTCAATGAAGAAAACCATGACGCCCACACAAATTTTAAGAGTCTGCAAATTAAAATCTCATGAACAATCAGACCCGCTTGGTAAAGAGGGGAGAAAAAAGAAACACAACCTAATTTCCCTACAGAAACGTATTTTAGTTGTTTGTACAGTAAAATCTCACCTCTTTTCCCACTAAGATTTATGGCACAAATGATTACGCTCAAATTCTGCAAATGATTATTCTGAAAAATTCAGAGATTAAGATTTCTCTTAAAAAATCTTAAATCTCTTAAATCTCTAGATGTATTTCATAAACGTCAATATTTGTGGCTACGGTCACTGAACAGTACAAGCGAAGTTTCACAGACTCCAAGCTTGTTGTGGTCTCCTCCATCTGCGCGTGGTTTATTATTTTATCAGCCTCTTCTAAATCATTATCAAATCCAATGGGGAAATCAACTCTCTAGCTATAAAACGCATCGTAAAACATAAATTTCCTTAAAAACTACTGCCAATTATTAAAACTGGGCAGGTCTCGATTAAGAGAAGAGCAGAAGCCTCAAGCGTTGAGTGGCGAGTTACTGGAACGTCATCCTACATCCCACCAAAAAGAGCTGTTGGTTGAAGGTCAACTTGGCCAGGTTGGCCACCTGCACCACATGGGGACAGAGAAGGGACCCATGGCCACCCAGCGCTTCTCTTGGAGAAGTTTTCTGCTCGAGGAAAACCTTGATGGGAGTGAAACCAAGAGCAGCTGCACGTTCTAACCATCTTTAGAAGCTCAACACGCACAAATTTGAGTATTTACCTCATCTAAACACCAACGGCAAACGCCCAGAGGTTGACCCAGCACAGCTACTGCCCAGCCTTGGGTAAGGATGGAAAGAAAAACCCTCCTGCCCTATTTATTTTGTGTTTAATTTGCCATTCAGGTTGCCAGAGGCTACTCTGAAAATAATTTGGTGCTTATCTCCTGCACTAAATAACCCATCCTTCAGAAGAATTTCAGCCAACCATCTAGAACGTGGCAAAGTGACATGAGGAAAATTCAGGATTTTTGATTTTTTGAGGTTTTTTTCAAGAGATATTCGCTGAACAAAAAGATATTTTTGAGGAACAGGTAAGAACAGGGAGAGAACTAAGATGTAATAAGTGGCCTAAAAGGTAGATGCGGCTCTTAGCGCCATGGTTTAGTGGTGGACTTGCCAGTGTTGGGTTAAGGGTTGGACTCGATGATCTTAAAGGTCTTTTCCAACCTCAATGACTCTGTGATTCTATTGAGAGAACACAAGATGGCCAACAGACCGGTTTCTGCAGGTTCTACACGTTGCAGATGAAAAGCAGATGTTAACAGGACAGGAAACGCCGACGTCGTGATAAATGAATTTTAGAGTGAACAGTGCGTCAATTTGTTTCAACATTGACAGAAAATGGGTCACTCCAACCGAAAACGCTCTTGGTGCAGTCACTAACCTCCTTTTCTGACTGGTTGAGAAGGGAAACTCAGTTCCTTAGAGCCGCCCTGTCCCTGAACAGCCTAAAAAATAACTGTATGACCAAGGTGTCTTTGTGTTGCCCAAACTGAATTATCCGCTGTTTTCAGCGTGAGACGTATCGATGCCTGGAAATCTACTGTACATCATATTTAGGGCACTTTGCAATAAAAGGATATATACAGAAAGCACTTTTTTGCATAGAAAATGCAATTTCAGTCGTCAAACATTTATCAACAAGACAACGTTAGCCCCGTTTGTACTGAACCGCAAATAATTCTGCGTTTTCCCCAGCAAGAGGTGGAGCTGCAAGCAGGTGCCTCTTACCTTGAGCTCCTTCCAGCTGTCGAGCAGCCTGGTCGCCAGATCGCTCACGTCCACGATTTTGTCCGTCTGCTCCTGGCTCCTCTCGCTCTCCACGTCGGATACGCCTTCCTCTTCGTCCTGAGACGGCGTCTCCATCGCGATGGGCTCTTCCAACTTGGCGCCGTTGCTCTCTTTCACCTCGGCTTCGGGCTCGGCCTCCAGCTCCGCCGTTTGGGGTTTGCTGCTCTCCACTGCCGCATCGACCGTGGTTTTGATCTCCTGCTGCGGCTGCTGCTCCTCTGCCACCTCCATCGGGGCTCCCTCCAGCTGGTCCAGGTCCTCTTTGCCCTCCTTCCCTTCCAGCTCGCTGGTTGTATCCGAGATGGCACTGTCCATGCTGTTCTCGCTTATAATTTTCAACCTCCGAAACACCAGCTTCTTGGGGGTGTCCGTGTCGCCCTCCGCGCTCTGCTTGGCGGAGAGGTCGGGCGTGTTGAGCGGCGTGTGGGCCCGCGAGGTGTTCTCGCTGGAGTAGCCGTCCCCTTCGCTGAGCTGCGGGACCGCGCTCTTGGTCTGAGCCCAGCGCTGGATCACGGGCAGGACTTTGCTCTCCTCCAGCATGTTCTTGGTGGGTATGGGCAGCAGCTCGAGCGTCTTCATGATCTGATCACAAAGACAAAAATCACATCGTTAGACCCATTAGAATTTTAAACCGCCTACAACCCGGCAGAATTTTCCTTTCCTCGACAAGAGGTTAACTCTGAAATATCAATCTGATGGTGACAGGTCATGGGTCGGGGATCACGGTGTCGCTTCTCAAGGCTGAACGGCAGCGGGGAACTGCTGAAAGCAAATAAACCGTGAGCGGGTGGAAAAGAGTGAGCACAAGTATTTAGCAATTAAACTAATTTACCAATTAAAATTAATTTAATTAATTAATTAATTAATTTAATTAATTAAAATGATTTTGAGGAGCTCAGGCGCTTATGGCTGGCCATACTCATTCCCACGACAACCAACACAAGAACAAAGCAGTTAGAGATGCTACACGAAAAGAAACCTCATCAGAAGCATCAAGCGGTCAAAAGAGAAGAGACCGACCCCAAAAAGTTTGCAAATTAATACCAGAAAAGCTTTTTCCTCGCCTGACAGAGGTGCCGTGTGCTGCGGCAGAAGCCGGAGCGTCCCCAGTGTCCACAGGATGGAGAATCCGCTGCTCCTAGAGCTAAACCTTACGCACAGAGAGATGTGGACAACCAGGGATCGTCCTGCGGTTCTCCAACCACGAGACGAGGCAAGAACCGGCATCCCAGGCACGGCAAGAGGCAGCAGCAGCTACTGACGGTGTGAAAGCCTTTGAAGGATTCAGCAAGCGACTTCAGCAACTTCTCTCTGGAGCCCAGCCCTGGTGTTGAAGCAGGAGATAACCAGCCCTTCCACAGGACTCCGCGACGTGTTGGCTTTCAAAACCAGCCCTCCGGGAGTGAGGGACAGACGGTGGGTTTATGGTAGTCCATTAATTTCTGCCATGGGAATCTGATAGCCAAAAGACCATTTATCTTCAAATAGTGAGTTTTAAAAAAATAAAGGGGAGGAGAAAAAGCAAAATGCGGTCTGGCCGCAAGTTTCATTTGCAACTCCGTAAAGAATTACCTGGATTTTAAAATACATCCAATCCACAAACTCCCACCAAAGCTGACAGTGTATTGTGAACACCAAGAGCGGAGAAGAAGTCGCCATCACCACTGACTCAGTTTCCCTCCTAAAGCTTCAGGGAAGCAGCTCCAGGTTTGAGATCAGTGAGGCTGAGTGTCTGAATTTATTCCAGAGGAAAACCAGAGTCTAAGCTTAACCTGACCATTGATTTCTCCAAAGCTGGAGGTTGAAGATGACTTGGAGACGAGCTACCAAGCAGCTCTGTGACGCCACAGCATCTGTATGTCAGGGAGCAAGAGGAAGGCACCGTATGTAAAAATCCAGACTCGAGACTCCCTCGGGGCAACAGCTTCAACATTAGATTGGATTTTGGGAACAATTTCTTCCCCAGAGGGCTGTGGGGCATTGGAACAGGCTGCCCAGGGCAGTGCTGGAGTCACCATCCCTGCAGGGTTGGACAGACGGAGATGAGGTTCTCAGGACATGGGGTGGGTTAATGGTTGGACTCCGTGATCTTGAAGGGCTTTTCCAACCAAACAGTTCTATGATTCTAAATTTAATCAGCTTTCGAGCCGTAATTCGGCGCTGTCGTGGCGACGCCACATCACGTCAGCAGGAGAGAAACACAAGGCACCGACTGAATCCGCACCTTGTACACGGCCCATCAGCAACAACGTGCTCTGCGCAGGACAAGGGTGATGAAATAAGAGTAATTCTACCCAAACCTTACAAGTCACAAGCTCTAACGTAACGCCAGAGACCCCTGACCCAACATCATGGAAGTTTTCCAGGTATTTACAGTCAAAACTTCATCTACGTAAGGATGGATGAGGACGAGGTGGTGGAAACGGTGCCTTTAACTCCTGGTGTTAAAGAGAAGAAAGGCGTGAGTCGGGCACAACTCAGAAATGTGAAATACCAGCCCGGAGAAAAACTGCACAGCAGCCTTCTGGTAGAAGCGTCTTTAATAAAGGAACTTCCAGATGTCTGTTTGCACGCGATGCCAAAGTGCATATAGAAAACAGAAATACTCAGGTTCCACTCCAGACCGTCAATACCTCGAATTCCCTGCGCGGTTCGGTACAGAATAAACAGCAACGATCGAAAGTCTGGCTCATGTCACTAACTCAGAAATCTTAAGAAAAACCACAAGAGCAAATTCTTTCCGTACATTAAGGATTTCCCTTAAAGCAGAAGTTTTAGGCCGCAGTTTTCAGGATACCTGCAGTTTGTTTGCAGGAACATTTGGCACGCAATATATATATTTAAAAGCAAATAAATAAACCCATCCCGCTTCTGAGCAATTAGCAATGCCAGGAAAATTAGAAATCCAAGGGAATTACTGACCTCCAGCTGCAACTTCAGGTTGTTAGCGCTGCTCCCTCTGCCATCGCCCAGCTCCGTCATCCAAATCCAGAGCAGAGATAAACCGTGACACTCCAGGAAGGACTTCAGGCAGGACTGCGAGTGCGTGTTCTGGGGGAGCCAAAGGTAACGAGGCGGTCAGAGACTCAACGGGCAAAAAACCCTTTCATTTCCGCAGGTTAACACGGTTTAACCGCTCAGCTGGGCTCATGTTACCGGTCAAACTCATTGCAGAAGCCAGAACTAGGCGCCTGCCCAGATCAGCGCACGTCTAACGTAATTTAAGCGTCTGTAACTGCCGGGTTTGGAGCAGTAACTCACACGGCAGAACCGTTATAACCAGCACAACCGTTACCTGGGGGAGAGATCGCATTGGGGAACGAAACTTCAGGAGGCAACGGGTTGCACAGAAAAGCGGCTGCAGCTCAGCTGCGTCTCGGAGGTGAGACAGCTGCGGTTTTAAGCTGACGAGCTACTCGTTTACACCCGAAATCACTCACGGACGATTTGCTTCTAGAAATGGGCATTTTGCATCACGGCCCCAATTCCAGCAAACGCAGAACGGGTGGGACGCTGGCACGAGCACAAGACCTTCCTCCCACCCTCCTCCTCCGCTAATGAGAGCTGCAAGGACGTTAATTAAGGGCCGGGGCTCCCTGGCCGTGACCCGGCTCCTCTCACCTGGATGAGTTTGAGGCAGGTGAGTTTCTGCTCCAGCGTTTCGATGCGAACCATGAGGCGGGATAAGCTGAGAACCTGGTTCTTATCGGAGAGCCCTTCTCCGTTCTCCAGCAGCGCCTCCAGCTCCCCGTCCACCTGCCGCGGCCAGAGAAAAACAACTAACACGGGGTTTTTTTAGACCTTAAATCCCATATAACGGTACATTGTTCCCAGCAGTCGTGTCTATACATGCAACAGGCAGGGATTCCAGACTCTAACATCCATTTATGCTACCGAACAACGAGTTTTTGGAGGAAATTCCAGGTGTGTGCACCAAAATAGTCCCAGTCACAAGTTTATCTTTTCAAACCAGATGTGCACCAAGAGATGATCCTTAATTACAGATAGATTTCCTTCTTTAAATACCTAAACTGCTATTTAGAATCTTTACAACCAGAGGCACATTCCTCTAAATGCGGACACTGAAATAAGGTTCATCGTTTAGCTCAGTGCCATTAAACCACTTATAAATGACTTATCAGTAATTTCTTGGCTTCCTGCCTCTCCAATACAGTAAATAAAAATGAAGTTGGCATTTTTGGAGGTAACTTGACCCAAACGAGCAGGCAATAAATCTTATATGTAGGAACAGAGGTTTCTATCTTCAAGAACAGAATAGATAGATCTTGTAGGAAGTAAAAAGAGCCTGTGCAGGTTTTTTGCAGCAGTTTGCACCCAGGAAAAACCAAAATCTTTTGCACTGTTTTGCTCAAACTTCTCTGCACAGTTTCCTACGTCCCTGCAACTCAATGCGGGGAGTAGGTTTACAGAATGAACACTCACAAAAAACTAGAAAAAGACTGAAAAAACAGTCTGGATTTAAGTTACGTGTTTCATTCAGGCCCATCTGCAAACACAAGTGGAACTGAAATCGGCGCAAATCCGACGCACGTCCGTACAAGTTCCCCTGGAAGCCGATTTGCTGCAGGGCCAGAGCAATTAAAAGATTCAGATTTCACATCCCAGCCCGGAGATGACAAATATCTGCGTCCTTTTGGTTGTCAGATTTCAGGCAATGTCCTCAAGGGTGAGGCCGGTATCGTCTTATTTCACCGACGTTTAAAAGTCAGGCAAAACAAACTGAATTTTTAAAAGTATGTAGAATTTTATGGGGTTTTTAGTAGGTTGTGGTGTTGATGGCTGCGAAAGTCTCTCTCCGGTTGGACTTTGTGCCAAGTTAGAGAGAAATTAAACACAGATTTAACTAAAGCGCTGAGAAAACACAAGTGCTGAGGGCCCACGGGAAATAAAATTATTTAAATACGTCCACGGAAAAGGTCGTTACGAATCATCGATCGCACAGGACGACAATAGGGGTGACCTGAAGACACATGGAGAGGCTCAAACCAGCTCTTGGGTGTTGCCACTCTTAGAAATGAATTTAAAAAGCACATTTAAAGGAGAATGAGACCCACCGAGTCCTTCTTACGAGACCGTTCCTTCTTCATCTTCCCGCCGGCCGCCCGGATGCTCACCCTGTTCTCCCCTCCCAGGTACCCCCGGCAGTTGGCGGAGCCGCAGAAACATTTTTGGGCCTCTTTGCTGTCGGCGGGCACAAGAAACGGAGAATTTTAATAACAGATCAACCACATCCGCAGCGAGTTATTGCACCTTACTCTTCCGGACGTCCCAAGAAAGGGACGGTGACTTTTCCGCACAGCGAGGCCCTTCTGGCCGCTGAAAAATCAATAAAATCTTTATTTCGCGGAGGCATTTGGGCTGCAAACTTTGTACCGCACGTCGCAATCACCGTATTAATTTTCTTAATGAATATGCAATTGATAGCATATATTTATTAGGAAAAAGGTTTGCGTGTTATTGCTCAAAACTGAATAAAGAATGGGCTGAGGATTCGTGGAAATAATAAGATTCACATGGAAGATTTTTTTTTGCATGTTTATACAGAGGAGAAGAGATATAAACTATACTCTCTTCAGGCAATATTTCTACAAAACCTCCGGATTTTCTCAAGACACCATAAATTTTCAACTATATGCCACAATTGCCTGGGAAAATGTTGATTTTGGGTCATTTTTAAACGTGTATAACCCACGGGAGGACTGTGGCTCTGCAGTACTAAGCCATATACAGACAAAAATCAAATCATCTGTGTATAACCTGCATATTATGTGACTCTTCCCCAGCTTTAGGGATATTTTCAGCTGCCTAGAAATCAAACAGGCTTTGCCGCCAGAGCAACCAGAAGGGCTGAGGGTAAATTTGCCCTTTTTTTCCTAAAAGTTTGCAGCAGGAACAGAAAAAGACACCCAGCACCTGATGCTTTAGCACAAATAATTCCATAACGCAACTAAAAATTAATTTATGGTTGACAGGAAGAGCCAAGATGTTGCAGAAGGTGGGATCTGGATGGAAAAGGAAGAGACGTTCCTTAAACAATTCAGTAAAAAAAATTAAAAATCAGGGATTATTGATCATTAATCTCATAATTACAGGTCGCTTCAAGTCTTTGTGCTCAAAAAGAGAGTGAAATACTTCGCCACGTGTCTGGACAAGCAAGAATGTATGAATTTTAGGTTCGGGTTTATGGAAGGGAGGCTGGAGCTTTCCCACAGGATAAGAACATGTTGGGGGGTTTATAGCTCTGCAAGTAGCTGCGAAGTCGTAAAACGGGTGGGTGGGGATGAAGAGACGCCAGGGAGGGGATGGAGGGGATGGCAAAGTCTGGAGCTCGGGTCATTAACAATGAGACAGAGGAAGAACAGCCAAGATAATTATCTGGGAAATTTCTACCGGGGAGAGATGGTACGAAGGGAAACAAAAAGGCAATAAAGCGACACTGGGAAAGATGTTAAATCAACGGGAAATTCCTCTCCTCATCTCCTGTGTTAGAAACAGAAGAAATTTTATCCAGGTAGGTTTTTTTAATATATATTTAGATTCCGGTTCATTTACAACTGCTCCGTTAGACGAGGCTTTGCAGTGGTTTGTTCGCAGGGTTTTTTCACCGCGCCAACGCTCACAAAACCAGTAGAAAAAGCCAAAACGTACCCGTATCTCTGGAACTGGTAATCGAACGTCAGCTCGGAGCCCGACGGGACCAGTTTGGTGGTGAAAAACCCAACTCGGAGCTGCCCGTTCACCGTCCACTAAAGCAAGGAAAAACCAAGGTGACAAGAGTTAGGACAAAAACCAGGCTTAATGCCACGTTTGGTTTAAATTGACAAGGTTGAGCCTTCAAACAGCATCGCCGATAAATTTAAAATTTGCCAAGTGGCTCAGCAACATTCACCCGTTTCAAGCAGCTGTTGCCATTTCACTAAGTTACAACGGCACCAAAACAAACCCCACAAAGCAAAGAAATGCAGAGATAAAGGAGAAAAGCTGCTCGGTCTGAGCTCGCCGGGTCGCAGCTTTGATCCAGCCCTTTACCTTTTGTGTCTCGCAGTTCGGTTCACAGCTGTGGTTCATAAAACGAGAGCAGTTTCCTTTCTGGGTAGCGTCGATTATCTGAAAAGAAACAACAATTACAGTGAAACAGCACTGGTGAAATACGATGCAGTATTTTATATATATATATATATATATACAGACAACCCTTTTCTGCTCCAGCTATCAACTTTATTCAGCTTTCATAAAGGGTTTTATAGCAACACTGAGTGTCCCGAATAAACCAGAGCACTAAGAAGCTGGTCCGTGGTTCTTAGTTTTCATTACAGGTTAATACTGAGTTCTTCAGTCGGGCAGGGATCCTGGGTTTTCAGTATCGGTTTCTGAGCCTCTGATACAAGGAATATCAAGGCTGGGGAAGCCAAACGTCTTTGCCACACGTGTCGTGTTCGACCAGTAAGGCCGTGTCTCGGACCCTGTGCTGGAAACACTCCCCTGTGCCCCCTTGTGATCACAAACCAAACCCACGGCAGCTACAGAAAATGCTTATTTTGGGGGGGGAAAGAGGAAAAAAGCACTCCGGAGTATTTTTAGCTCATTTACTGTAAAGCTACACAGAGCCAAAAAGCCTCGACAGAGGAGACAAGCGGAATATGGTATTAAATTTCTATTCATACACTTTGTTCTCAGCAGGTAAGCGAGGCTGCGCTCTCTGTGCCGCAGCTCCGCGATCCCATAGCGAGAAATAATTAATAATTCCTGGTCTAAAAATATTTCAGCGACACTGATCCTGCACATACAGACCCCACCAGGTAACACTGGCTCAATTCAACGTCGCTCTGTGAGCAAAGCAAGTGAGAAAACGCGATCTCTTGGTCTAAGAATTCGGCCAAACCAGGTTGAAACTGAGCAACGGGCTAAAAAATAATGTAATGTATGACAACACAAAGCCAGCCAAAGTTTCCTTTCCTTTTTAATAGATTCAGGGCGTTGTTTAGAGGGTTCAAGGGGAACTGATGCTGTACGTAATCAGGGCTGAGTCCCCAACCCCAACGCTCACCTCGTCGTTCTTCAGGGCCATGAAATAATAGTGAATGTTCTTGTTCCGGGCATATTCCTTCACGCGAGCCTTGAATTCCTTGTGATCCAGCACCTCCCCGCAGTATTCCAAGACAAAAGTGTTGCTGCAAAACCCAAGAGGTAAAAACCCATCACTGCTTTTAGTCACAGAAACACCACAAACAGAAAATAACGGCGGCACAGACGGGTCTGCTGAATAGAACTTGTAGTTTGGTCATCGTGGTGGTGTAGCTACAATTATTAGACACTTAATGTCTTAATTCTGATTTCTTTTTTTACGCTATCACATGGGGAGGTATATCCCAGCGAAAAGCCCGGACACAAGAATAAAGCTCCCTTTGAGCGGGGTTTATTTTGTAAAGAACAAGAGGAAAATAAGGAGTTTAAAGAGAAGGTGCTGGCGGGTGGTTTTTCTCCGTTGCAATGGAAATATCGCCCTGAACCTTTCAACTCTTTCCTTGTGCGTAACCCGAGAGCACCGGGGAAGCCAAAGCTCCTGCCCAGCTCCACCTGACCAAGAGTTGGGTGTTTCGGGGCAGGTTTCACTCACCTCGTCTCCTTCCCATCACTAAACCCGGCTCCTCGCACCGTGTTCACCACCCAGCCCATATCTACAAATCACACCCACCTTCCCCTGTCCATATCCACCCAAAATAAAAGGGTTCTGGTCCGACGACCTGCGGCTTAGTTGGGTGAGTTCCCTTCAAACTCCCCATCGCAAAACCACAAATCTGGGAATCATAGAATTGTAGAGCGTCCCCAGTCGGAAGGACCCACAAGGACTGAGTCCCTGCACAGGACAGCCCCAAACCTCGATATATTATATCCTTATTATAGATCAGAGAATATAGATCTTAAAAGGAACTTATTCCTTCCACCATGCGTTGTGCCATATGCCATGGATACAAAGTACCAACTCTAACATGTATTACAACAATTATTTTGCTACCAGGTTATTCTGATTTTCGGTATTACACACTATAAAGAAAAGGGAAAAGCCTGCAAGGAAGTATTTTGTTTCTCCGCTCACTATACAAAGATTTGGATAAATTCACAAGACGAAAGGTTTTCTCTTTAGCTTAGGAAGACATTTCTTCCCTAGGCAACATTCTCAAGTCTGATGTTTATACGAACTAAGAGAATTCCGAGGTGACCCCGTGTAGGTCTGATGTGCTTCGCAGAGCTGTAAAGTCACAAAATGGAAAACCATCTTCCGCGCTATTCCAAAACCAACAGGGCCCTGCTCTCGCAAGGGTTAAACCCAGCAGCACCAGGGACTACGCGGATTTCTTTGGCAAATCTGGAAAATCAGGACCAAGAAAACGCCGCGATGTTCAGCCAGGTGCTCGGTCCAGACACTGCGCAAGAGAAGAGCGACAGGGAGCGCTTGTTCGTTCGAACCATCGCTTAACGCCGTTATCTTTTACAGAAACGCATCGGGTTGAAAACACAGGATTGTTTTCACCGCATTTGAGATAACTTGGCGTAACTCTCTAAAGCAAATCAAAACTTTTCCTTGTGTCTTCCTGTGAATTATTCCCCTATATTCGATACAGCGGTAAAAAACTCTGCCAGCAGACCTGTACGTGTCAGAAACGTCACTGGATTCCTCACAACTCTTTATCTTCAAGAAAAAGGAAAAAAAAGAGAGTTTCCACCTCCAACGTACTCAAAATGAACCCAGCGCTATTCTTCTCCCAGCCACGCTCACGTTTTGAGCACAACAGTTACCAAACAGCAAAAAATGTGAAAAATCTCGGCACCCGTCCTGCTGCCGAGGGGTTCAAATATCGCGTGACCCTTGTGCTCGAGTCCCACCGGTTTCTTTGTGCCAACGGGGAAATACCACCTGGTTTTAGTGACAAAGAGACGAGCCGAGCACGGACGCGGATCTGTAAGCGTGGCTGATGTCAAACCAGCGCTCAGGAGTAAAGCCGTTAATTAACATCAGGCTAACGAGGGAGAAAAGGTCTCCAAGGGATCTTCATGGAGTCAACGGGGAGGAGGATTCAAGAAGAGGGCGAGTCTTGCAGAGGAGACACAAGCAGAGCGTGTGCTCCTCTGACACGGCGTAGTGCGGACAGACACGGAGAGAAAACGGGTGAAAAACAAGACGAAGCTGCAGCAAAACTGTCAGAAACCCTAACGAGAAGAGAGCAAAACAAGAGCGGGAGCTCTAAAACTCAATTAGTGGATAGGTAATGAAGAAGGACACCTGACAGAGGACAAGGACAGCACATAAAACTGGAAGAACTTGAGAAAAGTCCCCCAAAAAGCAGAGGCTTACGATGGCAGATCTTTGGCGGCCCGCAGCCCCCAGCCTTTCTTCTCAGTCAGGATCACCTCGACGTCCGCGTGTTGCTTCTTCTGGAAGCGCCTGTTGGAGCAGTAGTCGCCGTTCGGGCACCGGGAAGAACTAAAGGGAAGGGAACGGGACAAATGAATTCCCAGCGGGACAATTCCCCGGCTCCGATGGGAATAGATACCGAGGAACCGTATTCAGTTCAGTGTAAAACCTTCCAACGTGTTTTGCTATTAAAAGCACAACCATCTGACTGTCAACATGCAAACGGAGACTATTTATTTCTGGAAGATAAAAACATTTGGAATGCGAATGCTGCTGTTGTATCATCAAAATGGGATGAACTGGCCTCTTCTCCCCACGTTTTATGGCTTTTTCCCCCAAAATATCCCCTTTCCCTGTGTCTACTGCCTGGGCTATGAAATAAAAAACAAAGGGCAGAGGTTCTGCTGGGTAATTCCTCTCCTTCCACCCAGTGGTGACATCCTCATGTCCCTGTCCCCTGCCTCCCTCCGCTCTTCCAGGAGGGATGAGGAGGCACCAACCACCGCCTGGTGAGGCTCTGGGGAGAGAGGCACAGGAGAAATGAGAGGAAATAATGATCTCACATAGAGCTACGTTTGCATTTCTGACCCCTCTCCCTCAGCCGCTCCCATCACACTTGAGCTCCAGCCCCTTCCCCAGCTCTGTTCCCTTCTCTCCACTCGCTCCAGCACCTCAAGGCCTTTCTTGGTGTGAGGGGCCCAAAACTGCCCCCAGGATTCGCGGTTTTTCCTCCCCAGGTCCCAGCACAGGTTCGGTCACTGCCCTGGGCCTGCTGGCCACACCAGTGCTGGTCCCAGCCAGGATGCTGTGGCCTCTTGGCCCCTGGGCACACTCTGGCTCGTGTTCAGCGCTGTCACCAACACCCCCAGGGCCTTTTCCAGCCGCTCTTCCCCAGCCTGCAGCGTTCATGGGGTTGTTGTGACCCAAGTGCAGGACCCGGCACTTGGCCTTGGTGAACCTTGGCCATGAAGATGCCTCCACACCAACTGGTGACAACGAGAGCACAGACAGCTCACTGCCACCCCCCAGGAACATCAGGATCATTTTGGGGGTCCCAAGTCATCCCAAAGACAACACTGGCCCGACTCTGACGTCTCACCAAACCCAACTCACCACTCGATCATGAGCAGGCGGTTCAGACAATCTTCTCCACAGGCCACCTCCCCCTGCGCTCGCTCTTCTTTGGAGAGGGGGGGGCACTCGCACAGCATCCGCTTGATGTCCCGGTGAGATTTGTTCTTCTTCCTACGGCAGACAAGTCATTGAAATACAGATTAAACAGCGCCAGGGCACAGAAATTACTCCTCGAGCACTCGCAGTTGTTACTCGAGAAAATTAATTTATTCTCTAGAAACTGGATGTGTGGATTGATTATCTCTGGATAGCCACAAGGTGCAGGGGTAACCAAGGACATAGGGGTTGTTTTGAGCGTGGCGACTTTCTGAGCACAAAAGATGATTGCTCAGAGAGACACCCCAGGTTATTTCACATTTTTCCTTCTCCTCAATGCCCACAATCCATTTTCACTTCCAGCGCAGACGTGCGCAGGCAGGAAGGACTAAAACCCCTTTGTTTTGTCACACAAGAAACCAATTTCCAGACAATTCAGACCTGACTTTTCTAGACAGAGGATTTCTCACCACAAAGCACAAGTTCTAAGGTTTAATTTAAAAGGATAAGCTTTGATTAAACCTCATGAAAGACGATATTCTGTAACTGTATAAAATAATCTCCACAGATCCCTTCCAGCGTCAGCTATTCTGTAATGTCCATTTGGTTTCGCTGATCCAAAGGCCAGGAGAAAACCTCTATTCTAAAATATTAACATATAAACCACAGGTTGAGGGCACAAACCATTTTAACGTAGCTTTATTTTAACAAATCAAATTGGAGGGTTTAGCTACTGAAACTTTACTGTCAAATAAGACGATGAAAAAGAAAAGGAAACTGCAATTAAAGAAAAAAATAAGGGTGTTAAAGGCATCTCCTGATACTTTAGTTGCCATGAGACGATGAAGGAAAAGGATCACCTGGAGCACGAGCTGCCCTCTAACATTTCAAATTACGCTGGTTAGATCTAAAAGACTTCATTTGAGATGACAAATAATTACATGTGAGTAACCAAAGGCTTTGGAAACACACGTAGTTTGTCCAAAAGCTTTCCCCACATGCAGATTTCCCTGTGTCCTGGGAGAGGGAGCCGGGTGACATCTGGGGACACTATAGACAAGCCCAGAGGTGACGCTGCCACATGGCTCTGGGCTTTAATGTAGCTGCGCCACGTTGAGATGAACAGAGAAGGTAAAAAGCTTGAAAAAAACCCCATAATTACTCTCACAAATGACCATGGGCACAAGTCTAACACATTTACTTGGTGCCGATGTCGGTAATCCCACGTGTGCAAATCCCGGTGATGCCCAAATCAACATTAGACCAAGGGAACACTGCAAGATGACTGAGAAGAGGGTGGAAATAAATCAAATTAATCATTTTCCCCCAAAATCCTCCAATCTTCCAGCTCTTCTCATCGCCAGGGCCCGACCGGGGGTTTGCGTTTAGAAGAGACTCGGGGGGTTAAACACTCATCCCATGTCGTCTCCTCTGTGACCAGTTTTGCCAGACATAGGGAACGCAACATTCGTCCTTCTCCCTCCAAATTACACCAATTTGGCCATTAAAAAAAAAAAAAGCTATCACTAAATAAACAGAAGTTGAAATCTCAAACTGCTAAAGGGAAAAGTATTAAAAAAACAAAAAAAGTAAAAAAGCAAATTACCTTTCTGTCAAGTAGACATTCTCCTCAATGAGGTCGAAGTAACAGGGCATCTTCCCTTGCTTGGCGAACTCCTTCCAGCGCTGGGGGTCTCGGAAATCGTCCATGATGCACAACCGCCCGACCATGGACGAGTCCTGCGGCGCCGGCTCCGCCGCCTCTCCCTCCGCCTTCGCCTTCTTCTTCTCCCTCGAGTCCACGTCGCTCTCGGAATCGCTCTCCAGCTCCGGGCGCCTTTTTTTTGGCGGGCCTCGTTCTTTCGCATCGTTTTTTTCCGAAGGTTTCGCCTCTTCCTTCTTCTCACCGCCAGGCACCGGCTCCTTGGTGGAATTGCTGCTGATCTCGTGCGCCTGCACCGAACCTTGTTCCTTCTGCCCCGGCGCTTGGCATTTACCCGAGGGGCTGGGGAAACGAGGTTTGCACTCACCGTCCCAACGCTCGTCCTCTTCGTATTCCTCGTGATCCTCCGTCAGCGAATCCGGGACTTGCCCTTGAATTCGCTCATAATTAACGGCGGAAGGCCTGCTCGCCGACCTCACGTCCCAGTAACCATTGCCTTGCCAGTAGGTCTGAGAGCCGCCGTACGCGCCCGAGCCCGGCTGGTAAACGTAGCCCGAGTAGACACCAAAGCTGCTGTCTGGTTGCTGGTAGGTGCTACTGGGCGTCTCCACCTGGGAGAAGTCCCAGCTCAAACCACCCAGATCCTCTGGCGGATGGAAACCACCCAACCTAGAGAAGTCTCCGAGGCCGGACTGGTTAAGCCCAGCCTTCCCCTGCCTACTGTCCGGCTTGGAAAAGCTCGTCTGGTGTCGAGATTTATCAGTGCTTTCGTAACTCTCCGGTAGACAAAAGGGCTGCTCGTCTTGCCGGCCGATGGGCCTGCCGATGGACATGAGCTCCTTCAAAGCCGCCCTCTCGTCCGGGTTGGCTTTGCCGTGGGAATCCGCCGCCAGGTCCGCCTGGCTCGTGCTGTCGACGCCGTCGCTCTGCGGCTGGCACGGGTCCGGCCACAGCTCCTCCGGCTCCTTCCTGCTCAGCTCTGTAGAAGTCGCCGGACTCTTCTCCATCCCTCTGGGAGAACACCTGCTCTCTGCTTGCGAACCGCCTTTATTCGCCACGTTCTCCGATCTCTCTTCGTAGTAGGGTCTACTGGGCTCGGGCCGCTCGTCGTCCCAGTGGTCAGAGAAGCGCCGGTTGCCCTGGCTGCTGCGCGAGGAACCGGGGCTGCTCTCCTCCATGGCGATAGTCGAGTTCTTTGGCACCACCACCACAGACTGCAGCCGTTTCCGTGGCGCACCATCATCAGAATCCGAGTCCTCGGTGTCGCTGTCTTCGCTGCCCCCCTCGCTGTCGCTCTCCCCCGTGTCCGAGTAATCGCGGCGGCCAGCGGGAACAAATTCGGAGGTGTTGCCACTGCTGTCGCACGTCGGGGCTTGACTCACCGTTTCCGTCTCTTCCGCGGTGACGACGACGTCGCAAGAGGGAAATAAGGCGTCTGGAAAAGCCGAAGCCACAAAAGGCTCGTGTCCCTCATCCTTCTCGGCTGATACGCTGGGACACTCAAAACTCAAATCATCCGGCCCAGGTGCCCCGGTGGATACGGCGCTTTCTTCCACGACCTCTCTGCTGCGGTGCTCCAGCGGCGCTTCCGAATAGTACGAATGTTCATCTCGGAACGACAACTTGCCCTGCGCAGAACCGAGGCTCACGCACCGGCTCCCCGACTCCAGCACCTCGTCGGCTTCCGAATGCGGCGGCGGCACGTCCCATTTGGAAGAGGCGCTTTCCCCCGGCACGGGATGGTCCCTGAGCCTCGGGGAAGAGCCATCCTGGGAGGAATCCCTGCCCGAGCTCTCCGCGGCCGGGTCCATGTTTGGGGAGGGACGGTCGTGCTCCCCGTCACAGGCCGACCCCGAGTGCTGATCTTCCACGCTCTCATACTCACACGTAACCGTCTGTGGCTCCACCGGCACGTCCAGAAAAGCCTCGGACGTAACTTTCATATCCGCCGGTTCCGCTTCGATTTCAACTTCCGAATGGTACAAAGCGGGGGCGGCATCGTCCGAAAGGTAGCAAAAAAATGGTTCTTTGGTTTTGTCACACAGAGTCGCCTGATCGTCCAGCTTTTTAAGTACGGTTGGAGAGTGATCTACATTCAGGACGGGCAAAGGGGTGGATTCCTCCTGCTGCTGCGGGACCGGAGCCTCCGCTTCCCCAAACAGGCTGTTGCACTCGCTGGACTGGACCCGAGAGTCGTCGGGCTCTTGCTCTCGAGACACGTACGTGCTCTCCAATCCGTTAGACGGCAACGGACACGACGGGTTCGTCTTCGCGACAGGCGACGCTTCTGAGTGACACAGGCTATCACCAGAAGACACGGTGACATCCTCTGGTTTGGAGGCACTGGACGTCGCCAAACCATCAGCTCTGCCCTCCGGGGACCCATTTACGCTCAGCTCCATGGGGTAACACGTTCTTAACTGTTCGTGCTTTATCTTTAATAAAGTTTCTTGTTCCTTAACACTGTCATGGCATTCATTTCCTGCAAGCTCCCCGGAGTTCGCAAAACCTGCTTTTGATTCGTCTGCCTTTTTACAAGTGGGCGAATCGTTTAACTGATGTGGCGGAGAAAGCGTCTTTTCCTTTTCAAATCTTCTCACGACGGACATCCTGATCTCACTGCTTTTTAGACAAGAGGCCTCTGAATCTAGAGAATTAGACTGCTGTTTTATTTCTTCGATCGATTCTGTACAACAGAAAGAACTCTTAAATTTATCAGGCTTTGGTGTGGGGGTCTTTGAAGGGGTGGACTTATAACGGGAGGAATTCACATTACTGTCGGGCTTAGAATGGGATGTCCCCTTTCGATAGCCTAGCTCCTCAAGGGGAGAGCACCTTTTGGTTACTTCACTTTCGGAAGTCCTTTTGGAATCTCTATCCGCTTTCGAAGATCTTCCTCTCCTCTCCGCATCGGCGTGAGACGACTCTACCTTGCTGTCCCTGTCCGACTTGGAGTAAGAACTCCTGGAGTCTCTGTAGGAGGAGGAGGAGTGGGATGACGTCCGCCTGGAGTCGCTCGATCTGGAATGTGTCCTCCGATACTCGTCGTCCGAGTCCGAGCTCTCTCGCGCCCGGCTGTCCGCGTACGAACGGGAATATCTCGACCTTTCCCTGTAAGGGGAGCTCCGGTGGTACCTGCGGTCGGATTCGTAGTAATGCGAGCGCTCCGACCTGGAGTAGGAAGAGCTGGTTCGGGAGCTCCGGTCGGATCGGGAACGGGAATGAGATCGGCTCCGCCTCCTCTCTCTGTCCGACCGAGAACGGGAGAACGAATACCGCGAATCTCTTTCCGATTTGGAATAGCTCGAGTACTTCTCATCCCTGTCCGACCTGGAGCGCGAGGAGGATTTCCCCAGGTCGTCACCTCTGAGGGACGCGGAGCTTCTTCTGGGATCTCTCTCCTTTTCTGTACTGGATACCTTCAGCTCGTGGGACCGCTGGCTGGACGAGGTCCTCACCGAATCTTCGTCGGACTCGGAGCCCAGCAGCGTGCCGTCCGACTGCGAGAATTTCCTCTTGGAGCCGGGCCGCCGGGAGCAGAGCGCAGCGCCCTTCGAGCCGTCGGAAACCTCCTCCTCCTTCCCAATATGGGAATCTTCCTTCTGCGGAGTTATTTCCGTCCGCTCGGGCGCGTTTTGAGCGACGCGTTCTTCCGGGCCGCGCGATGCCGCGTCCTGCTTGGCGTCCGGCTCCAAAGCCTCCTTAGGGCCCGCGAGACATGGCTCCTTCGAAGCGGGGGCTTCGGCTTCCGCGGGTGGCGACGGCAACAGCGTCGCCATCGGCGTCGCCGGCGGTTGTGGCAAAACCACGGCCGCAGGAACCGGCATCGACGCTGCCGGTGACGCCGCCGGCGGAGGGGGAGGCGGGGGAGGCGGTGGCGTCGAGGGAAAGTCCGTGGCCAAGGCCACCGGTTCCGTTACCGGCGTCACGGGCGGCGGCAGCAGCGTCACTGCTGTAGCTGGTGGCGGTTTTGCGGTGACGTTAAGTAAATGCTTTTTAAAATGGATCTTCCCTAATTCTACCTTCGGTTTGGGAGGTGAAGACTCCTCAGCTGAACCAGCGGCATCCCCCGGGTCCATTTTATTTTTGGGGTTAAGGTCAGTCTGCAGGGGTACTGCTGGCGAGGTCTGAGTTTCATTTTGTTTCTCGTTTCCGAGACCAGTCAGAAATCTATTCGGTAAGGTCTTCTTGGTTAAACTAAAGCTGAAAGACACCTTTTGTCTTCCTTGCTCCTCAAGGTTGACCTTCGTTTTGGTGCCTTTGGGCAAAAAGCGACTCGAAGCGACGCCTTTGAACACCGGGCCTTTGATAAAGCCGGCTTTCTGCACGGTTTCAGGCTTGCCCTGAAAAACAAAAAGAAGATGTGGTTAGAGAAATCAGGTTTGGGGTTTTTAGTTCCGTTCTACAGACACACCAAACAATTTTCTTTTGCCAAGCGAATTTTTCATGATAACAAATTGATACCCTGGGCTGGAGTCAGGGGTAGCAGAGCCGTGCCAGCGCAAACAAAATCAATTACCCAGTCACTCCCAGTTTGGAGCAAAACCTGTTCCGGGGTTTGGGTTGAGGCTTTTAAACTGACTTATTAATGACCAAACTGAAAGTCTTTTTTTAAATTTAATTCTTATTTTTTTAGTATCAGTTTTCTGCCCTGTTTCTGTGGTCCCAGGCTACAAAATATCCTGCACCAGGATGTGTTTGGTTTCAGCGTAAATCAGACGGTTAAGAATTACAGCGGTGGTTTTACAGCCTGTCCTTTCCTATCTCCCACCGACAGCCTTATCTCAGTCATTAAGTCATTCCTAATCAGTTTCCAGGCTCAGGCATGGATTGGTATCAATATAACAAGCTCCAAGAATTCCTATCGTGGCTCGGTCGTGCGTGATGACTCTGTCACCTCCAGGCCAAGCGACTGAAACGCTCCACGGGCATCTCGGCACCAGCTCCTGCCCCAGATCTCACTCACCGTCCTGCATTGAGGATCCCCCTACAGCAAGTCCATTTGTTTTCGATGCAAACGAGCCAAGAAATCATCATCCGTTTGCTTGTTTTCGATGCTAACGAGCCAAGAAATCATCTTCTCTAAGACATTAAGAGCTCGGGAACCCCACCACAAAAGCCGCTGTGACAGCACTCGCCCAGCTTTGGAAAACGAAGCGAGTCCAGAGCAACAAAATTCCTTCAACGTGGGAACCTCTGACCCTCCAATGTGCATTGATCCAAATTCCAGATGAGCGGTTTTCAAAATCTAACTCCGGAATGGGTGCTTTTGAACAATGCCACAGTTAAAAGGCCACCAAACGGTGACCTTGGGAAATAAAGCGCGTCCATGTGCTTGCCCGGCTCTGAAACTCGCTCCTCTCTCCGCGACCGTCTCGCAACCGCCTCCGGAAAGTCACGGTGAAATTAAAGCGCTGGATATTGACCCAGCTTGGTGTTTTTCCAACCGGTTTAAAGCTCCGGGCTCATCTATGCACAGGAAGGTCCCCGAAGATGAATGTTGCGGCACTGTTGCTGTCGATGGTGTTTACCCCCATAAATCCAAACTGCATTAGTGTAATTACGTTTTGCGTCCAACAGAAACAGTTGTAGCAGGTTTTTTGGGGGTTTTACCCCCGTAACTGCGGCGTGAACGCATCTTTGGCAGCAGCGGCAGTTTCCTGTGACCCACGGTGAATTATTATGTGCTTTGTTATCCTTTAACTTTTGTAACACAACGCGGAGCTGCTCAGGCTCAAGGCACCATAGTCAATTATTAAATAAGACGGTAGTGGAATGGAAACCCTGTCTCATTCTATTTGCACCCTTTGACATCGTATATACAAAAATATCCCGGTTTTCCGACGAAATACATGGGGTTTTATTTTAATTGTGAAAACCACGTCATGTTCTCTGTGTCATTAGTCCCAGTTACTCAAACCAGTGCGACGAGCACATTTGATATTCACCAGTAGGTGATAAGCTGCGCTCTGGGAAAAGAAAAATCTAACTATTTTTAACTGGGTGCCATTTCATGGGTGCTTTTAAACGAACGTCACGGCTAAACGAGCACCCAAAGAGCAACCCTGAAAAAAAACCCCACATGTCCATATGTTTGCCCAGCTCTGAAACACGCTCCTCTCCGCACAACCATCTCACAACCGCCTCCGGAAAGTCAAAAAAATCCTTCTCAAAAGAATCCACGCATCAGAAATGACCTAGAGACCAATACACAAGTGTATATAAACTAATTTGCAGGAGCGTACAGGACAAAATTGAGTGTTCAGTCCATTTGGTACGAGTTTGTACGGATCTGAATGCTGCTGAGACCTCCCACCCGTAGGACACCGGGCTCGGCCTCCCAAACAGCAAGAAAACAACATTCTGGGGGTTTTCTGCGTTAATTATTATCCCCGTGTAACCAGAAATTCACACCTTTTTACCCCCAACTTGTGTATATTTCTTGGGATAATGAAAAAGCAAGAGATCGGATTCCTATTTCCAACCATATGATTAAATATTATATCTATATCTATGAAGATACAGAGATATAGACATAGATATAAAGATTAGATATAGATTAGATATAGATGATTCAGATGAGATACAGATATAGAGATAGAGAGATGATAGAGAGAGAGAGAGAGACAGAGATATATGGTATATAGAGATGATAGAGATAGAGATAGAGATAGATGATAGAGAGATAGAGAGATAGATAGATAGATAGAGAGATAGAGAGATAGAGAGATAGATAGAGATAGAGACATAGAGACAATCCAGATGAAATACAGATATAGATATATAGACATATGGAAGGAGTCTCCACAAATCCGAATCCAAATTCTTACCAGAGACTGGATTCACCTATTTTACCAATAATATATCTAAAAAAAAAAATAAATAGATATTTTAAAATGTGGTAAATACAGTGCATTGGCATTCAAGAGTTTTCTCTCTTGCTGGCACTTTTGCGAAATTATTTTATGTGTAAAATTACAGTTACTGGGAAATTTATTTACGGAAACGTGCCAATGTTTTGATCAAAATCTCACTTCCAGTGCAATAGATCCGAAATCTGAGTCACACGTGAATAACGGGGTTTGGGTCCATCCACCTTTACACAAAACACGCGACCTGGAGGTAAAAAAGGAGCCGCTCAGCTCCCATTCCTCCCCTTTCCACCGACTGTTCAGCAGAGACAACACATTTCAGAACAAATGTTTCACCCTCATGTGCTCACCCTTCCAGGGCTTTTTTTTTTTTCTTAAATAACACCATAAAAAAAAAAAAAAGGCACGACTTACAGGATTTTAATCATACTCCACAGGTCGCTTTTGAAATTTAATAGGTAGCAATTACTGGCAAAAGCTCTTTCGCAGAAGTTCTCCTTCCTTTCATGTTTTACAGAAAGGGAACATTCCCCAAAACGTTGCTGGGGGTGCTTTTTGCAGGAAGAAAAAGGCGATTAGAATATTGAGCAGAGATACACACGATTACTGAAGCAGCTCCCGATTCGCGGGGAACACGGGGAGGACGTTCAGATCGGGTCCTACATCACCAAAATTCTTACCAGCACTCGTTCCTATGCTGGGATATTACAAATTGTTCCAGTCCCTCTGGATTTTTTCCTTTCCCCTAAAATCTATTGAGCCAGATAGAGCAAAACTGATTTTTTTCACGCATTAAGTCCTTTAATCATCTTCTCGTGGTGCAGAAAGCAACATCTACCTACAGTGAATGGTTCAAGGGCACCATCGCGCTTTGCTATTGCGTCCCGGTGTGTAGACGGCAGAATTGGAGATATTGAAGGAGTTTTCCTTCTTTCCTGGATTTAACCACTGATAAGTTTGCTTTATCTGGACCCTCAGTCTCTCCAGACTCAAGAAATCCATAGGTCAAACTAAGCAGGTTGGGTTAATGTATCTCAGGATCTACAATGAGAAAGGAATGGGTTTTACTCACCTCATTTTCTTCTTCTCTATTGCAATCCAGGCAAGAAAACATGCAAAAGAAAAAATAAAAAGAAGGTGTGAACATCAGGCAAAAATATGAAATATAACGTTGGATCCCGGTGCCGCAAATGGGACGGACGGGGGACAGGGAGCGAGGACAACGCCAATGATGCCGCACAAGGGACGTCCCGACCAACAGCGCCAACGGCCAAGCAGAGACACCAACCGCCCACCAAGGGGACGCTCGTTCACGTAAAACACTGGAAATTTGGGGAGGACGCAAACAGAGCAAACCTCTGGTGAGCAAACACCGCCTCGGGGGGCCTTTGGAGGGTCTGCAAACCGACCAGAACCTTGTTTCAGACACCGCAGAGGTAACACAGACGTAAAAATCTCAAAATTTAGAGGTAGGAAGCTGAATTTTATTTTTTTTTCTGATTTTAATACTTCCTTTAGCAACCCAGAAACGGTGGAAGTATTAATACCTGCCTCTCTCATCACCAGAGATTAAAGATACTTATGTACTGCTCTATGACCTGAGCCCTAGCTATTAACCATGACGCTTAGAATTAATTAATCAGCACTTCGACAGCTAGATGCTCACCAATTAATTAATGTGAAGCGTTACCTTGATCCCAACCCAACCTGCCAACGCTCTGAACCCAACTTTGCTTCCCTACGTTCTTCGCTCCGATCCCAACAGCAAAACAGTTTCTCCTACACGGAAGGCGAAGGAACAAGAACACGATCGTTCTCTTCTTGCTCTGCCCCATATCTGGGACCAGCTTTTGGTCCTCAAATGAGAAGTAAAGAAGACGTAAAAGTTTCCGCGGTTACCGATGAGCCTTAACCAAGATGTCAACAGTTCATCTGTTATTTCTTCAACGAGACACCCAAAAGAACTCTGAACGTTCCAACGCAAAAGGCCTTTTTTTCTGTCGACCTCACAGACACAGGGAAGTTTTCAGGTGGACCTTTGGGAGGTTGAGGTTGGATCTGGGAATAATTTCTTCCCCAAAGGGCTGTGGGGCATTGGAACAGGCTGCCCAGGGCAGTGCTGGAGTCACCATCCCTGCAGGGTTGGACAGATGGAGATGAGGTTCTCAGGACATGGGGCAGTGCCAGGGTGGGTTGTGGTTGGACTCCATGATCTTGAGGGGCTTCTCCAACCAAAACGATTCTATGATTCTAAATTTAATCAGCTTTTGAGCCATAATTCGGCGCTGTCGTGGTGACGCGGTGAAAGATTTCCTGCAGGAAAGGTTCATAGATTTCAGTTTGGCTAATTGAGAAGTATCAAATTCTGGAAAAAGAAAGCCAAAGCTCCTGGTTTCTGTGTAGCCCAAGCAAAAACCGCTCACCTCCCCAGTTAAACCATCAACAGAGAATTAGGACCAACCTGCCAGAAAGAGCGACCACCAACAGCAACCAACTCCTGCCTCTACGAAGACTCACGTCCAATTGATAAAGCTCATTAACAGGTTATAAATTATTCTTACAGCAGCAAGAACAGGGTTTTTCACTGAGGAAACACGAGTTCAAGCGAGTTGTAGAGTGCACGCGTGTGATTGAACAGGGTTATGCAAGCCCTGAACTCAACATCCCGCTGACGCAGAGGAGCCCCCTAAGAACGACACAGATCAGTGCCTAAAAAAAGGAGATTTCATCCTTAGGATCACAGAAAATGAAGTTTCAGACCTCCAGGACACCAACATTGTCGACGGTCACGTATTTTGAGCATTCAACAAAGCGTTTACATGAGGTGAGAAGGTCCAGTGTAGCCAAGACCCAACAAGAACATTGGACTCCATGATCTCAAGGGTCTTTCCCAACCTAAACGAAGATTTTCAAGCCACCAATCACCAAATACGTTGTGACAGAGAACAGAATAACAACCAACAGACGAAAGCTGGTGGTCCCAAACCAAAAAAGAAACAATCATGTCTTTATACATAGGAAGGCAAGTTTAACAGCTAAATATTGGGAGACAAGTAACAAGGTTAGTATTCATAATTAATATCCTGCTGTAAGAGCGAGGGAAGTTATTCCTCTTAATCCATTTTTCCTCGTTGCTGAAATATCACATAAAACTGGCGTTAAGCTAAAACGCTGGCGCGTACACAAAGTAAAGGTGTCCAAAAACACGGAAGAAAATCGCAATATGCTGAAGGGGAAAAAAGCCAATTGATCTGGCTGCTCGAAAGCCGATTGGTAGCGAGAGTCAGGGGAAATTCCACAATTTGAGCCGCTTCAAGGGTGGCAAGTGAGAAATGAAAATATTGAAAGACAGAAAACTGTGAAGAAGGGATAAAATAGAAGTTGTGTGAATTCAATCGTTTTTTTTAAATAAAATACGCAAGAATTAAGTAGATATTATATTACTAGTAATGGATCTTGTATGGACCTCGATGCCTATATGAACAATTTAATTTCTACTGGACAGACAACTAATGATTTTCAGAGAGGGAATATTAAGTATTTCTTCACTGAAGGGGAAATTTAGGCATTTATGCCCACGTGCTTTTTCCTCCTGAATTACCCAGCAGCAGAAACTCATCCCGTGTTGCTCGGGTACCCTCGTGCAGCTTTAACCTGAATAAAAGGAGGTACCTGGCGTGAGTTATTTCCATTTTCAGCCTCTTCCACCGCCCCAGATCCCCCCCCAAAATATATAAATAGATTTCCAAAATCAGCGAACGCGTCGCCGTTCGCTCGAAAAAAAACCTTTTTGGCAAATTCCTCCCACACTGGGTTTGGAGTTACATAAAATCCCCACGTTACTGAGGATGAGGAGGGAGCCGGGATCCATCCCAAAACCATCCGAAAACACAAGCTGGAGCTTTTCCAGCAGCTTTGCAGCCCCAGAGGGTTCGAACAATCCCATTTGTTTCCCTCGCTCTCTGCAGGTACATAAAAGGAAGATTATTATGAAAATGAGCATTGAAATCAGGCACTTAGCGGCTCGTTTCGGGGAATGTGAAGAGAAAGGGCTCGTTACAAACCCAAAATAAAACCCAAAATGAAACTCAAAGCAAAGCAACTGCACCATCTTTCATTTATCTACAGCAGCCCTACCTACTGGTATTTTAAAATAAAGAAATAAAAATCACTCTGGCCCTAAAGTAAAATTTAAAAGGACAATTTTGCCAGTCAGATCTGATGAATTAACGCCAGATATTGGTGGGGTAAGAGCAAGATACGCTTGCACACACCCCACAAATACACAATTTGTACCCACAGCAGCAAGTAAATGCAAAATCCTCACGCCATGAAGAGTTTGTATTTGCAATAAAGGGATTTTTAAGTTTACAGACTCGCTTTTCTACCAAAATTCTTTGTATAGATGTATCGATGGCCTTATGTAGTGTTCTTTTTCCATGTTTTTATCCCCTCGGCTTTCCTACTCCTGGAAATGTCAATAAAAAATAAGGTGTTGTTATTTATTTCAGCAGCTCCAGCGTTTCTGAGGTGCTTGAACAGCTCGGGTTGAATGCAACTTCTCTCCTTTTCCAGCTGGAATCCACACTGTGGTCTGCACTAAACCCAGGCTTTGCTTATGCTAAAAAAGCCAACAAAAAACCTCCCTCAGGCTCCTGCAAACGCTGGTTTGTTAAGACAAAACTTGAGCCTCACCTCCCATATGTCTTTTTTTTTTGGTCTCTTTTTTTAAAATTTTCTTCTTCTTAAGAGAGACAAATTTGGAAGCCTAAAGCTCTTCTTATCTAAACATCTGCAAGACTAACAAGGCTGCAAAGCCCAGCTCAGCACACCTTAAGCTGGCGTTAATTAGCATCTGAAAGCCAAATCACCCTTCTTTCCGAAAGAAAAGAACCGAAATGCAAAACCTCAGCACTCAAACTGGAGGGAATTCTCATCTTTAGACTGTTTTCCTTAGGCTGGATTAGGCAGAAATGGTGTCAGCGCAGGGATGAAGATGCTCGTCCATATTTCTTGTGGATCCACCAGCACGTAACGTCAAAAACTTCATCCCCAACGCCACGGAAAAGCAAAAAGCACAGAAATAGAAAGACCTGGCGTGGAAATTTGCAGTTCTGGCAAGATCCTAAGGGCAAAAAGGGAATTTTTCGGCAG
This sequence comes from Pampusana beccarii, assembly GCA_013399365.1. Taxonomy (NCBI): domain Eukaryota; kingdom Metazoa; phylum Chordata; class Aves; order Columbiformes; family Columbidae; genus Pampusana; species Pampusana beccarii. Next base: position 120,095 of record VWYH01000493.1, read on the forward strand.
ATTTTGCCACAGAACAGGCAAAGTTGGCACCTCCAGGCTCCCACTGCAATGCTGTGGATGTTCAATCGTTGCTTCTCCTTCAGCTCCTACCACCCAACAACTTGATAAAATACTTCCAGGGCTGAAGCGCTATCTCCCGCTCGGTTTATTAGTCTCTAATGCAGCCGGCTGGAGATAAAAAACGAGGACAAATCTGCCTGCAATTCACTGAAACGCGGCACGAAATTGCTGGGAAATCTCTTGTACCCAGCGCTGTGCTTTTCATACCCAAACATCCAAAAATTCGGCAAAACAACTGGATAATGTACAACTAAGAAAAAAAAAAAAGCTGGGAAGTTAATGGACAATCCTGCTCCTTCCCCCAAAAAGCCACGGAGAGAGGAAAGGGTAAAACACACCCAGGAAAAAGCAGGGGGGAATAAATAAATCACTAACGGTATCCAACATCTTATTTAAACAGAAGCTTGAAACGCGGCCAAGCGCTGCAGAAAATGAGGTCAAGGTAGCGACGAGCGCATCCCCAAATCCAAACCCGCCCTTTCCTGAATCAAAAATCTGGTTTTTCTTTCATTTACAAAAAACTATCAGGGCCAAGTGACGCCCTGCACAGTCACAATAATGCTAAGAAGGGATTTTTTTTAAATATTTGAGTTACTGGTGTACGGAGTCACCTGTGATTACCTCGTAATAAACCCCCCTGAAATGAACTTTATAAATCAAAATAAAACCCCAGACACGAGTCGTTTCGACACCAGAAGATGATGAAACTCAACTGATGGAGCTGCCGCTTCAGCCCAGGGTCCCGTTTCTCATCCGGAGCAGATCCGAGAGGAGCTAAAACACGATATGCAGAACTTAGAGCGCTATAAATATTTACTGTGAGCGTTTAAACTCTGTTCTCTGCATCCGGGGAAAATATAGGCTAAAAAAAATAACACGGTGTGAGTTAAAACGTCTGGTTTGAGCCAGCAAAGGGATTTCTGCCCAAGGTTTGAATTAAATCCTGGGTCCGGCAAAGCCCCTTCCCAGGGTAAATCCACCCGACAGCAACCAAAGTCTAAAGGGGAAGAAATAAAAAGAAAAAAGGGTGATTTTGGAAAACAAACTGCTTTTTCTGCTGCTCCTCTTGCAAAGGAAGGCGAGTCAGAGAAGAGACGTCAGCAGGAGCATGTGGAAAGACAGAGATTGAGGTTCTGGGGTTTTTTTTGAGCAAAGCTTCATTTGTTAACTATCCAGCTATCTCTGTGTTAATAATATTAGTGGTTTAGAGAAGCTACGACCTTGTGCTTCAGGAAGAAGACCCAGTTAGGAAGAAAAAACCATTTCCAGTGATGTGCAGTCTTCTGCTCCAATAAAAGAGCCGGGATGCTGCTCCTTCCCCAAAACCGCCCGGGGATTCCCAAACTCACCACAGTTCCCGCTCTCCCCTCTCTGCTCAGTGCCAGGATGGGTCAAAGGAAGAAATTGAGCTGGAAATCTTGACAGGAATCATCATAAAATCGAGTTGGAAACCACGACAGGAATCATCGTAAAATCAAGTTGGAAATCGTGACAGGAATCACCATACGCAACGAGGGATTTACCGACACGACGAGGATGCGTGAGGAGGGACGGAAGAGCGACGGCACCAAAAAGAGGGACAAGTCCGGCTTAACTCCAAACCGCGGCTTCACGGGAGCTTCAGTCCTTGGAAAGCTTCTTCCTCCTCCTCTTCTGGGAGCAGGGAAGGAGAGATTTCAGCAGCAGGTTTACCCGTTAGAGTCCTCCCACCAGCACAATTTCCATGGGGTCACATTGCAGATAATCCCTGCCTCAAAATCACCTCCAAATCACCCAACAAAAGGAAACTTTTCACATGTAGGAGAACACTTAAAACCACATTTTCCCCACCTGATGCAATCAATTCCTAAAATACCTGCAGGCCCTGGAGCCGTCGGTCTGTCCAGGGCTGCCCCTGGGGAAGGATGAGGCTGGATCTAACAAAGCTGAGCTTTATCAGCTCTGGCTTATCAGCCGCAGGAAGATGAGGGATGGTTTAGCGTCCCTGCCCTTGCACAAAGAAACCCCCAAAACATTAAAACCAACAGTCCAGGGCAGATTTACAAAGCCCTAAACATTTTCACCACCTCCTTGAACCATTTGGAACAATTCAAAAGGCTGAAATTCCAACCTCTTTCCTACAGCCAGGTTTAGGCCAGGCTTAAAAGCTGAGGGTTGGCTCCTGGCTCTACAACAGCCTGTGTGCAAACCAAACAAGTCACTGAGGTGTTTTATCCCCATTCTCAACATCCCCATCCCACCTTTATTTATTTCCAGCTTCTTCAGGCCACAGACGTCTTTAAACTGGAACAGCAAGACCCTGACGCTGGTTTAAGCGCAGACACCACCACGACACAACCGGGCAATAAAGACATTTTTCAAACCAGCATAAAACCGGTTTTAGGACTCGCTAAGCTCGTGTGATATATCCCGGCGACCCCCAGCGCACACCCAGGGAATTCCATGAGCCAAAACCACTCGTCACAAGAAGCACCAAAGTTCTAACGCTCGGCTGCAGATTTATAGTAAATACCCTCTAAGTTTGTTTTTTAATTTTGCTCCAATCCCATCCCACACAATCACCGGGCCGCGCGGAAAAATGTTCAGCGTGTGTTGAACTGCACCGCTCTAATTAAAAGATGGTCAAGACCAGGAAAATATTTATCATTTCAGGATTTAAATGCTGCTGAAAAGCAAAACGCTACGCCCGGCACATGTTAAACCAACGCTTCCTGAGGGAAGGCGAGGAACCTGAAAGCAGATTGAATTTAAAATAATAATAATCAGAAATATCTAAGCTGACTTACAACCATTACAAGCAGTGACCGGCACAGAGAAATCAGCGGCTGCTGCACTTCTGCTGGACATGGGGGAGTTTTGAGGCTTCATCTGCCCTGAGCTCTGGGTAATTAGGTCTGCGTGCTAAAAAAATAAAAGAATATAATTTTTAAAAAAAGGATTTTTACTCTTCCTTCAGCTCCTGAACCCACCAGCAGGAAATAACACCAAACGCTTCTGTAAATCACTGTATTTAAACCTGCGCTCACAGAAAGTCCCATCCTTGCCCTAAACTCCCTTAAATTTAACGAGACGACACTTTCCGATAATGAGCTGTCCCTAAATTAAGAATCCGCAGGGTAGAAACCGCAACACCATCTACCCCGAAAAACTTGGTCGTCTCGGCGCTGTGAATAAAACCCCGAGCTGAGCTTAAGGTCGCTGCTCGAACGGAAAATCCTTGATGTATTAATTTCTTAGGGCGATTATAGATGAAGTTTAATCTATCCCAAAAGCCAAGTCAGCGGACATGGAAAACTTGGGAGATGCTCTTCATTCAATAAAAGCAAATAAATACCACTTTCCGGCAGGTCCTGGGGAAGCGAGCACTTTCAATTAAACTGGTTTAGTGAGATAAAGCCTGGCCTAACGCTCGGTGACGCCGCAGACGGTTTCTGGGGGAATGCGAAACATAAGGCGGGGAAATTATTGTAGGAATAGATAAATTTAACCCTCTTCATCCTCTTTTATAGCTTTTTTTTTTGAAGAAAAGCACAAGTTGGGGATGGGCCGTGCGACGAAACTCCAAGCACGAGGGTTTTTTGTTGGGTACCGACACTGCGGAAAGCGGCAAATGTTCAAAATAATATTTCTGCTGACTCCAAATGCCACACTTTTTGCTGCAAAACCTCCGCCGATGCGCTTCAAATAGAAAAGTGATAATGGGATTACAACGGGAGGCTGGAAAATCAGAAAATCTTTGAGCAACGGTGGGGAAAACCAGCGAGAATCTGCATTTGGTCCCGAAAATGGTGTTTTACATCGAGTATTGCCCAGGGTCCAGCGCGGAGCTTTGAGACGGAAGTTTAAAGTAGGAAAAAAGTCAAGAAAAGAAAAAAAATAATATTTTTGAGCAAGCGTCCTACCCAATCTATAAAAAACTGAGCCATATATTGACTTTTTCTGGATGAATTCTACCACTTCTAGCAAGGAAAACCCAAAATGCAAAGAGCGTCACAGCTCCTGACGCCCCGTCCTTCCACGGCTGGGCCCATTAATAAACCTCAATAATCATCTACATAACAAAAAGCAGCCAGTTTATTAACTGGAAGGTCAAATACATATAGCAAATATTATTTTTTCTTTATGTTTCTGCATCTTATTAAAAATAGGCGCTTACAAATCCCCTCCCCCTGTCTAAATATACGCACCGACAAATTATATTTAGAATTACGTCACCCGCAGCGGCCGTCAAAGGGAGGCTGGTTGGGTCGGCACCTCCGCTTTAAGCTACTGCGAGGAAAATATTAAATCGCAGAGGGAAAATTAGAAATAATTCAGAGAAAGAATCACCTGAAAAGGCTTTTTTCTTAAAAAGGAAAAAGAGATTTCTCCGCACTTTCTTTCCCGAGCGGTCACTGAACCATAGTATTTAGGACTGAGTTTATGCTTGAGCCGCTCTTGCAGGTTAAATGTGGAATTATCCATGTGGGGGGGACTAAAGGTGCGTGGAATGACTTGGAAATTAAAATATATTGCCTGGGTAGGCTGCAGATGCGAAATTTCTTCATTTTTTGAGAAATTCAGCTGCTCAAATGCACCCGAGGTCGCGACATTTCCCGTCCCGTTCACCAGATCATTCCATCCTCCACCGTAGAGAAGCGTCGTCGATCCACAGACCTAAAATGTTGAAAATTAAAGGCAAAAAGCCCTCCCAGCACATTCACATTCAAATTCACATTCAAACGCACATTTTTCCCATTTATAGGCATTTGAATTGGCAGAAACCGCATGGGATCTCAACTGCTCGGAGCCGAAATGTGGAGTAATTTGGGGGTTTTTGTCCCATTTTTCATTTTCCCCGAAGCTGCAGAGCTTTGGATGGTTTTGGATGGATGGGAAAGGAGAACCCAGGGCAGAAGGACAGGACGAGAGGTTTTCACCCCTCAAAACCCAACGACGAGACCGACCCAAGTCGGGTACCACAAACCAGGGAGAAGGCGGCTCCTCCGCCAGCAAAGCTCCAAACCTCAGGCTTCGGTTTGAAAAGAATCCGGCAACGATACCGAAAACGGAGCAGGAAAAAGGCGAGAGAAGAGCGGAACCCGCGGCGCCCACATCTCCAACCTGGAGATACCCAAACGACCTCGTGTAATTTAATTCGGCGAGAAACCGCCCGCAGAAAATTCAGGTCCGGTCGGGAATCGTCCTGAGACAACATCAAAAATAAGGGAGAAATTTGTCTGATAACTCACTGGCTGGTCGGTCTCACGACCGAGACAAATTCAGGCAAATAAAGAGGATTTTCTTGAAATAAACTGACTTTTTGGAGACAAAGCGGCTGAAGCGCGGAGCCGAAAACCCCTCGGGTGGCGAGAGCCGAGTTTCTCCTTCACTACTCTTGATTTCACACCCTGTGGGACCATCATCAGTCGCCTTAACACAGGGGAGGAGCGTTCAAAAGGAAACGCGGATGTAAAACCGAAGCTTTCGCTTCCATCGGCATCTCCCCAACGGATTAGAATACGCTCAAGGACCAAATTTTGGATATTTAAGCATGGCACGTTCGCCGGGAGCATCCGCCTTGTACCGAGGGCACCGACGCTCCCCATCATTCTCCCTCCAGAGAAAAGCAGAAAATAGAATCCAGCTGCCCATGAGAAGCAAAAAAAGAACCAAGGTTCAAAGTGACACAAACACTGAGGTACCCGCGAGTCTCTGCAGCTGCAATACACGTAAAAAAAAAATAATTTGGTAATAGCCACAAAACCATGAAGTTTTAGACTGTTTGAATCCATACTGAGTGATTTCAACAAAGTCATTGGGGTGTTGAAAGGCACCAGCCCAAAACCTCGACCCCATCAAACCACCCATGGGCACCACCAGCCTGCGGAGATGCGGGACGGCAGGAGAACCGTTTTCCCCCAAAAATTCAAGCTGGGGAGGGTCCGCTTGCAGCAGAACAAGACGCAGATCAATATATTTTCAGCTGCAGCATCTTTGGTTCCCATCGTAACGCCCAGACGCCAAGTGAAGAACTTCTTGGGACTCTCAATCCCAACGATCTCGCCCCGCGCAATGACCCCACCAACGCGTCACCTGCTTGAGAAGCTCCTCCAGCTTCCGACCTCGGTGTCTTAAGCGCTCGCCCGGCCCAGGTTTGGCTGCACCTTTATGGCTCCAGCAACAGCACAAAGAGATGAAGTTTCTTCTGCTTACAGCCCACGGTACAAACATCCATCAAGAACCGTTCCGGTTGGAGAGCTCCTCAAGACCACCGAGCAGGTGCAGGCGGGCGCTGGGCAGCTCCACGGAGAAGCCGCAGACCCCACGTGGAGCTCGGTGTCGGCTCCGGTTTGAGGCGAGACGAGCTGGTTTTGCTGGGCGCTGAGGTTCTCAAGAAGCTGAGCTCCCAGTGACAAGTGGGACAAGGAGCACGGTCATCTAGGCAAAAGCGTCTTTGCTTGTCGGAAACTCTGGTAAACGCCATCAGCACGTGCTCCAGTAGAAGTCCAGCTCCCCAAAGCAACGTCCCACGTCCTCCCAGCGTGGAGCTCCAACCAAGCAATAATGTCACATCCGTGCAAGCGTCCGGCGTCAGGTTGGACGGGGCCTTGGGCAAGCTCCTCAAGTGGGAGACGTCCCTGCCCACAGCAGCGGGGATGGACTAAGACCATGTTTGAAGGTCGCTCCCAACCCAACCCATTCTGCGAATAATTCCCACGGAAAATAAAGCCGAGCCTAAGGATTTACAGGCTCCGCTCGCGCCACCGGGCTGCGCCCAACGTTCTCCAAGCCCCCAACCCAACGCTACGAGCTACTAAAGCAACTCCTCCAAAAAAACAAACAGTGCAAAGCCACCGTCTCCGGGGGCAGCAAACGTCCCGCAGCCGCCACAGTTTGGTTTTAACCGCGTTTGCCGCAGCCGACGGCACCCTGCAATTAGAATCAGAGGATCAGAGGACGTCCTCTCTTGGAAGGGACGCACAAGGATCATCAAGGCCAACCCCAGGAACCCAACGGTTTCTGGAACACCCCGTACGGCGCATTTCTAATATCACAACGTTTGAGAGCGGGGAAGGAGACGATGAACCTCAAGATCCCCCCATCCTTGAATAAAACCACCGCTGAGCTACCACAAATAACCCTTTTCTCCAGCTAAAAGCACACGCGCTGGGAGATCTCGTCCCCATTAAGACACGCCACTAACGAAGCGACGAACACGACTCCCAAGCAAGGGGAAACAAGGCTCCTAAAAACACCTAAACACCTCTTGACAGCTGCCAGAGCCCCAACCCGGACCACACACCCCAAGAAAACCCCAGAGTCAGACCAATAAATGATTATTCCTTTTAAAAAGTCGTTAGAGAAACAGATCCAGCTTCTTTAAAGAGCCCGGGTTTGCGACACGAGATTGTTTCAGACGACAAGCGGCAGCGCGATATAACCCACACGCTTTTAACCGCGACGCTCGGTGCAACGCTCGGTTCGACACCGAATCCCAGGGACCAGCCCAGCACCCGGATCCCGCACGCTCGAAACTACAAACGGGAAACACCTAAATCAGGCTAAAAACTTCCTGGGCGGACAGTAACGCTGTTTGAACCCGGAGAGTCGCTCCAGACAGAGACAGAACCGTCGCTCCCCACAGGGGTTAAATCAGGTGCAGGGTTTGCCCCAGGCTCTCGGGGAGAAAAGCAGGAGCCACGTCTATAGCAAAACGCAACCCGGATTCAACACAAAATCCCCCGTGTCTCACTAATCCGAGGAGGCTTGGCCGCAGGCATCGATTCGGCCCAAACAGCTCCCCGGCTGCTGCAGGTGGGCGCGGGCAGAACTCGCGGCGTTCGCTCAGAAAGGTTTGCTCTGTCGTCCTTGCTCAAAACACGCCATTTTTTAAGCTTTGCCTCCGCTCCGGCCGCTGCCCAGCGGTGCCACGGGCCGGGTCTCTGGCTCCTTCCACCCCAGAGCCGCCGCACGCGCCAAGTTTACGAAGCACCCGAGTCCTTGGCCAGGGAGGTCTAAAAATGTAAAAATAGCGTTCAGAACCAACAAGAAAGGGGGGAGGCGGGGGGAGGAAACCCCAGCGGTACCAGCAGGGACGGGAGGGTTTGCTCAGAAGAAGCGACAGAGCCCGCGGCCCCGGCGCGGTGTCCAGGGGGTTACTGCAAATCCCCAGCGCAGAGAACCAGAGTTCACCGGCCATTAGGCTGCTCCCCCCCGGCTGCCGGGCTCCTTCCTCCTGTCAGAAAATGGGGTCAGGGCAGGGGGTGCTGGAGGGGGGATTCAAAGGGTAAAATAAACACGGGACTCGGGAAGTCCTCCGCACACCGGAAAAAAAAAAATAATCATAATAAAGGTGCGAAAAAATGGCCCCCCCGGGGAGGCCGGGACACGTCCGCACTCCCCGCCCGGCCTCCCGCCCTCCCCGCGCAGCCCCCGGGCCAGGGGAGG
>VWYH01000493.1:128979-161212 GCA_013399365.1 Pampusana beccarii
GGCTCCTCCTCCCCAACGCGCCAACGCGCCGCCGCTCGCAGCCCCGCTCCCCCCGGCGGGGCCGGGCGGCTCGGGCTGCGGGAGCGCTCCGGGGCCACCGCGGAGCGGCCGCAGGGTCACGGGGGGATCCCTGGGACCACAGCGGGATCGCTGACAGGGTCACCGGGGGATCCCTGGGACCAGCCGTGGAACCACCGGGACCTCCTCGGGATCACGCCGGAATCACCCCCGGGATCACTGAGATCTCCCCGGGATCACTGGAAACACACTGGGATCAGACACGGCACCGCCGGGACCTCCTCGGGATCACACTGGGATTACCCCTGGGATCACAGAGATCTCCCCGGGATCACTGGAAACACACTGGGATCAGCCATGGGTCCCCACGAGCTCCCTGGGACCACAGCAGGATCAGCCATGGCACCCCCGGGATCACTGAAACCGCATCGGGATCAGCCACGGGGTCACCGAGAGCTCCCCAGGATCCTTGGGACCACGCTGGGATCAGCTGCAGTGCCACTGGGATCTCCTCAGGATCACTGAAACCACACCAGGATCAGCCATGGGGCACCGAGAGACCCCCAGAATCAGTGGGACCTCAACTGGATCTCACCGGCATCACCTCCAGGATGGCCAGGATCAACCAAGGGATCACAAGGATCACCAGCCCCCCAGATCACCCCCGGCACAGCAGGGTCACCCCCAGGACACCAGCACCCCAGGGATCACCCCTGGGACCTCCCAAAACCAGGGGCACCAGCACCAGGATTACCTGCAGCCCAGGACATCAGCACCCCTGGGATCACCCCCAGGGTCACCGAGACCCCTGGGATCACCCCCGGGATCACCCACCCCCCCAGACACCAGCACCACAGGGCACCAACGCCGCTGGGACTCCCGGCACCCTGGGATCACTCCCAGGTCACAGACACCCTGGGGATCTCCCCAGGATCCACCCCCGGGATCACAGCCCCGATCCCAGGTTATTTCATTTCACCGACTTCCAAAGCCCAGGGAGAGCTCCTCAACTGAGCCACAGCACCCAGGACACCCACCACCTGCTTTCGGGGTGCGATACGGACCCTCCCGCTCACGCAGGAGCCTCGAAACAACATTTGCAGTGTCCAAAACTGAGATTTCTTGCTCTTTTTTCCCAGATTTGGGACCGTGGCGCGGGCAGGAGCCGCACAGGGACCTGCGGGGACGGGGTGGGTGACACCGAGCAGCACCCGCACAAAAGCGCGGGGGGATTGGGAGAGGCTCAAAGCCAGGCTTAGCTCAGTTCGTGTCAAAGCATTTTCTTGGGGAATTTCAGCGTGGGTTGAATTCCCAGCAGCTTTCTAACCCTTTGGAAATGGATCATTTCAAAGAAAAGGTGTTTTCTAGGCTGTTCCTCACAGCACTTCTGGGGAGCGGGTGCCATTACGGTAACACAAGTGAGCTGCAACAAAGTAAACCAGACCAAACAGCTCAGACTAATTAATTTTCCCAGTGTTTCACGTAAACGAGGGCGGCCTGTGGAAAACCTCCGACCTGGGCTCCTTGAATTTGGGGCTGCTCCCACCACGGCCGGTGCCCCTCTCGGCAGCGGGGGCTGTTCATCCCCCATCCCGGCACTCAGCGGGGCCCAAACTGCATCACCCCATAAATGGTTTTCCAGTAACCCCAGTGATGCTCCAGTGGCTTTCCCAGTAACCCCAGTCACAACCAGACCCTGTGTGTTCACCGCTCAGGCTGTGGCGACAGAGGGCGAACGCTGAGGGCCACGCAAAACACGTAGTGCACCCAGAAATGGTGGCTGAGGCTTTTATTCTGTGCAGAGACAAAAAGTGGAAATTGCAAAGAAGAGCTGGACCCCAGCGCTCCTTTAGGCCAAGCCTGTAGCTTCACCAGCACGTATATACATACAAATACATAGGCTCATGTCCATACGTGGCTCTGCGGAGCCACGGCCGTGCTGGAGGCAGCGAGAGCGACGCGTGGGGAATCGCTGCCTGTCGTCACCGGAGCTGCCTGACCAGCCCCTGCTGCCGCCGTCATCGCAACGGCGGGTATTCCATTAATTTTTGTTGTTTCACGGAATTGTTTTTGTTGGAATAGCTCCTCAAGATCATCGAGTCCAACCATAACCCAGCCCATGTCCTGAGAACCTCACCTCCGTCTGTCCAACCCTGCAGGGATGGTGACTCCAGCACTGCCCTGGGCAGCCTGTTCCAATGCCCCACAGCCCTTTGGGGAAGAAATTGTTCCCAGATCCAACCTCAACCTCCCCTGGCACAACCTGAGGCCGTTTCCTCTTGACCCACCCTGAAAGCATCGAACTAGCAAAGAGCCGATGTGATGCTCCATCAGGAACAAGCCCAGGAGGCCCTGGCAGTCAGTCCAGCTGCACAAAAGTTGGGTGGGTTTTTTTTCCTTACTGTTTATTTTTTATAAATCTATTGTGGACAGGAACACGAGGCACTTTGAGGTGGCATTGCTACCTGCTAAAGAGCCCAAATCTGCTACTCGGCGTGCGGAAATGACAAGAGTTTCATCTTCCCGGCTGCAGAGATGAGCCCGGGTTTCTTCCGCATTTTCTCGAGGGACGACATGGTCCTAGTGTACGCGTGCTGGCAACAGAAAACGAAAAAGGATTGTTAGCGAGGGCTCGGTGTTCAGAGCAGAATTCTCTACCTTCAAAAGCTTCTTAAAAGAAACACCTTCCAAATTTTACCTTTTGATCCGTCTTCATCTTCGCCTTGTAGAAGGAGGCGGATGCTGGGCAGCCCGGCAGCGTCGCCTCCTGCAGCCGCTCAAACCGCTCCTGCACGTCTTCCTCCTGCCGGCCAAAAACAGCCCCCGCTCCACGTGAGAAACAAATCCGGAGACACGGGGGTCAACCCATCCCCTTTGCCGCATCCAGCGCCGATTTAATAATCGCTCCGAAGCGAGAGCTCCCCCCTTCCCACGCCTTAGGGGAGCAGATTTGGGCAAAATCCATCTTTTTTATTTAAGATACCAGCTTGTGTGTGATGTTTCCGTGCCGGATTTAGGGATAGCTCCAGCAGATTCTCAGGTCACCACCGGTGGTGGTTCATGAGGAGCCTGGAGAAGGTGACGGTGAAATTTTCGTGTGATAAAATGCGGGTGGCCAAAGCGAATCAAACCAAGAGCAAAAGATGAATTGAGTTAGAACTGTAAATGAAGAGCCAGGCTGGAAAATGGTTCTAAGGAGGAAAATGAGAAGAATGAGGTGGTTCCCTCGTAGACCCAGTATAGGCCCCAGTACAGCCAGTAACACCAACTGGGGAGCTGCGATGAACGGCCCAGGAGAAGGAACAAGAGAAGAAACCGGCTCTGAGCAACAGGGACAGTTTGTCCATCACCTGGAGATTTCTGCTGTAAAATCAGCAACTCGATGCTAACAAAGCTTTGCTAGAAAGCAGCTTCATCTTTGGGGTTAGAATTGATGCGATGCCGAGAAATCCAGGGCTGGAAACCACTAAGGGCGTTTCTATGAATACATCGAGTAACTCCCGTTGGTAGAAGTGACCAGTGATGGATTTTCTCTTTTCCCCAAAACGTGACATCCCAAACCTCTGCAATTAGTCAGGGTTTTCTTATTGACCTCACTAAGGTCCATCAGTTTTGCTTTCTTTTTTCTCTCGTTCCCATACAGGTCTGTGTCTGAAACCTTCCACAATCTGGTAGATCACAACATTGTTTAAAAGTAAACTCACTATGTTGTTTTTTTTTCTCACGGCATGTTTGTTATTCCTCAAAGGAATTAATTCAGTAGGGTGGGAAGAACCTGGCTCTGATCAGCTGGAAAACCCTTCACTTGCCTTTCGGGAGTAAAGAAAATGCTTCAGTGAGATTTACAGTTGAAATAATCAGACACCTGGAGACACAAGAGTTTCTTCATCAGCTTTCCTGCTAAAAAGCCAAAGCCACCCTGTCTCCAACTACACGTTGGCCAGCAATGGGGCTGTGGCTTTAGGAAAGGGGTCGCACAGCCCACACCCGGCCTGTCCTTCCCGAACACCCATGGGTGCCCCAGAATGAACACCAGGAGGGGTGAACCTTGGACAGGACCCCACCAGCTGTTCTCTGCCATCCACAGAGGTTTATCAGCAATAACGAACAGCTCTGACACCTACACGGGGCTGATTCCCCGTCGCAGCCAGGCGGGGATCTCCCTCCTTGCTCTGTGTCACTTCATGAGGTTGGACGGGAAGCACGGCCACCACGTTCCATCAAACAGCACAAAGGCTTGGGGACATTTGTGTCTTTGAAGCAGCACCGGTGTGGCCAGCAGGCCCAGGGCAGTGACCGAACCTGTGCTGGGACCTGGGGAGGAAAAAACGCGAATCCTGGGATCAATTCTGGGCCCCTCACGCCAAGAAAGGCCTTGAGGTGCTGGAGCGAGTGGAGAGAAGGGAACGGAGCTGGAGAAGGGGCTGGAGCACAAGTGTGATGGGAGCGGCTGAGGGAGCTGGGGGTTCAGCTGGAGAACAGGAGCTGAGGGGAGACCTTCTGATCTCTGAACTGCCTGAAAGGAGCTTGGAGCCNGGTCTTTTCCAACAAAATGATTCCATGATTCCATGATTTAGCAATGAAGAACAAAACCTGGAACAACTTCAGAGGAGAATAACGCCAAGACAAAGTCTGGTAAATGAGAAGCTCAAGAGAAATGTGCTTTGTCGGGAATGACAAAGGACCCCGAGGCGGTGGTTTCTAAACAGAGGGCTGGCCGAGCACCAGTTGCCACAACACGGAACACAAGAGTTTGGCTGTAAACATTACAGACCAGCCTCCCAGCCGCCCCCTGCACCTCTGGGCAGTTTGCCTGGTTCCTGATTGTCAGCAGATGACCGTGTACTTCAATCGCTCTGTCCTATTTTTGCCTCCTAATGGTAGAGCTAATGTGAAAGCACGATGTATCTCCAGACAGTTGCTCTCCCATCACAGCAGAGAGCATTTCAACACCAGCCAGTCTGCTCAGAGACAGGGACAATGTGGCTGTGTCCTCCTCCCATGGGCTTAGTCGTGACCTCGTTACTGTGCCACGTGTGGAAATCAAGGAGAATAAGCGGACCTTCCAGTAACAACTCACCAGGCACATGACTCTGTTGATGGGAATCATTCCGGGTCTGATGTTACCACCGGGCTTCAAAGCCTCCTGTACATCCTTGGGGATAAGGAAGGACTCGCTGTACCAGATCTCAAACTCTGCAAAGCAAAGAGGAGGGGACAATAAACAGGGTGTGAAGAGTGAAGAGACAAGGGTGGGATGGCCAGCAGGGCAGGGAGGTGAATCCTCCCCCTCTGCTCTGCCCTGGTGGGGCCACATCTGCAGAACTGGGTCCAGTTCTGGGCTCCCCAGTTCAAGAAGGACAAGGAATCACTGCAGAGAGTGCAGGGAGGGACACAGGGATGCTGAGGGGTCTGGAGCATCTTTGTGCTGAGAGAGACTGAGAGAGCTGGGGCTGTTGAGCTGGAGCAGAGAAGCTGAGAGGGATGTGCTCAATGGATCAATATCTCAGGGTGGGGTCAGAGGATGGACCAGACTGTTCAGTGGTGCCCAACGCCAGGGTGAGGGGCACCGGGCACAGACTGAAACACAGGAGGGTCCATGTGAACTGAGGAGAAACTTGTGTGCTGGGAGGTGCCAGAGCCTGGCCCAGGCTGCCCAGAGCGGGTGTGGAGTCTCCTGCTCTGAGACATCCAAACCCGCCTGGGATCCTGTGGGATCTGCTCTGGGACCCTGTGAGCAGGGCTGGGGATCCACAGAGGTCCCTGTAACCCCACCATGTGTGATTCTGTGACTCCTTGGGTTTCTGGCTCCCTGCCCATGGATCAGACAGGACCTCAGTGTTCTTAAACTCCCAGACAGGACCTCATTGCTCCAAGCTCTTGAGTTTCAAACTATTAGAAAAGCGGGTTTCCAAGGGCAGGGCCCCGTTAGCTGGCACCAGCTGTGCAGCTGCCTGTCCTCACTGCCTGTGAGGCGGCTGGGACATGGCAAGTGGCCCTGGGGACTGTCCCCTGGGCTTGTGGAGGTGGCTGACCAGGAGATGGCACTGCTCCTGCATCCTGGAGACGGGAGCCACCCAGCTGGGAGCTGCCCATTTGGGGTGCTCAGCACATTTGGAGGTCAGATTTCAATGCCCAGTGCCGCTTTCCATCCCGTACTAGCCGGTGATAACACCGAGCAGGTGCCGCGGTGCAGCCGGAATTTCGTCCCTGTTAATAGTGGGCATTTCCCGGCTGCACAGCGGCTGCGCTCTACTCCGGTCCCTGGCACGGCCCCCACGGAGCACAAGGGCTCACGGCCCTGAAGAAGACTCTGCCGCCCAGGAGGGACCCCAGGAACGGAGCTGCTGTCTGTGGTGGGAGCCAAGAGGGATAAACAAGGGTCAACGAGGCCAAGTGCCGGGTCCTGCACTTGGGTCACAACAACCCCATGAACGCTGCAGGCTGGGGAAGAGCGGCTGGAAAAGGCCCTGGGGGTGTTGGTGACAGCGGCTGAACACGAGCCAGAGTGTGCCCAGGGGCCAAGAGGCCACAGCATCCTGGCTGGGAGCAGCACTGGTGTGGCCAGCAGGCCCAGGGCAGTGACCGAACCTGTGCTGGGACCTGGGGAGGAAAAACCGCGAATCCTGGGGGCAGTTTTGGGGCCCTCACGCCAAGAAAGGCCTTGAGGTGCTGGAGCGAGTGGAGAGAAGGGAACGGAGCTGGGGAAGGGGCTGGAGCACAAGTGTGATGGGAGCGGCTGAGGGAGCTGGGGGTTCAGCTGGAGAACAGGAGCTGAGGGGAGACAGGGACACAAAGAAACGGCCTCAAGTTGCACCAGGGGAGGTTGAGGTTGGATCTGGGAACAATTTCTTCCCCAAAGGGCTGTGGGGCATTGGAACAGGCTGCCCAGGGCAGTGCTGGAGTCACCATCCCTGGAGGGTTGGACAGACGGAGATGAGGTTCTCAGGACATGGGGCAGTGCCAGGGCTGGGGGAACGGGTGGACTCCATGATCTTGAGGGGCTTTTCCATCCCAAATCATCCTGTGATTCTGTGATTCTATGAAACACGGAGCCCTGCTCTCACATGATGCAACACCACTGACTTTGTCTCCTGGTTTTAGCTCTGCAGTGACCTCTTTGCTCTGGGATGACACAGAGATTGAATGAGTCCATGCCTGTATGTTTAAACAAAGAGCAAATACGTTGGAGCACCCAAAAAATGCCAAACCTGCATCCAACACAAACCAGTGGCAAAGCTTCTGCACAATTACCATTTGTCCCTGTCTATCTCCTGGAACAAGCCACACATTTCTTTCAGCGTGGGATGCACTGATGGATCCAAGTTGTGCTCTGGCAAGTTTGTAGAAAATAAAGCGTTGCCATGTGCACAGCAATGAAATGTTTGGGACTCTGGCATTCGCACACTTTCTGTTTTGCATCATGAAGGACAAATCCAGGGATGCTGCAGGACGGCGGTCACATTACCACAGACTCAAACTGCGCAGCTCGCAGCAGGCACAGCACGCGTTGGCAGGGCCCAGGGCACGGAGACGTGACTCATCACCATGAGGGTGCTGCTCGAGAGGAACACGCTGAAGTGACCAAGTTCTGCTTCCTGCCGAGGCGCCCGTGCTGCGGCGCTGGGACCTGGGTAACGCTGATCTCACAGGGAAACCAAGGAGACATTTGTGGTCTGGAGCCAAAGCCCTGGCCCAGTGTGGTTCCTTAGCCAGCACCTCTATTAAATTAAATCAGGGATGAGAACCAGAGCCATCAACTTCATCAGTAAGGGGTCTTACCCTTAGCATCGCATCTAGTGGTGTGACCAAGGAGCTGTAGAATCACAGAATCATAGAACAGTTTGGGTTGAAGGGACCTTCCCAGCCCCCCATTCCCCCCCTGCCATGACAGGGACATCTCCAGCAGCTCAGGTTGCTCAGAGCCCCGTCCAGCCTGGCCTGGGATGTCTCCAGGGATGGTTCAGCCACCACCTCTCTGCCCAACCTGGGCCAGGCTCTCACCACCCTCAGCGACAGCAATTTCTTCCTCATGTCCAGCCTGAATCTCCCTCCTTTAGTTTAAACCATCACCCCTTGTCCTATCACAACAGGCCCTGCTCAAAAGTCTGTCCCCATCTTTCTTATTGGCCCCTTTTAAGTCCGGAAAGGCCATACCAAGGTCTCCCCGGAGCTTCTCTTCTCCAGCTGAACACCCAGCTCTCTCAGCCTGTCCTCCCAGCAGAGCTGTTCCAGCCTTGGATCATTTCTGGGGCTCCTCTGCCCCTCTCCACAGGTCCATGTGTGTCCTGTGCTGGGGACCCAGAGCTGGACCAGCCCTGCAGGGGGGGCTCACAGAGCGGGGCAGAGGGGCAGGACCCCCCAAACCTGCTGGTGACACAGCCCAGGACACGGGCGGTTTCTGGGCTGCCAGCGCATGTTGCCGGGTCATCTCCCATCTTTCATCCCCCAGTGCCCCCAAGTCCTTCTCCGCAGGGCTGCTCCGCATCCCCTCATCCCCCAGCCTGGATTTGTGTCTGGGATTGTCCCACCCAGGGGCAGGACCTTGAACTTGGCCAGTACGTCATTATCTGTGAGAGAAAATCTGCAGCAATCCAGTGTTATGTCCAAAAAAGCCAAACTCCAACCCTCAATAAAAAACAAGTCTGAAAGGCAACAAGAAAAATGACAATAGAGGATGATGGGGCTGTGCTGATATATAACATGTCTGTGAAATGCTGAGGTGCTACCAAGCACCACAGCGAAACTGGAGGCTGTTCAGCAAGTGAGCCGCTACCTGAGATGAGTTTGTTGCGACACTGGTTCACCAGCTGCTGGCAGTCCTGGATTTCTGCCCTCAGGTCCTGCAGTTCGGCGCAAGCAGATCGATACTGTTCCTTCAGGTCCTCCAGCTTCATGATGAGTAGAAGCTCCTCATCCACAATGAGCTGTCCTTTCTCATCAACGTACTCTCCTGGAGGGTAAGAAAAGGAAGCAAAGGCTTCTCAGGAGGGCGGAGAGGGATGAAGAACAGTCATTGTGCTTCGAACCACATGGTAGTTACCCAGTTATCCTGAGGTTAACCACACGACTGACATTTCCTTAGACGTGCTTTCTACCAAGTACAGAGCTGGAGCGGCGTGGGGCAGAAATCACTGCCGAGCTCTTGAACCCCCTCAGACATTGGTTCTCCCGGAACGGGGACACGTGAGGATGAAGAGGGACGGGCTCAGTGGAGGGACACCCCAGGACAGCCTGCTGCAGGGCGGCTCTTACAGCTCCTGTGATTCCTGCTGAAAAACTCCCCAGGTGGCCACGATTAAGGTTTTTGAGACAAAAGGGCTGGTCAGCCCTTCAGGGACAGTTAAGCCAGTGCTACGTCCTACAATAAAAATCTCTCGTGCTTGGTTTCACCCAAATTAGTTTATTTGTGTGGTTTCCAGCATCCACAATACCACCCGTTGGTAGATGTCATCATAGAATCACAGAAACATTTTGGTTGGAAAAGCCCCTCAAGATCATGGAGTCCAAGCATTCCCCCAGCCCCGGCACTGCCCCATGTCCTGAGAACCTCATGTCCGTCTGTCCAACCCTGCAGGGATGGTGACTCCAGCACTGCCCTGGGCAGCCTGTTCCAATGCCCCACAGCCCTTTGGGGAAGAAATTGTTCCCAGATCCAACCTCAACCTCCCCTGGCACAACCTGAGGCCATTTCCTCTCATCCTAAAGACCAAAGGCCCAAAAGAAGCGACGAGTCCATGAAAAGACAGACCCTCACTTTGAGATGGATTCAAGCTGCTTTGCTCATCATCTGGCCAAACGAGATTTGCATCGTGCAGGACCAGACCCTTTGGGAAGAGGCGTCTTGCAAAGCAAGGCCATAGAAGTCTCTATATATGAAGAATAATGGGAACCAGCAGAGCAGCATCCACGCTGGGTCTGATTTTCTGGCCCTCACTCACTAGTCAGGGCCCGCTTGCTGTCGACTGTCCCCTTTCTCTCTCCCTTTCCTGCTAATTGCCTGGCTGTGGTTTCACAGAACCGAGGTTTTTCACTGTCCTCCCTGCATGCCAGGAACACCGCTGCCACCTCCTCAGCGGCACAGGCAGAGCACTCCAGACCGCTCTGCTATTAAAACCATTTCTTTCAGCTTTCACTCCATGCCCAGAGTTGTTTCTTCTCCACTTGTCCACAGAATGCAACAGCACTGAGTCTGGGGCGCCCTGAGGCAGGGGACAGCAAACCCACCACGCTTCCTAACCCCATCCAGGCTTATTCCACCTCACAAACATCTCACCGAGTGGAGAGAAGGGAATGGAGCTGGGGAAGGGGCTGGAGCACAAGAGTGATGGGAGCGGCTGAGGGAGCTGGGGGTTCAGCTGGAGAACAGGAGCTGAGGGGAGACAGGGACACAAAGAAACGGCCTCAAGTTGCGCCAGGGGAGGTTGAGGTTGGATCTGGGAACAATTTCTTCCCCAAAGGGCTGTGGGGCATTGGAACAGGCTGCCCAGGGCAGTGCTGGAGTCACCATCCCTGGAGGATGGAGGATGGAACAGGCAGAGATGAGGTTCTCAGGACATGGGGCAGGGACAGGGGTGGGGGAACGCTTGGGCTCAATGATCTTGAGGGGCTTTTCCAACCAAAACGATTCTGTGATTTCTGCACTGTGCTGACCCCTGTTCGTCAGCATTACGCTGCCTAATCCATCAAAGCATGGGGTGAGGAATCAGCCCGAGCACATCTCACCTCACCAGCGTAAAGCCGGAGTCGCAAAACTCAATGAGCATGAAGTGTGGCAAAATCAGGTGGTAAAGAACAGAACCAGCTGCTGAGTGAGGGCACCAAGCCCAGCCTGCCCCGCTGCCCCGGCCAGCAGCACTGCTGCTCCGGTGGTCTCAGCACCAGAACCGCCCCGAAACCAGCAGCTCCTCTGCTCTGTCCCATTCTCGCTGGCCACAGCCACTGACCCTGCTGCCACCGCTCCTGCTGCTGAGCCTCCAGAGCCTTTCGGACGCTCTCCATCTCCCGCCTGATGAAGTTGATGGTCTGCACTACCACACTGCTTCTCTTCTTCCTGGCGAGCAGGATGCGCTTGTTCTCTTTGAAGATGCGGTTGATCTCGCTGCCGCTCTCCTCCTTAAACTGCTCGAATGCCACTGGCCTGGGTGGCGGGGACCTGCAGAAGAATTCAAAGAAACCACATTTGGATGGATGGGACTTGCAACAGGATTCAAAGCAAACACACCCCTCAACATGGGGAATTCAGTTTTTCGGCCCTGCAGCGTGACACAGTTTGTGAGAGCAGCCGTAGCTGAGGTTTTGGGACGGTATTTCAATGGCCGTTTGAGGATGTCACTGCGGTCACTGCACCCTGGTACCACCTCTGTGCCAAACTTCATCCCCACTTTCCCCCAGTACCACTCCCAGAAGAAATAATTATTTACACAGAAACCACATTCCTCAGGAGATGCCTCGGAATTGAGTCTTCCCTGGAAAACAGACCTTTAATGGTCTGAATTTTGAGAAAAACACTGAATACGGTTCCTCCCTATTGTTAAACAGTAATGCCTTTGCTCTCTCCTCACTGGCTTCCCAGCACAGACCAGTCACCTCTGGCAACCAAACCCCCCAGCTGCGGGGCCGGCTCTACAGCGCTGCACCCACGGTTTTTAAGTCTTGTCTGTTTAGAAAGACTGAATTCAAAGTGGAACGTGTCAACCCTGTGTCTATGGAACGGCTTTGATGCAAACGTGCCCCCGTGAACACCAGCTCTTCGTAGAATCACAGAATCGGTTTGGTTGGAAAAGCCCCTCGAGATCATCGAGTCCAGGCTTTCCCCAGCCCTGTCCCTGCCCCATGTCCTGAGAACCTCATCTCCGTCTGTCCAACCCTGCAGGGATGGTGACTCCAGCACTGCCCTGGGCAGCCTGTTCCAATGCCCCACAGCCCTTTGGGGAAGAAATTGTTCCCAGATCCAACCTCAACCTCCCCTGGTGCAACTTGAGGCCGTTTCTTTGTGTCCCTGTCTCCCCTCAGCTCCTGTTCTCCAGCTGAACCCCCAGCTCCCTCAGCCGCTCCCATCACACTTGTGCTCCAGCCCCTTCCCCAGCTCCGTTCCCTTCTCTCAATTCACTCCAGCACCTCTTACTTCAACACAAACCACAGCACGGAAAAGCAGAGGCCCTCAGGAGAACGTCACGCTCACGTGGATGCTGCTCCGTGAGGTTTTTCGTAGTGAGTGGGCTGGATCTGGTAGCAGACGGTAGCTCGAATTCTCCACATTCCTCAGTCCAGACTGGTAAAAGTAAACATCTGACCACTGCCTTCCCCTGACTCACCTCTTAAGGGTATTTTTTACCCTCCTCAAAGGCTGGGTGAGGCTGCTTTCCATGCCAAACGGCTGGCACAGAGCGGTAAACAGCGGCCAGCGGGCAAACGGCCGCGGCTGCGGCTTTGGGAGCCAACCGCCGAGCTCCAACACCCTGCGGCGCGCCTTACGCAGCCGCCGGCCACAGGACTTCCAGAAGAATATGAAAACACAGAGGACACGGAGGAACAGGTCACCGTGTCACGGTGCTGCAGGAGTGGGTTCTCCCAGGGCAGACTCGCCCTGGGCGGCAGGACCGCTCAGCTGCGTCGCAGGCGATGGAGGTGCTGACGATACTTCAGCTCGTGTAGCTGGAGAGCTCTCGGCATGGAAAGGTGGGCGGTGATGGGAAGAGGGGGTCCAGACTGGTCTGTGGGGGGGCCTGGTTGAGTCTCTGTGCGTCAAAAAGCCTCACGCTGTTGAGCGCATCCTTCTGAGAGCCCTTCGTCTCAGTACCCTTCGTGTTTTTTACCCCATCAACTCCACCCGGAATGAAATGCAATGGGGCTGCCCTCCCACGCCAAACGCCACTCGTGGTACAACAGGTGACTGACACTTCGCTGCGTTTTTCACCATTCCCTTCTGACTCAACACGGCACCTGCTGCGATTTTCAGAGACTTCACACTTTGTTCCATGATTCTAAATGAAGAATCTTCCTTCGAGGCCCGTTCTTATTTCCAAGGTAAACGTGAGAGTGCTTGCTTTCAAATGAGAGAGAAGCATCCTGCCCTAAGCAAAATAAAGTTCGGAGGCTGTTCTAACACGTATCCGGGACTGGATTTGTACACTCAGTGACTGTGGCCTTCAGGACAGTGATTTGAATGGTACGGATGGATGTATCGACCACAACGCACCTATTGCTGAACCACACGCCAGCAGCGAAAACAAGATAATCCTGTTCAGACTGAAAAGAGATGCAGAGCCCAACTATTTGGGAAAAAAAAAACTACACGCCATACGGAAGATAATATGATAAAAAATTAGGCAACAAATATGAAAACACTGTATTTTTTTTTCAAATGCCGCTCCCCTTTTTTTTTTCTCAAGTGATGAAATGAATTGTGCTAACATTATCCAAGTATATCAAAGGTAGTGCTTCGAAAATAAAGCACAGGATATTCCTTGGGTTTAGTCACATTCCACTGGGAAGAACCGCTATGCACTGACAATACAGATGGCACCCATTTTAACTTTCTCTAGAAGTATACAGATATTTTTGGTGCATCAATTTTAAGGCATTTTGAAGGTACACAGACATCTTTGTCACTCTCCTGCACACACGCAAACCATTTCCCACTGTCTAAAAGGTTTAGGGCTCGCTCTGCACCTTCACATTAGCGTGACTGTGGTTGGGAATTAATGCATCAACAGTGTAATTTTTAGATGATGAAAACAGCTGAGAGAGAAAAAGTTCAGGAGAAGCCAATTTAGAATAGTTAGTACCTTTTTTTCCTGCCATGGTGCACCGGTTGAGTCCCTCAAGGGAATCCTTCACCTTCTAGAAATTCCCAGATTTTAACACTTGGCAGAATTATCAAAATAGCATCACGTGATTTCTACATAGCACGAAGCACAGTATTTCAAGTAGTATCTCAGTATCGAGGCATTAACTCTGGTTTTGATGATTTTATGATTTACTGAAGGGGACAGAGCTCAAAGCAGATGGAGAAGACGACGACCACCAACGCAGTTGGGCACACAGGGTGTCCTACGACTCATTTCTGCATCCAGGGAATGATGATTTCTGAATCTCCCCTCTTTAACTGGAAGCAGGGGAACACGATGCGATCATTCTGGTGTGAACCACCCTCTGGAAAAGCGGATTTATTCCCTCCTTCCCTCCCTCCCTCCCAGGGAAAGCGTTACCTGGGCCGCTGGAAATCCTCCGCAGGAGCTGGCTTTGAGAGCTCTGCACCAATATTCGCTGTATCCCGGTTCCTTGCTCCCTGTTTCACATCCAGATCCTTGGTGGAAACTCTTGCCCGGCTTTTTGGTCGTGAAGAACTATCCACATCTCTCCCCAAAGGAGAGTTCCTGATTCTTTCCTTCCTGACAGGGGAGGGAAAACATGAACCAGAGCAATTTCTTCATAATAGGAAAATAGGACAAAAATAAACTGCAGGTGTGAGTTTTGCTGATTCAAAACTAGCAGAATGACATTGCAATGAAATATCTACTGACAAGGAATAAGAGAAGGGTCACAAGGAGGATCACAGTCCTGCCCAGTCTGGATTGAGGCAGATCTGCAGACAAGAAAACCCTCTTTACCTTCAGAGGAACCTACAAACCGAATCCCCGAGGATTCAGTCCAACCCCACATCTCGATCGAGCCCAGCTCTCTGTTCTTCTCCCGTTCAGCTCCACAAACACCACCAGCCTTGTCTGCAAGGGTTGGTGTGACTTGAAAGACACACAGAAAAGCACTTGCCAAATCTCTTTCCATCTCCCTAAAGAAAAAATGGCTCAGAGGAGTCCCCTGTGTCCCGTGGATACGAAAGCCTCGGTGCTCACTAACACCAGGGCCTTGGGGAGACATCAAGGAGGAACTGAGCAGATGTTCCCCTGATCCAACCTCAACCTCCCCTGGCGCAACCGACAATCACAGAAATCAGAGAAAAGGGAGAACTGTCCATCTGCTTTACTCACCTGGGCTGCTCTTTGCTTTTCCTGGTTTTCTTCTTCTTTCCACGTCTGGATAAAGAAGGAGAAGTTCTGATCCCCAAAGCCCGTCCACGCTCTTCCTGCACCAAATGCCCATCGACATCAGCGACACGTGTCTGGAAACACAAAGAAATGAGGGTGGTGAGAGCCTGGCCCAGGTTCCCAGAGAGGTGGTGGCTGAACCATCTCTGGAGACATCCCAGGCCAGGCTGGACGGGGCTCTGAGCAACCTGAGCTGGTGGAGATGTCCCTGTCATGGCAGGGGTGGGATCACAGTGAGCTTTAAGGTCCCTTCCAACGCAAACTATTCTATAATTCTATGATTCTATAAAATAGAGAGGCCATTAAGCACTAAAATCTACCTAAATCAATTTACAGTTTTGTTTTCCACTCCTTTAAATAAAGACTTGAATAGGCCTGTTAGAGATTGGGTGTTTCTCTGTCATACAAATACTTCACATTTTCCCTTGTGCCTTTTTTCAAAGCAGTTAAGCCGCAGGACAAGTATATGACCCTGAATAACAGATTATTATCATTTTATCCCCTTTGCTGGGTAAAACCACAGCAAGGAAATACTTGCTTCAGAGAGAAAATATTTCACAGATGGAAATAAGTAATGAAAAATAAATTATAAGCCATAAAATAGAGTCCACATCTGAATTTATGGTTTACATAGGATGCACTTACTGTACTCCAGAAATTATAAGGATTAAAACGGGGATTTCAGCAGAAGTGATCTGACCCCACCTTCTATAACTGATTAAGGTCACCTTCTAGTTTATATTCTTATTTTTAATTATTCTGTGGGTTTAATCCTCTGCCGATACGAATGCCACTTGGTTTATTGGTGCCCCTCTGCTCGGGGCAACTTCTTTGACCATTAACATTTCCAAGCTTCAAATTTCAACAGGGAAAAGTTGACAACTTGAAGCAATTCATGTTTCAGCAGCAAAGGAGCCAAAGTGAAGCTGGGTTCTGGATTCTGGGCAGGGCTCAAGCACCGGGCGTTACCTTCTGAATAGCAGCAACAGCAGCAAAGTCGTTTTTGTCTATCAGGACGTACTCGCTTCGTAATCTGGCCTCCACTTCGTGCTCCTGCTGACTGGGGGAGAAAACAGCCCCTCACCATCGCGTTCAAGGAGGATTATTTCGTATATCACAAACCATAATACCAGATTTCCAAAGAAAATCATCTTTTACCTGTAATCTCATTCCCAAACACCCTACCTTGCTCCTTCTGTTCTTCCTCATAACCATTGTCACCTTTTTCCATTCTCTTCCTTTCTTTTTCTACATCTCCTTAGGCCTCTTGGACACAGGAGTTTTTCGATGGCTATTTTAATGTCTAGATAACCTTTTAATGGTCCAGATCAAATAATACTACCCCTGTTCCATTCCATCACCCTACTTTAACCTAATTATTTTCAAATTAAATCATCTTTCACTGAAAGGGGATGGGTAAAGCATTGTCAATATGCTTAACTATGCTATGAAGGACTGCAAATCGTTAGAGAATCTGGAAGTTAAAAAGACTAAAGCCCACTGTCTCAGAATAAAAGGAGTCTCAAGTTAAATGAAATAATAATCAGGCAAAATTTTACCATGAAAGCCATTTTGACCTTGAGTCCCATTCAAGCCTGACTGCCCAGGCTGAGGATGTACCAGATATTCGTGTTCACACGAGTTTCACGAGGACACGCAGATTTTTTACAGCAGTATCCCAATGTCACCTCTGCTGCCACTGTGCAAAGGCTGGTGGGGCAGGGAGTTGCCTTAATATCCTGATTTTAATTTGTTTTCTTCTATTTCCTGACATGGAAGCGGCTTGTCCTCATTTTTAGTGGGGTTTGGTTGGGTTTTTTTCCCAGCCTGTCGTCCACCTTCCCTCCTCCAGCCCAAAAAAACAACTTTCATCATCCACCGGTGACATTTTCAAGCAGGCACCTCCACGCTTTCTCCCACCCCACACATCAGACAGCGCCTCGCTGGAAACAGCCACAGAAACTCCTTATCAAGCTTCTCCAAATCACTTTATGACCTTTCTTTGCCACATTCTCTACAAATAAAAAGAGTAAATCAAATGGATTTTAGATGCTGGTGTGGTGAGATTGTATCATCTCACCCTAAAGCTTGTTTTTTCCCTCTGTTTGCCTTGCATGATGGAGAAATGCTCCAGGACTAGGGGTCCTGCAAAGGTTCGCTCAGTGATGGTGTATTTGCCAAGCAGACTTTTTAAACCAGTGAAGTTTTCCACCAAGGGACTTTGCACACCATTTCTGAGCACTGGGAGGTTACAGGCAACAGCTTCTTGTGCAAAAAACAGCAGAATTTGTCCAGAATTGTGTTTTCACTTACAAGTTATTCCCTGTAGTTCATAATGATTCTTCACCAATCCCACGGGGTGATATCACAGACAAAAGCTCGGTCGAATTTCTCAACCTGACTGTGAAATGCATCAACCTTGGATATCTTACCTTAGTATCAGTTTGAACTGCTTGAAAACCTCCTGGATTTGCCTGACATTCACGATCTGAGGAAGAGACGCAGACAGTGAGGATACAGGGCAGCTGGACTGATGCAAATCAACATTGCTCTCTGCAACTGCCCGACAGGAGCTTGGAGCCAGGGGGGTCAGGCTCTGCTCCCCAGGAACAAGCAACAGGAGCAGAGGAAACGGCCTCAGGTTGCACCAGGGGAGGTTGAGGTTGGATTTAGGAACAATTTCTTCCCCAAAGGGCTGTGGGGCATTGGAACAGGCTGCCCAGGGCAGTGCTGGAGTCACCATCCCTGCAGGGTTGGACAGACGGAGATGAGGTTCTCAGGACATGGGGCAGTGCGAGGGCTGGGGGAATGGTTGGACTCCATGATCTTGAGGGGCTTTTCCAACCAAAATGGTTCTATGAACTATTTCAGATTGTGAGGACTCTGCTTTCCACTTGCTGGGTATCCACACTCGAACACAGTTCCCTTTCTCCTGCACTCGGGAGTTGGGCTGCAGGTGCACACGTTGCTCATTCCGAGGGGATTTTTTAAGAGAGAGGAATCTGACAGACTGAGATAAATCCCATGGAGCACACAGCCATCAAGGTAATAAATTATTTACAATAAATTTACAAATGACATAGGTGGCATCTACCGACCTTGTGGATTATGATGCTACTTCTCTGCTATCCCAGACTGCCTGAGTACTCAGAACTGCCAGAGCACTATCGTTAGTCCTCTCACTCATGATGACAAATCAGTGCAGTCGAGCCATGCAGCTTTCTCTGTTTTGGAGATGACCATAGAGTCATATTGGTTGGAAAAGACCTTTAAGATCATCAAGTCCAAGTGTTCCCCCACCCCTGGCACTGCCCCATGTCCTGAGAACCTCATCTCCGTCTGTCCAACCCTGCAGGGATGGTGACTCCAGCACTGCCCTGGGCAGCCTGTTCTAATGCCCCACAGCCCTTTCCAGGGAGAAACGATGAGCAGAGACAGGGACAGATAAGCCAGGAGGGGTCTGCAGCTGAGCAGGAATCTGCACTCAGCTCTCCGATGGTCTAAGAGGCTGGACCAAGCTATGAAATGCACCATCTCGGTTCTCAGTCCTCTCTGTAAAACGTTCTTCAGTGCCACTGAGACACTGAGCAGGGGAAACCTGCCCCTCTGCCCCACTCTATGAGCCCCCCCTGCAGGGCTGGTCCAGCTCTGGGTCCCCAGCACAGGACACACATGGACCTGTGGAGAGGGGCAGAGGAGCCCCAGAAATGATGGGAGGCTGGAACAGCTCTGCTGGGAGGACAGGCTGAGAGAGCTGGGTGTTCAGCTGGAGAAGAGAAGCTCCGGGGAGACCTTGGTGTGGCCTTTCTGTGCTTAAAAGGGGCCGAGAAGAAAGACGGGGACAGACTTTTGAGCAGGGCCTGTTGTGATAGGACAAGGGGTGATGGTTTAAACTAAAGGAGGGAGATTCAGGCTGGACATGAGGAAGAAATTGCTGTCCCTGAGGGTGGTGAGAGCCTGGCCCAGGTTCCCAGAGAGGTGGTGGCTGAACCATCCCTGGAGACATCCCAGGCCAGGCTGGACGGGGCTCTGAGCAACCTGAGCTGGTGGAGATGTCCCTGTCATGGCAGGGGTGGGATCTAAGTGAGCTTTAAGGTCCCTTCCAACCCAAACCGTTCTGTGATTCTATGATTCTACTCTTTCCTGTGTCTTTCCTGCTTAGTCCTTCTCTGCTTTCTCTCCTCCACATCCACACATCACATTTTGCAGCCCAGGTGAAAGTCACCGTCACTTAAGCCCTTATTGCGCTCACTCCCGCCTGCCAAGGGAGCAAACAGGGACTTTGGGAGAAGATAACGAGGACACAAAGTGAGAGGGAGTGTTTCATTTAAACTAAAGACTTATCTCACTGTTTGGAAAACAATCCACCAGCAAATTCTGTGCTGTTGTTACTGCAGCCTCTGTTCATCACCAAACAGAACTTTACAGGAACTCTGAGTGTGCATTTATAACTTTCATTTTTCTGCATTTTGTTCACTTCCCTGTTTGCCCCCACAGGGATATTTGTGTACACAGAATGTTGGTTGTTTCTTTTCGCAATCATTTTGCAGTCAACAGGTAGTTTCAAGTTGAGAAATTCTGCCCTAATGAACCTGCAGCTAAGAGGCTGGACGTATTTTGGCAGCGCACCTTGCAAAGGTTTAATTTAACATTGCCGGGGCAAAATTTTGACATTAATTCTTTAGAGAAATTCCAAACAAACCAGTTTAAAAGGTTTCAGGAGTGAAGAAGAGGTTCCTCAAGCTTCCGAAAAAGCAAAAAGGGAATGAGAACAAGGAGAGAGCCATTAGCAAGCAAAAAAAAAAAATTAAATTACAATTCTGTAGCATTAAAGACAACCTCTTCAGAAGACATTTTAATTGCTTCTGTCTTAAAGTAAAATGGGATGGGATCAGTATTTAAGTCCTTCTCTACTAGAAAGCTACTTACATCAATTTCATCAATGGCTCCTTTTAGGTATCTGTCCACTTGAGATTTAATCTCCGCTACCTGGATGTCAGTCAGAGGCTCATAAGTCATCAAAGAACGATTTGCCTACAAAAAAACCAAAAAAAACCCAAATTAAGGCGAGGAATTGATTATCAGTGAATTATAAAAAGCAAAGCAAGCACTAGTCTGGCAAAACCCCTGACATTGCTCTGCTGTGCCTGGGGAAGGCTTATGTTTAATTTCTGATGGTGATTTCTCATCATCAACGTCGACGGGACTCAGGAGCACACTGAGAGCAAAGCACCACACACTTCAATCAAACCAGAGGAGGGTTCAAGAGCCTGAAAAAAAACATCTGCGGTGGTTGGAGGCTGAAGCTTCAACATGGTCTCACTGCACAGGATCTTCAGAGCTTGGCCTAAAGCCCAACGAACAGTGTTGGAAGCAGAAGGAAGAACAGAATCACGCTGGACACAGAGCTAATTCATCCCACAAAGACCATGACAAAACCTTAAGGAGGTCCCACCTAAGATGCTGCAGCCTTGAATTCAGTTTTGGGCCCCTCACGCCAAGAAAGGCCTTGAGGTGCTGGAGCGAGTGGAGAGAAGGGAACGGAGCTGGGGAAGGGGCTGGAGCACAAGTGTGATGGGAGCGGCTGAGGGAGCTGGGGGTTCAGCTGGAGAACAGGAGCTGAGGGGAGACAGGGACACAAAGAAACGGCCTCAAGTTGCACCAGGGGAGGTTGAGGTTGGATCTGGGAACAATTTCTTCCCCAAAGGGCTGTGGGGCATTGGAACAGGCTGCCCAGGGCAGTGCTGGAGTCACCATCCCTGCAGGGTTGGACAGACGGAGATGAGGTTCTCAGGACATGGGGTGGGTTAATGGTTCGACTCGATGATCTTGAGGGTCCTTTCCAACCAAAACGATCCTATTCCTTACCAAGCTGTCATGCATGGCCAATTCCTGCTTCAGAAGATCAACCTCCTTTTCCAAAGCCTTCACCGTCCCCTGGCAGGAAAACAAACGGGTGAGCAAACGACCAAATGCTATTGGAGAATAAAAGAGCTGAAAAGTAGCATTAAAGCGGCTGCTGGAGAACATCCCGGCTGTGTCCCCATCTCCACAGGGTTCACTACTGGGTTTGCATCGGTGAAGTTGTGAGTCTGGCAATCACTCGGCCTTTGATTCTCTTCCAACCAGACGGTTTCTGGTGCATCCTGGGTTTTCGGCCTGCAGGGTCAGCCCAAGCCAGCAGGAGAAGGGCCACCTGGTTTTTAATTTGACGCTTTCCTGATCTGGTACTGATGAGGCCAGCAAGTTCTGGACTGGGAGATGTTCTTTGGAAAGCAAAGAAACACGCAGGTTTCCACTCTGAGCCTTACGGAACTCAGTAGGAGTTCTGACATTAACTTTAATAGAGGAGCGAGTCTCCTGTGGTGTATTTGATTGAATTTCTCCATCATGTGGAACATCTTCAAGCATTCGCTTTTTAGAACGTGTTTCCAGAAAGGTGTGAGTACACAAAACTCCTTGGGATTCCATGAGAATTGGACATTGAGCCGCTTTTTAAATGACCTGGTGAGCATCAAAGCGCAACAGCTGCCTTAAACGCCACTTTTTTGGCTACTCTTTTCCACTCCGAACATCTCAACAGAAAATGAAAAGGACCAAAGAGGAAAAGACAGTTTGTTGCACAGTTTCTTCTGGAAGCTGCTGGGGGAAACTCCCTGGCTGCTTCTTTGTGAGATCAGGCCATGAAATCCCACAGAGCTCTCACACACCACCTGTGTTGTGGATCAGATAATTCTCAATTGGTTCTGTGGGCTGTCAGTAATTCATAGAGCACTTCCCGCTCTGTTTCAGCTGTGGAAGTGCACTCAGGACATCTAAAATATGGTCATTTTCTCTAAATTATTTCCTTGTTTAAACAGGTTTTGTCATCGTGGCAAAACTACGTTACCAGCAGCGACGGGGATAAGGCTGCGTAGGCTGCAGATAGGACCAGAGATGATTTCCCCACATACCAGGGGAATTCATAACTTTCCATCTCCGTTAAGAGGTGAATCTTATCAGAAAAATTAAGGACTGGTGTGTATGAAGGTGAAAGAATTACCACGTGTCAGGGAAGACGTGACCACCCACCTGACTGTACCCTCTATCAGATTCAAGGTAACTGCAATTAAACACCAATGAAAAAAAGCTTCATTTTTTATCATATACCTAAATCCAGCAAGCGTCAGCTTGGCTGGTGAGTGGTAATTCATTAAACTTCTGAATTTCCCTCTGGGTTTTAAGGTCATTATCCTAAATACTAAGGAACCTGAGGAAAACACGCTTTGTGCCATTCCCCTTCTCCCCGTACCTCTTGGTCGTACGTCTCGTTGACGACCGGCGCTGTCGTGATCCATTTCATTCTGGTAGCAAAACGAAGAGAAGACAACTGAAAAACATGGGTTGGAAGTAACTGAAACAGATATTGGCAAGGAGAGAATTTTCAGAGTCTGTTCCTACTTAATCACATCGGGTCCCAGAGCAGAGAAATACAAAAGCTGTTTAACTGCAGGGAGCAGTAGAGGATTTCTCATCCCAGGAGCGTATTTTGTAGCGCTAGGTGGTTTCTACATGATTAACCAGCTTTGGATGATGCTTTTGTCTCTTCTGTTCTCTTTGTGCGCCAGAGCTGCCATCTCAAAATACCCACTGCCCTTTCTGAGCAAAATAACACATCCTAACAACTCCCGAATCACACAGCAACAGCCTTCAAGCTTAATTCCCGCGGTTGTTTTATCTTGAGAGTAAGGCCCTGCAGCCTGAAAATCCTCCTCTTGATGCAAATTGTCACAGCTATTTCCTCAGTAATATTATGTTTTGCTAGATGTTATCAGAACACAAGCGGGAGATGATAAAAACAACACTCTGCTTTGAAGATGAACTCAGAAAAGGTGTCCGTGTTTACATTTTTTTGCTACGTAAAACTTGCTCGGCAAAGAGCAAAGCGATTCCCTTCTCGTTACGTGATGCTCCATCCAAACACATTCACAGAGTTCAACCAAAAATAATAATTAACACTGGCCAGGGTGCTCGGATTTTGTCTGCTCGGGCCCGCTCTGTTTCAGCCTTTATTTTCCGCTCGTCTGTTTGCATCACAGAGCAATCTGGTTTCTGAGCCTTTGAGATAAGACAAACTATCCAATATTTGTCATTAATTAGACAGGATGTTTCTCTGGGACTCCTGCCATAACTCTCCAGAGACTGTTCTTTAAAATGAACTATGGCTAATTGCAAAAATAGCAGGAAAAAGACTTTAATTCTGCAGAAATCAGTGCAACTTACGGTCTCTTCTACATGCACAGCTTCCCCACAGATATTTGCCACCAGGACAGTGTTGCAGTTTCCCCCTGAGAAAAATGTAAAAAAAATAATAATTTGGGTTTTTTGCTGTTTCCTTTTCTGGAATGTATTATATTATGTGCTGAGTAAAACAGAGAAAAAGCAGCAACAAAGAACACAGCCAGTTTGTCACTGTCCCTCTGAAGTTCCCTTGGGTACGGAAACACGCTGGCACAGAATGACTTAAGAATAAAGGTAAAAGGTGTTTCTCATGCGGCGACAATGTAGGAAGAAGTCGGGAATATAAACTGTAAAAGCTTGAAATCAGGAAAACCAGAGTAGATGATTTTAAAAGCCCTTGGCCTAAATCTAAGAGCGGGGAACCCGGCAGGACACAGTCGCTGCCTTTCCAGAAAGCAACGTGAGCCTTGAGCTGGGACGGCTCAAACTTCATTCTCATTTCTGATGATTTTGATTACTCTATGAAAAGCCTTGCAAAAGGGGTGGGTTTTTGGTGGTAGTTTTGGGGGTTTTTTTAATATTGTAACTAAGGTTTTGTGAATTTCTACTGGTTTGATCCGGGGGGCTTTGTACCGTGTCCTGACTTTAGAATGAGAGGAAATGGCCTCAAGT
This sequence comes from Pampusana beccarii, assembly GCA_013399365.1. Lineage (NCBI taxonomy): Eukaryota > Metazoa > Chordata > Aves > Columbiformes > Columbidae > Pampusana > Pampusana beccarii. The sequence continues at coordinate 152,940 of VWYH01000493.1, forward strand.
TGCGCCAGGGGAGGCTGAGATTGGAAACTTGGGATAATTTCTTCCCCAAAGGGCTGTGGGGCATTGGAACAGGCTGCCCAGGGCAGTGCTGGAGTCACCATCCCTGGAGGGCCGGACAGATGAGGTTCTCAGGACATGGGGCAGTGCAGGGCTGGGAGAACGCTTGGACTCGACCTTAAAGGTCTCTTCCAACCAAAATGATTCTGTGTTTCCTGAGCCCACTGTTTTGTTTGGTGAGGAAAACCCAATCTCCTTTAAACAACAAATGAGCTCCATGCATTTCTGTGTTACGGCCTTAAAACTTACAATATTCACTGAGATTTCCTAGAAGCTGTTTGAGGCGGTTGTGATCCGCAGCTCTTACCCAGCGAGTCCTTGAGGACATGAGTGAGCTTGCTCTGCCGGAACGGGACGTGGTCCCTCTTGGGATCAGCCAGGGCGATGACGATTTGCTCGAGGAACGACAGAGACTTGTTGATGTAGGCGGCTTCTTTCAGAACCTGCCCCTCCGACTGGAACAAAAAGCAAGAGGCAAAGTTTCCAGGACACGTGTTCCTGGCCGAACCGTGGAAAAAAGCACCTTCCTTACTAGGGGTACAACTGCAGGACTGCGAGGGTACAGAGCTAATAAATTCATGATCTAGAGCTTGTTTCAGTCTGAAAACAAGTTGTGAGAGGCCTTACTTTTTTATTACAAGTCTACCAGGACCATGGACCTTCCTCCCCAAAGGATAAATTATGTGTATTTGTCACAGGGCTGATGCGATTTCTATTCTGATCAATGCAGAACATCACACAGGACCTGAGAAGGTTTTGGTTTTTGAGCCCTGATGCTCTAGGAAGGTTTCAACAGTTTGTCTGCTCTGACCAGAAATGGGGGATTTGCACTGTTGCTCGTGGAATGAAGAGAAAAAGCAGAGGGTTTTTTTAGAAATAATAGATTTATATTAACTAATCGAGTCTGGGTCAGGTTGGAAGGCACTTGGGGATGGGAGTGACATAGATGTGAACTTACAGAAATTATCCACAGCAGGTGGAAACAACTGAGCACCCTCTGATGTGTTAATGGGACTTACAACTCATCACAGTCCCTCATATTCACCACAGGCCGAATTCTGCGGAGGGGAAACCCCGTAATTTCACCTCCCGCATGTTGATTACTGCAATATTTCTTCCATTACTTACTCCAGTCTTGCTCAGTCGCTCTGAGCCTGCCAGATCGATTAAGTTGATTTTAGAGTTAATGCATTTGACATCTGAGAAAGCTCTGAAATGAGACTGAGGGGGAAAAGAATATAAAATGTTTAGTGGTAGACAAGGCTGAAATACAGTAAAAACCAGTCATGTAAAGATCCTCAGTCACTCGAGTCCCTTAGGAAAACCGCTGGAGCTCTTACCTCAATGTAAATAGTAAAGATGCAATGGGATCGGGATGAATTTTTATTCAGCGTGTGCTCTGCTATCACCCTGTTGGTCTCACCCTGTAAAAGAAGCAAAAATTGAAAAGTGTTTTCAAACTGCAGTGGAAGAACAAAGAGAAATTAGACACACACACGGTTAAATAAACAGGGGTTCAATCTTTACTCCGCAGAGCCTGTGACCTCCATTAGTTATTTCCCTGGGTTTCTTACTCAAAGGCTTCTCAAGGGTTTAATGGGGCAGTTGGGAATGGTCGCTGTTTACTGTAATAATGTGTTTTGACCGGCATTATCTGCATTTCCACTTTCACGGCCCAGCTCACAAAACTGCAGCTTTTTGAGGAGCAGTTCAGAGCCAAAACCCCCCCGGTTGTTTCAGTTTCCCAATTACTAGAAAACCAAAGAATGTTAAACGTCAGAGCAAACTCAGCCATGTATGATTGCCATGAATTCGCGATGCCCGCTGACGGGAAAAGAAAAGCAACATCAAAAAGGTTGTTGCAACCACTTGTTGGGAGTGTGAGGGTATCACGGAGCGAAGCAGAAAATGAAACAGAAGGTTCCACCGTGTAAAAACGCATTTGTCAACAGGTTTCACAGCCGACCGCTCTGCCCGGGTCTCAAAGAACAATGACCAGGCGTCACTTGCATTTCTTGTGTCGAAAGATCTCAAGTTAAACTGAATTATAATCACCCTTCTACTCTTTAAAAAGAAAATGGGAGCTCCTACGAATCAGGACACCACAATCCCAGACAAGCCAAAGATTTTAAGGACACCAGATGGGAAGAATACACTTCCTGCATCCAGAACCAATTATTTATTCACGTTTTCCTCATGATCTAAAGCAGCCGCAAGAAAATCACGGGCATAAGTCAGCAAACTCCTTTCACAACATCAACCCGTTGTGTGAATGTCCCTGCTGTAAAAATCTGATTACATGTGCCATGAGCACCCAAACTACCTGCCAAAGATAGAATCACAGCATCATTTTGGTTGGAAGAGACACTTAAAATCATCAAGTCAAGATGTCGAGATGTCGCTGGTTAAGACTCTTTTCTTGGAGCACTGACGTAGATAGAAGAGGCAGGTGTGTTTTTCAGGAAGAAATTCCAGCGTCAGTCAGCTAGTGGGTCTAAAAGGAACCCAAATTTTCTAGACTTGGTACTAAGTCACTCACTGACACTCTTACACAATAACCAGGGTAACAACAACAAGTCTTTTTGGCTGCCTGGGATCTCGATCTGCTGAAGGGGCTGGTATTTCAGATAAATCTGCTGAAATTAAGGCAAATTCTGCGGTTGCCTTCACTCTTTTGGTGCTGCCTGGGGTCTCCAACGCTACTACGTCCTGTGGTCTCTCCCTAAAGAATTTCCTCCATCGCTTGACTTGCTCTGGTGTACATGAAAAACTAGTTTTACTCCACTGAGATCTTCCAGAATCTCTGTGCCAGGGATATTTTCTTTGCAAGAACACGGCTACAAAGCGTTACCGGTTCTTCTCCCCAGGATAAACAGAACAAAGAGGGTTGAACCTCCCTCCAGCTGTCCTGGCCACCCCACTCCTGCTTTACCACCGCCTCCCTCAGCTAAGCCACTAAACATAACAATCAAAAGTGTAATATTAGTTTTTTCTTGCCTCAAAAAGGAGATTTAGAGCATCTTCCTCGTGGCTAACGGGATGTACGGACAAGCCCTTCACGTAAACGCCCTGCGGACAGTCCACCACGGCCATCGACGTGCCACCCACCCCGCTGCTCGCGGGGGACAGAAGGTCGAACATGGTCTCATTGTAGATCTCCAGGTAGGATATTCGGACGGTGACAAACGGATCAGTGGAATGTGCGGTTGCTTTGAAGACCTAGACAAAGAGAAAAGAGTTTGTCACCTTTGCTAGTTCACAAACACAATTACGAGCTATTTACGGTTTTCCAAAGAACATATTCAAAATGTTAAAAGATTTTCATGCTTAACAGCAAGAGCTGATACAAGGGCTGTCTCGTTATTTCTTCCGGCGCCTCTCGTGTTTGGATCTGGTACCTGCTGTATCGCGCGGGGGATGATTCCTCGGTGCTTGTACTCGGTGGTTGCTCCCGTCATTGTGTACGTTTTACCAGCCCCCGTTTGCCCGTAGCACATTATCGTACCTAGAAAAGGGTCAGGAATGGTGACAACCTTGAAGCGCTTCCCCCCCATCCTTAGCAGAACAAAGGACCTTGTAATGCCTTAAACGTCTGGTTTTTGTTACTTTGGGAGGATAAGACGGTTGTGTAGGCAGGCATCTCCCTTTTCTTTCCCAAGGTGTTGTGTTTAGTGGAAGAGATAGATGGTTATGGTGTCAGGCACCTTGTCAATTGCTGTAAAGGCCTCATAGCCTAATTGGAACGAGATGAACCATCTGTCGGACAACTAATTTCAAAAGAAACCATGAACCAACAGCTACCCCTGACAGGCAAGACAAGTCACTTCCAGTCAGTACTGTGAACCTCTCCCTAGTTTGAAGACCCCAGGCCCATTTCCAGAAGAGTCTTCCTGATTAGCATGAAGAGCGAGACAGGAGGAGATGAACCGGCACATGTAAATGAACTGGGTTATAAAATGACCCCGCGCGTGCCAACAGGTTGTGGTGAGTATGTGCTGCACAGCGTGACTGAAATCTTCAACACGACCACCCCCCCTTCACCGGACATCACTGGATCGATAACCTGTGGAGTGGTGATATCTTACTCTCTCTCTCATATCTTAGTTTATATCTTACTTTCTCTCTCACATCTTAGTTCTCCTTCTCTCTCTTTTCCTTTTTCTTGAACATAAAAACGTAACATCATTTTATGTTCTGCTGTTAAAGTCTCATTAAGTTTTGTATTATAGTCACTGTTGCCAATCCACTGTTCGTAGAAGGACTTATCAATGTATTGATANTGTGCTGCACAGCGTGACTGAAATCTTCAACACGACCACCCCCCCTTCACCGGACATCACTGGATCGGTAACCTGTGGAGTGGTGATATCTTACTCTCTCTCATATCTTAGTTTATATCTTACTCTCTCTCTCATATCTTAGTTCTCCTTCTCTCTCTTTTCCTTTTTCTTGAACATAAAAACGTAACATCATTTTATGTTCTGCTGTTAAAGTCTCATTAAGTTTTGTATTACAGTCACTGTTGCCAATCCACTGTTCGTAGAAGGACTTATCAATGTATTGATACGTTTTGTGATATTATACTTTTGCCAAATCACTAATTGCTGTAATTTGTATTCCACCACGTGCCTTTGGTAACTTCATAATTGAATTGGACCCCTGGAGTGATTGTCTGTCATTCGCTTCACATAACCACGCAGAAATACCCAGAGTTAACTCACACCTGATCTCATCTGTTGAGTCAGGGCGCGTGTCACATTCAGCGTGAACTTGTCCCTCATCCCATCTGTTGGGACGGGACAAGAATAAACTCAGGAAGGAATCTCTGCTTTCCTCAAATTAAACATCGAAAGGATCTCTCCCTCGGACATCTCCACTTGTCATCAAAATAATAAAAACAGCGACAAATTACCATTATAGCCGATTAAAGCTTCAGACACCAGTTTCTGCGCCACGGTCTCATAAGCCAGCTCCTGGGAGGTGTTGTGAAGGACGCCATCCAGCCGAAAGGACCAGTCCGTCTGCGTGTTGTTCACAACTCCCTTCCTGGCGTCTTTTTTGATGTATATATTTACACTCTGAAAGCAAAAAATAGATGAGGATAACTTCAATAACCGCAGAGAGTATCAGCAGTTATTATCCGAAAAAAAACCCACCCACTGAAGACCTGAAGAGAAGTAGAAAACTGAACACAAATAGTATTGTTTTACTGACCTGGATGGTATTTTCTGGTAATAAATACTCTAAAAAAAAAGGAAATTTGGCTAAACTCACCTGTTTACCTGTCAGTGATTTTGTGTCCCAAATAAATGATTAGTTAAGCAAGAGAAGGTGAAAGGAGGAACAGACTGTACCACAGGGAGACTGGAATTGTGGTTACCGCTGGGAATTCCTCAGGATTGCTCAGTCTCTCTCTTTTTGAGGATTTTCTCTAGTGACTGTATCCAAAAAGGTATGTTTTCCACGGCCACACTTGCATATACAAACCCACAAGCGCAGAGGAGAACAGCGAGCAGGAACGCGTGAGTCAATGTGCACCAAAATGTTACGCGTGGCCTTAAGGCACAGCAGAATTCTGCATTTCTGTGGGCACAACTGGAATCGAACTCCAAACCTTTCACACTCGCAAGCACTTTACCTTGTTGTCTGGCCCAAACTTGATCATATCTTGAGCAAAATCAGCTGTTGGCTTGACTCGCACAAATGTGTGGACTCTCTTTTCTACTGCATCCATTCTAACTGGAGAGGAGAGGAAAAAGGGAAAAATCAACAATATTGCACTCCTGAAATTAAATTTAATGTTATTTGTTACGAAAATTAAGATATAGAGTTGTCAAGTTTGAAGATAAAGTGTTAACAAAAGTTCAGCTGCAGTTTCAAACATTTATTAAGAACAATTGTGGACAAATAGTTGCTGGAAGTTCTTTCCAGGGTTGTCCTGCTCAGAAAACTCCACGTGTCAAAAGAGAAACGCCTTTCTGATCACGATTTCCTCCTGTCTATGATTCTGCATCATTTTTTGACAACACAACCTTTTCTCCTTTTAGCTTTGCAAAGCCAAATAACTGCAGGAATAGGAGATGGATTTTCTTTTGTCTGGTGTTTTCTACATGCTAACGCACACACTGTTTTGTAACGTCAGTTCATCCAGAACTGTTTCCAGCTTCTGAGGCTTTAAGTAAGATGTGTTCTAAGTTAAACCGAGCCTAAAGGAGCTCAACAGCCCTGCAAATGTCAGCACGTCGACATTTCCAGCACTCTGAGCAGCAATTACCTTGTTTACAGTCTGCATTGAACAGGCATTTTTATATTTTTATAACGTCTCCTTCACACTGGTATGTAAAAATATTTTGAAGTGTCTAAGGAACACCTGATCTTCAAGTTTCTGGAAGAAAAAACATCATGTGCCTGTCAACTCGCGGTGAAATTCTTGTGTCGCTCTTCTCATCAGTGTCTGGCAGCGGTAGAGAGTTTGTCCAGCGGAGAAGGACTCTTGGGCACATCCGGCTGCTAAAACCCCACCTGAGAAACATGACCTGAGCGTTTCTAAACCCCTGGAACATCCAGATCCAACGTTTTCTCACCGTTGTTTCCTACAACCAGCCTGGGCTCAAGAGTTGGGTAAGATCGAGCGACAACTTCGAGTTTCAGACACAATCTTTTGTATTTCTTGTATATTAAGTATTTTTCTTCGTGATCTCTCCATCGCCTTATCTGTTGGGATTGCTCAAAAAAGAAATGTAGAGGTGTGAGCTAAACCAAGGCTTTATTTTAAAACACGGTGAGGATTTTAATGACTACCTTGGTGCCTTGTCCTTCTTCTAGACGACACAATCCCTGCTGTAGAATCCAAACTGGTGCGAGGTTTCCGTGACCATAATCTCTGCCGTACCGGAGACAGTTGTCAAAGAAACAATCTGTGAAAAAGCAGGGCGATCAAAGAAGGGCACAGACGTCACTGTAAGGATTAAATGCATGCAGAGAAAGCTGCCAAAATATTTGCCAGCGCTGCGTTAAAAAAGGCAGAAGCAACATGGGTGTGAACGAAATTAAAACAGGGATGGAGTTTTACAGCATGGAAATGCTCCTTGTCTGGTTATCAGGGTTGATAGAGATGACAAAACTTTTCTGCACAAATATAATCCACCAGAGGAGGACGATGGGCCTTTTTTACAATCATTTAAGTTGGAAAAGACCCTTAATATCGAGTCCAAGCATTAAGCTGATTTCTGCAAAGCTGCAGCAAGAAGCACAGAAGAAATAAGGGAAAACTTCAGGCAAAAACTCTCGTGTGAATCAGAGAGAGTATAAGTTCAGCACAGTGGAATTTCCTTCGCTGCAACAATGCCCATTGTTCAGTGTCAGAAGACAGCAATTCCTCTAGAAAGTATTTAATATCATTAGAAAATGGGAAGGAAAGAGGGAAACACCAACAGTGTGGAGACGGAAAGCTCTCCAGCTCATTAGCAATACCTCAAGCATCCAACCAACCTGATTATTAATTGAGTTTTCGGGTCTGCAGTGGAATTTTAACCAAAGAAAACTCCATATTTATTGCTGACCAAAAATGTTTCACCACTAAATCACCTTCCCCAGTCTGAAAAATAAACATCAAAATGGCAAGAGCGAGAATTGCCGTGACCTTCGCTTGTTTTTTGGCACCGGTAACATAAACCGAGCAAAGCAAATCACAATTCACAGCTCGGGCTGCTGGTTTGGAGGCTCTTTAGGACAAAGTGCCAAACCCAAGTTCCTTGGTCGCTCCTAATACAGCAGCCAAAGCCAGCAGGACTCCCCTGTTAATTAGTCTCAAGACTAATCGGCTAATTTTGCTTGGAATTAAAGGAAAGACACTTATTTCTGCAATGGGCAGAGGCCAACATGCCCTTAGGGCCAAAGGGAAATATTAAATGGGGATTTGGGGGCTGATTGGCACAGAAACGTGTACCCAGAGCAGTGGACTATGGGGTTTGGTTCTGCCTGAGAGATTCCAGCTTATCCACCATGGACAGACAAAATTTGGGGCCAAATCTAAAAACTGGGGAGGCAAAACTGCAGCACCTAGAATTGAAACTGCAGGGATGATTTGAGAGTTGAATCCACCCAGCTGAACAATAAAATAGAATCACAGAATTATTTTGGTTGGAAAAGCCCCTCAAGATCATGGAGTCCAACTGTTAACCCAGCCCTGGCACTGCCCCATGTCCTGAGAACCT
>VWYH01000493.1:161328-201978 GCA_013399365.1 Pampusana beccarii
CCCCCAGCTCCCTCAGCCGCTCCCATCACACTTGTGCTCCAGCCCCTTCCCCAGCTCCGTTCCCTTCTCTCAATTCGCTCCAGCACCTCAAGGCCTTTCTTGGCGTGAGGGGCCCAAAACTGACCCCAGGTGATCCGAGAGGGGGCTGTGGGGACAGGGGAAGGACCACACATGTTTTAGCAGACCTGGGCAGGTGGAGATGGTGGGGAGAGAAGATCTGGAGGAGATGAGGCTGGGATCAGTGGGAGGGAGAACAAGGCCTGTGGAGACATCGCCTGAGGTGGGGAACAAACCCTAGGGGAGGAGAATCACAGAATCACAGAACCCCAGCCTGGTTGGTTTGCAGGACCTCTGTAGACCCCCCAGCCCCAGCCCTGCTCACGCAGGGTCACCACAGCAGATCACACAGGTCGGTCCAGGCAGGTTTGGATGTCTCAGAGAAGGAGACTCCACACCCACTCCGGGCAGCCTGGGCCAGGCTCTGGCACCTCCCAGCACAGAAGTTTCTCCTCATGTTCACATGGACCCTCCTGTGTTTCAGTCTGTGCCCGTTGCCCCTCACCCTGGCGTTGGGCATCACTGAACAGAGTCTGCTCCATCCTCTGACACCCACCCTGATATATTGATCCCATTGATCACATCCCTCTCAGCCTTCAGAACGAGACCTTGAGGAGGGGGACAAGGCCGTGGGGAGGGGGACGAGGCCTGAGGGGCTGATGCGGCCTGTGGGAACAACAGGAGGCGGGTCAGGCCAAGGCCCCGAGGAGGGGGCGACTCCCCGGCCCTCACGTACCTGCGCCCCCGCCTCGGCCGGGCCCGGGCGAGCCGGAGCCACCGCGGCCCTTGGGGATGTGTACGCCGTTGCCATGGCGCCGGCCACTTCCGGCTTCTCCCGGAAGTGGCGGGAGTTGGGGACGGAAGCGGGGGCGGTTGTGAGGGCCGCGCTACGGCGGCCGGGCGGGGCCAAGGCGCGGGGGAGGCGAAGCGCGGCGGGGAGCGGCCGGGAAGATGCTGGAGGCGGCGGCGGCCGAGCCGGAGCTGGACCCCGAGGATTTGGTGCATTTCTCGGTGGGCGATTTGCCCAGCCGGGGGTACGGCGTGATGGGCGAGATCCGGCGGCAGGGGAAGCTCTGCGATGTGACCCTCAAGGTGCGGCCCGGCCCGGTCCGGGGGGAAATGGGGGGACCTGGGGACTGAGGGACCCCCCAGAGACTGTGATGGGGACAAGGGGGAGCTGGGGTGTCTGTGGGGGGAACAAGGAGGGAGCAGAGGGTCCATTTGGGGGGTGAGGGAGAAGCTGAAGGTCCCTTTGAGTCCTTTTGGTGGGGGTAAAAGGAGAACAGGGGGTCCCTTTGATGGGGGTAAGAGGGGAGCAAAGGGTCCCTTTGGGGGGGATAAGGAGGAGCTGAGGGTCCGCCCAGCCCCTTTTGGGGGGTGTGAAGGGGGAGCTGAAGGTTCCCTTTGGGGGGGTAAGGGGCGAGCTGAGGGCCCTCCCAAACTTTTTGGTGGGTAGAAGGAGGCAGCTGGGGTCCCTTTGGGGTGCTATAAAGGGCAGCTGCAGGTCTCTTTGGGGGATAAGGGGGAGCTCAGCCCCCCCCCAGCCCCTTTGGTGGAGGACAAGTGGGGAGCAAAGGGTCCCTTTGATGGGCGATAAGGGGGAGCAGAGGGTCCCTTTGTGAGGGGGCAGCTGAGGGTCCACCCAGCCCCTTTGGGGGGGTATAAAGGGGGAGCAGAAAGTCCCTTTGGAGGGGTTAGGGGGGAGCTGAGGGCCCCCCAGACTTTTTGGTGGGGAGAAGAAAGAGACTGGAGTCCATTTGGGCCCTTTTGGTGAGGGATAAGGGGGAGTTGAGGGTCCCTTTGGTGAGGGGGGAGGGGGGAGCTGAGGGGCCCCCAACCCTTTTGATGGGGAGAAGGGGGAGCTGAAGGTCCCTTTGGGAGATGAGAGGGGAACTGAGGGCCCCCAGCCTTTTTGGTGGGGAGGAGGAGGCAGCTGAGGTCCCTCTGGATGCTTTTGGTGGGGGGACAAGGAGAGGAGCAGTGTCCCTTTGATGGGGGATAATGGGGAAGCTGAGGGTCCCTTTGCGGGGGATAAGGGGGCAGCTGAGGCCCCCCCCAGTCCCTTTGGTGGGGACAAGGGGAAGCTGAGGGTCCCTTTGGGGGATATGGGGGGAGCTGAGCCCCCCCCCCAGCCCCTTTGGTGATGAGAAGGGGGAGCTGTGGGTCTCCGTTTCCCATGGCTCCACCTTGGTGGGGAATCGGGGGGTGTTGGGGCTCCCCAGGCCTTTGTGGGGGCTCTGTGAGGGGCGCTTGGGGGTGAGGGGGGTGCTGAGCACCCCCAGAACAAGGTGGGGGCTGGGGGGGTCCCTAACGCTCACCCCAGGGACAAGGCAGGAAATGGAGCCTCTTCACCCTTGGAGCCGTCGTTGTTTTTCCAGCAGCCATGGAGAGCGATTCACTAAAATATCTTGTTTTGAGAGGAAAAGGGGCACCCTAGACCTGCCCCCCCCCCATTTTGGTGGCGATCCCAGCACTGAGTGGTTTGCGAGGTGACACTGTGGGTGGGGTTGGTGCCAGTTTATGGACCAACCTCTGCCCCAAACCATGGGAGGAGAGTCTTTCCCTAGGAAACCTTTATCTTTTTAAGAACATCGCTTCTTTACATCAAATAAATTACCTGTAACCTTGCTAAATCCTCGGGACAGTGTCGCTGGCGCTGCAGGGGGGGCTGGAGGGCTCTGAGGTGACCGGGAGATGCTGGAACCCTCCAGCGCAGGAGCTCATAGGAGGGAGGTTGTCGTGGGTGCGACGTGCAAACTCCCAAGGATTAGTTGAGTCATTCCAGAATGAGCTCGCGAGTTTAATTAAACGTGAAGGTGTTTTGCAGCCTACTCATGCTGAAAGTTTTCACCTGCCGAAGAAGGAGCCGGGGAGGGTTGTGCCTGTCATGGAGACACGCAATTGGGGTTCAGCCCCGGGCTGCTTTGTCCTGTAGATCAGCTGTGACTAATGTGCAGGCTAAAATCGTAGAATCACCAAATCGTTTTGGTTGGAAAAGCCCCTCAAGATCATCGAGTCCAACCGTAACCCACCCCCAGCACTGCCCCATGTCCTGAGAACCTCATGTCCGTCTGTCCAACCCTGCAGGGATGGTGACTCCAGCACTGCCCTGGGCAGCCTGTTCCAATGCCCCACAGCCCTTTGGGGAAGAAATTGTTCCCAGATCCAACCTCAACCTCCCCNGTTACTCGTTGGGAAGAGCTTTGCCATGTGCTGACCCCCCTTGGCCGAGGTTGGACCCTCCACGACGTGGTATTTGCAACCGTCTGTGCCGTGACCTGGGGGAACGTCAATACAAAACTGGTTTGTGATGGAGAGCGCTGTTTTATTAGGATAAACATGGTGTTATCGAGGTGACTTCGTGTTGCAGAAGAAGATTTCCAGGTCCTGCGAGTCCCACATCCCCAAAATTGCGGTGCTGACCCAGCTGTGGGTCCCTGTGCTGCTCCACATCGTCTGGAGGGAGAAAATAGTGGCGAAGTGTAGAACCCTGGCCTTATCTCGGACAAATAGCCAACTGTTGTTCTGCAGAACTCCCCTGAGTAATTTTTCCTATGGATTTACCATAGCAAAGTGCTTTTTTTAACCTTGCGTATCTCCCTTTGTGTCTCTTCTATGGGGACACTCATATGGGCTGGAGGAGCTCGGCTGCTTTACCGGGGCCCTGCGTTGGCCTCGCTTTCTTTTTTCCTTTTATTATATTAGATTAACCAACCTAATATTAGATTTCGTGCCAGGGGCTATTTCTATGTGAGGAGGGTGCAGAGCCTTTCATCCCTACAAAGTTTAAAATCTATTCAGCAAAATGTTTCTATCGCTCTTAAAACCAGTCTTAACTCTCTCCGCTGACTGGTTGATTCTTTTTTACGCTCAAGAAAATCCCAGCAGCGACCGATGCCAACGGTCCAGTTTTCCCTCGTACACACACACAGTCCCAAGCGCTTTATTCCTTCGATTCCTCTTGTCGCACTGAGTCGCCGTGTCAAAATATGCCCCGTTTTTATCGCTTCTGCCTCCCGACCGTGGATTTCTCAGTCCCGTGGCGACTGAATTAACGCCGCCCGCTGAATATTTCAGAAGTAATTTTCCTTTGTTGGGCTTCAGAGGTGGTTTTTTAACCATTTAAACCACCTCGAGCGCAGCTGACGCAAACACCGTAAATCTGGTGCAGTGCAGAAGGAGCCTGGAAAGTGAGTCCTTGAGCAGCAACATTATTTAAACTATTCCTACCCAAAATCAAGGTAGGAAAAGCACCGAGAAGCATTTAACGTCAATACTTGAAGATGGAGAAGCATTTAACGTCAATACTTGAAGATCCTTGTGGGTCCTGATGCCTTTTGCACCACTGAGCGCATTTGTTGCTGTTTTTTCACACCTAAATCTTTTAGGTTCTCACCTCTATAAAGAGAAAAATAGGTTATATATGAAGTTAAAAAAAGCTCCCAAACACTGTTTTGGCCCTGAAGTTGGATTCCTCCCACTGTGAGCAGGGTTCAGACTCCCAAAATGGGAACAAGCAGCATCAAAATGGGAACAAGTCGCGTTTTTGCAGCGCGGTTCAGGTTTTTATCGGCCTCTTTATCCATATCGACGTTGGGCTCAACGGCCGTAAACGATCCTCCCAGCCCACTGAAATGTTTGCTGTACAAACAGGGCTCAAATTATTAGGAAGCGTCGCTACTCTCGTTTGTTTGTTTTAATTATTCCCCTCGTAAAGCCGGCGAGTGTTCATTGAGTCAACAGGAGGGGCAGGATTTGTTCTCCTGTCTCCAACGTCACTCCACGGGGGCCGGGTTTAAATGCGATTAAAACCAAGAAGTTGCAGATTTAAGTGGCTCCCTCAGAGCTGCGATTCTTCAGACTCAGCTTAGGTTATAGATTTGAAAAGTCCTTTTCTAATCCTGCCTCTTAAACAGCTGCAGGTCAGAGCTTCTCTTGAAGACGTCCCATCGCAAGCGTCTTTCCATTGGCGCCGCTCCGAAGCGTTTACTTACAGAATAATTTGAGGAGGGTTTGGTGGAAACGAAGGGGAATAAACCAGCGGGAGGAGGGAAGCGATGGGACGTACCTTGTTCCATGGTTAGTTGGTTTTCCTTTGGTGAAATTGGGACTTTTTTGCTTAGTAGAGGCAAATTTCTGGTGCCGCTTTTTTCTTTCGGGATCGCGTCTCGGCGTGGCCTTGTCTGCTTGAATCAAAAAAAAAGTAAATAAAAAAACACAACACCAAACGAACAAAAAACCCCTGTTTGCCAGTTTAACCTGATCAGGGGATTTATTATGGAAAATCTTCCAGGTGAGACTCGTGTTTCTCCCATTGAGTATTGACAAAGGTGGTTGTGTCTGTGATAAACGCCAAGGCCGGAGCGATCGTCAAGCGTGCAGAAAGGAAGCTGCTTTAGTTTGTTGTTGGTGGTGGTTTAGTTTGGTGGGGTCTGGGGCCAAACTGGGGGTTCCAGCCATGGCCTGAAGTTTGAATTTTCCGGATTTCTCCATCTTGCAATGGGCTGCGAGCAGCCAAGTCTAGGGATGGGTTCAAATTTAACGTGCTCAGCGTCTCCGGCCGTGGAGCAGAACCGCGGTGAGATCTCGTTGCTGTGTTATCACATTTACTCACAGCTGGATTTTTTTTTTATTAAATCAGTGAGGTTTTATTTTCTAATTGATTTTTTTTTTCTCCCCAGAAGCTGGATATAAAATGTTTTATTTTAGGCTCTCTTCACATAAGATTTTGGGGTTATTTTCTGTCTGACAGGTGCTACTCTGCGTATCCCCAAGGCTCTTTTTCCCTGGAGCATTTCACCTGTAACGTCACCTTCTGTCTAAACATGTAATTCTGCCATTGGTTTTACCTTATTAATACAAATCAATTAGCTTTTCGCTAAGCTCCCTGGATGAGAAAAGCTCTGCATTAAAGGTCTGGACCCTCATTGCTTTGGTTCCCTGTACGCAGTAGCACAGCAGAACCTTTCCTGCTTATTTGACGCTTATTTCACAAATAAATTCCGTGAAGAACTTCAGTTCCCTGAAAAATCCAGGGATTTGGGGTGTCAGTCCCTGGTCTGGAGATCCTAATCTGCTTTTTAATTGCAGAAAAGAAGCTGCTCGGTATTTATGTTCTTCCTGAGCATTGATTTTATGAAGACAAATATTCTCGAGATGAAAGCTGCTTTAGTCTCTGCTTTAGTCTGAGCTTTAGGCCAAGGAACTTTAGGCGCTCTCAGGGAACACAGCAGCAGCTTCTGGAAGCCTCTGGGTTCCGTCAAACAGGGAAGCCCCCAGTGTCTCGTTTTCTTTATTGATAAATTTAAGATTTTTATAGCTCCTGCTTGCTGCGATGGGAGAGCCGAGTGCCGGGCTCGTGTGTCCTAGAACATCTGCCTCGTAAGTCAGTAACTTTTGAATAGACTTATCTCGCAATTCAGGTCCTGATTTAAGTCAGAACCTCAACCCTCACAGTCAGTAGCTATTGTCTGTCCACCATTTGTGTGTCATAGCATGTCCTGGGCTGGAAGGACCCACAAGGACCATGGAGTCCAACTCCTGTCCCTGCACAGCACACCCCACAGCTCACCCCGTGGGTCTGAGCACGCTGTCCGGTCTCCTCTTGACCACGGTCAGGTTGGGCCGTGCCCCCTCCCTGGAGCCTGTTCAGTGTGCAGCCCCTCTGGGTGCAGAACCTGTTCTGAATGTCCCACTGACCCCCTGCACATCTTCTGCCATTCCCTGGGTTCTGTTGTTGGTCACTAAAGACAGGAGCTCAGCCCTGCCCTCCTGCTCCCCCAGTTCTGTGTCATCAGCAAACTTACCGAGTAACCCCTCAAGTCCTGAGTCTAAGTCGTTTATAAAGACGCTGAAGAGCGCTGGCCCTGAGATGGGTCCCTGTGGAACCCACCAGGGCCTGGCACCTCCAGCCACCTTGGTCGAAAGAGGGAAGGTTTGTGGCTTTCGGAATCCTCAAAAAGCGAAATTAACGTGAGCTCCTCTTATCGATTTGGTTTTTGAGCTGCTCCGGTGCCGTATTTCCGGGACTAATTAGAAAAGTCTCTTTAAAAACCAAATAATCCGAGCCTGGCAAGTTAAAAGGTCCCCAAGCTGTGGAGATGTGATGTTGTTTATTTCGTGTAGAATCTGAGTTGGGCTGACGGGTGATAGTTCTGGTGGCTTTTCTCCCCTTCTAATCGCAGGGGGTTTTCTGAGTTACCTCCAAATTCTCCAAACTCAAGCAGATACAGCCCAGGAGGAGCCTCCCTGTGTCCCGCTGGGGCAGGTAATTGGAATTCCAGATAATTGGAGTTTGCGAGATCCCGAAGGACGACGAGCTCGGGGGAGAGGGAAGGTCTTTCTATTTGAGGAGCTGATTTTAAAAGACCAGATGGTCTCCTGTGCACATGAGACCTTTAGGTTAAGGATCCGATTTAAATCTCGTTGTACAGCAGTAACGAGCTACTTGGGATGACGATTAGACTCGTTTTTTCACCCAAAGTCTCAGCTCGTGTAAATGCTGTTCCCCTTATATCAAAGACGAGTATTTTTAGTGCCTTATGAAGACATTAAACCTGAAGCATTAGCAGAAACCACACATTTCAGACTCGTAGATGAGGTTCTTGGGGACGCGGCTTAGTAACAGTGTTGGGTTAATGGTTGGACTCGATCTTAATGGTCTTTTCCAACCAAAACGATTCTGTGATTCCATTCTGTGATCAACAGGGCCCTAATTAGTCTAGACCAGGAGATCTGACTTAATGGGGTCAGTCTTGGGTTCGAACATGCCGAGTTTGGTCAAAACTCTTTCGCATCTCATCTGGCCGCTGTTCTGGCTGGGAAGAGGCTGAATTTTGATACAAGATCTAAACTTTCCTGTTCAGTCGTCTTCTGCCTGGCTTAATTTCTCCTACGGCCTCTCTGTGACTTGAATGTCACGAAAAATGTCTTTTTTTTTTGGGATCTTAGCAGCACAGAACTCCAGCGACACCTCAGCCGCGCAGCGTCGCGCCGGCGTGACAACCATCGATCCTTTATTCCACCTACACCGTTTTTCTGCGCAGAAAGCATCGTCATACCCTGGAACTTTGAACGTTTTGGTGGCCGTGGGAGCGTAAAGGAGAGCAGGAGTTTTATTATTGGTCTAGAGAACACGTTGGAGGGGAATCCTGTGGTGTTTGTGGTCAGGACGCTTTGCGAGCAGAAGTTTCGTTCTTGTTTCTGGTAAACAGCATCTTTTGCCTTAAAAGAAAAATAATATATTGTAAAATAACTCATGCTTGAGTAAAGGTGGAAGTCGTCTGATAATAAGCTGTTTAACTCGGGTTACGAAAGGGGCGATAGTCCTGCCTGAAGGGTTTAAACCTCTTCCCAGCAAGGCTGATGATGTGGAGATTCTGGGTTTATTTCTCTCTTTTGCTGCTTGTATACACAGAGCATGAACAGCTAATTCCGGCTTGGTGATGGGGATATGATCAAATTTGTGGCGATTTCGTTTGCGCCTGGAGACAGACCTGAACCCCGGGCTCAGAAAGAGAAACGCACTGTTCGCAGTTCACTCCGATCTAAAACAAAAAGGCGAAGCGTTCGTTTGACATCGTTCTTGCACACGGACGGAGAGGGTTCCAAAGGCTGCGCCGGCCAAATTCCACTTGAAAATCAAAACAGGAACCTGGCCGCGCTTAGTGAGGACAAAAACGGGGTTTTTCTCAACCAGAAGAAGCTTTTTCTATGTATTTTTTTTAATGTTCTGCCGGTACTTGATGGCTTTGGGGCACAGGGGAGGGTGGAATAATGCCACCAAGTTCACGAGCTCGTTTTACTTTTGCGTTCCGTGAGCGTAGGTGACTGCAGCAGGATGTTTATTTGGTCAGAAGAAAGGAAGATCGTTCGGCTCTGGAGACAGGGAACGCTTTTGGAATCGGAAGATGCTGAGGTGAACCGGGGGGACACTGCTGTGTGCTCATCCTTGGAAATATTTGTCACCTTCTCCAGGAAAACTGGGATTTTCCGTCGCCTGCAGCAAGAAATTTAGTTGTTCCTCCAGGACTTGCCATTAAATGTTGATGGTATGAACATAATGACGGCTTCTAGAGCTGAGATCCTGATTTATAGATCTCCCTGAGGGCCCTCGATGGTTACAGGAGTTTAAAAACAAACAAAACGCACAAGGAATCGGGGCTTTTTTGGTCATCCGGTACCAGGATGTTGTGTTCAGCTGGCGGCGACGGCTCTTGGCTGGTGCAGCTCTGTGGATCTCGCTGCTGTCCCATCCTTCCCCTGCTACGATGGCAGAAAGTTATTCCTTTTTTATTATTATTTTACAGCTCATTTCCTTTTTATTTCCTCGAACGGGAAGCAGTTGGGAACTACATGGCCGAGGTTTCTCTCCTCAGGTAACCAAAACCAACTCTGCTCAGTTCAAACCTCCCTTGCCCGCACAGGGTCGTCTCCAGCGCCGTTAATTTGTTAAACGGAATTAATTTGTTAAATGGGGGTGAAACCCTTCCCTTAACGAAGAGAACGATCGTGTCCCTCGGAAACCAAAGGCTGGTGTCACCCAGAGAGCAGTTATCTCATCCCTGAGATGATACAGCCCTCGTTAACTCGTCGGGAATCTTGCTAAATTACTATAAATTACAGCTTTCGCAATAACGAAGGTGTATTATTTATAACGAGGTAGGGCGAGAAACCCGAGTGCGGCGGAAAAGCTTCGAACTCTGGAGCAGCGCTAAAATCTGTTGGGTTTGGACCTGGAGCGGGAAGAATTTCTTGTGGTCTTGATCTCTTTCTGCTTTTCATAGGGAGAAACGCAGGGAGCGGAGCTGCGGTTTAATATATGAATCCATCAGAGGCAAGGTCAAAATATTGCTGTTGTCTTTATTACAACTGCAATCACATTTCACAGTAGTCAACCGTCCCTTGAAATTTTTAAGAACAGTGAGCAGTGCAAAACGCGGAGTAGTTTGAGATGCAGTCAGAGCGATGAAGGCCGTTAAAGAGAGGAAACCTCACGTACCGTGTTCCCTGGTTTTCTCTGGATGCTGTTTCTGGTAAAGGAGAAATCTGTTATACCTGTGGCTCTTCAAAAATTATTAGATTGAATTGTAAGTATCTGGACATGTAGCAGAGGTTGCTGGAGGCTGTTTGGCTTTTTTTCCCATCTTTTTATTGTGAGTGAAGTGGTTTTGTGGTCTGCACCCTCCAGACACAGCAACTGTGGATTTTTATTCCTTTTTCTGGATACTCTGAAGTTATTCTCCTTATTGCGTATGTTGTTTAATGAAGAGGATTCTGTAGTGTTTTCCACTTAGAAAAAGAAAGGGTGGTCGCCTCTGTTTAAAGTCTGCACTCATCCTTACAGGCGAGAAAAAAACGAGTATGGGGTGGAATTTCTGAGGAGTTAATATCCCAAGGAACAGTGACTTTCCCTCTACAAAATTGAACTGCAGTGTAGCAGATCACCAGGGTCCGCTTTTGATAGAACGGAATATTTTAGCCATCGAGCATTAGCAAATAATTCCCTACAGTAATTCCCTCGAAAAGAAAGAGAAGATTCACTGGCTTCAAAAGGCTTTTGCTGGGAGCAGGAGGGAGGGATCTAGAGCTGCAGCGTCGAATTCCTCGGGGGAAAAGGGCAGAGAATGTTTGTCTGGTTCAGCGGTGACGTTACGGGGGATGCAAATGTGCCGCCGTAATAACTTCATTTACAGGGTTAACTTTGTTATAACCAGAGAATTGCTGTATGCGTTCGAAGCAGGTGGATCGCTTTAATAGGTGCCTATTGAATTTCAATACCGCTTTTTAGTTTTAAAAAAGGCAAAATGACCTTTCAAGAGCTGCGTTTTTTGGCAAGTCGGGAACGCTCATCTTGTAGTAGAGAGATATTAAACCAAAGTGAGCGTTGCAGTTGGACTGACTTCCTTCCAGGAGCTGTGGCTTTCCAAATTTTCCATCTATAAAGCCTCGTTCTTTCACCTTGTTTCGAGTCAGAGAAATACTGAGAGCAAAAGCGGTGTTTTCCTGGTTTTGGGGACGTTTGAGACACACGAGAGGGGGTTTTCTTGCAGAAGTTGGGTGCTCCAGGCCAGCTCCTGGTGGTGACTCCCAGCACCGCTCTGTGGTTGAAAACATTTTCAGCAAAAATATATATATATTTTAAAGAAGAAATGCAGCTCAAGTGAAAGAAAATGGTTTTTTTTTTCAGTCAGCCTTTTGCCCTTGTCCAGGGAACAAACTGCTCTTGTGCTGCAGGCTCATCTGTGGGTGAAGATCCATCCTTGAGCAGTGGTGTCAGTCCCCCAGCTCCAAAATGACGCTGGTGACACTCAGACCTTGCTGTGCACGTGGCGATGAGGAGCTGGGAGGTGACAAAGACAACGCAGGTCCTGCCACTGAGGTACCAGCGTCCTCCTGCACCTTCTGCCGGTCCATGCGAGACGTAGCGAGACCCATCTTGTTAGAAACACAGGGTCGTTTTGGTTGGAAAAGACCCCCACGATCATCCAGTCCAACCATTCCCCAGCCCTGGCACTGCCCATGTCCTGAGAACCTCATCTGTCTGTCCAACCCTGCAGGGATGGTGACTCCAGCACTGCCCTGGGCAGCCTGTTCCAATGCCCCACAGCCCTTTGGGGAAGGAATTGTTCCCAGATCCAACCTCAACCTCCCCTGGTGCAACTTGAGGCCATTTTCTCTCATCCTATCGCTTGTTCCTTGGGAGAAGAGACCAACACCTTCCATTGAGAACCCCCTCAGGAGCCTCCTCGCTGTTTTCTCCTTGCCAGGCTGGGTCAGGAACAGCTTCATCCCCAGGCAGGAACGTGTCGGGAAGCGCCAGAGCTGCCCAAGCAGGTCTGGGGCTCCTGAGCCCCGGGCTGGACCTTGGACAAGCTGAGCAGCGAGTTATTCATGGCGGTCAGCCAGGTTACGGCTGGGGAGATTTAGATTGGATATTAGGCAAAAATTCTTTCCAGAATGGGCTGTCGGGCGTTGGCACAGGCTGCGCAGGGCAGTGCTGGAGTCACCATCCCTGGAGGGGCCTAAAAGGCATTTAGACAAGGTTCTTAGGGACACGGGTTAGTGCTGGAGTTGGGTTGGGTTATGGTTGGACTCAAAGATCCCGAGAGTCTCTTCCAACCGAAATGATTCGATGATTCTATGTGTGCACACATGCTCGGTTTGACAGCTGTGCGGTGGAAAGGAAAACCCCACAGCCGCGGACATGGCGAGGCTTTGTCGGTTTTAATCGCTTCCTTCCTCTTATGGCCTTTATTTCTAAGTATTTTGACACGTTCCGTGTTCGCCGGGGTTTGCGCTCGCTTACAGGAGGCTGTGTAAGGTCTGGGGAACCTCGCTCTGCGAATGTTTGTTAATTAAACAGGACTTGAGCTCAGTCCGCTCTGTGGGTGGGTCCGCCATGGGTGGGTCCTGCCAGTCTCGCCTCCTTTTGCGGAGTCCTCCTTGTCCTTTTCTAGAGGTTCCACATCCCTCTGCACCCACACGAGGACACCACCGGTGATTTTGGATGTCGAGGGGGCACTCGCTGCTGTAGCACTGATAGAGCCATCATCTCAACTCTTGTGCTTGTCCTTCAGCTCAGGGCTGAAAATGGCGGCACCAGGGGCACCACAAGCACCTCAACACACAAAATGGCGGCCCCAGGGGCACCACAATCACCTCAGAACACAAAATGGTGGCCCATGGGGCACTAAGATCACCTCAGGGCTCAAAATGGTGGCCGGAGGGGTGGCGGGATCACCTCAGAACAAGAAAGGCCTTGAGGTGCTGGAGCGANGGGACACAAAGAAACGGCCTCAAGTTGCACCAGGGGAGGTTGAGGTTGGATCTGGGAACAATTTCTTCCCCAAAGGGCTGTGGGGCATTGGAACAGGCTGCCCAGGGCAGTGCTGGAGTCACCATCCCTGCAGGGTTGGACAGACGGAGATGAGGTTCTCAGGACATGGGGCAGGGACAGGGCTGGCTTATGGTTGGGCTCCAGGATCTTGAGGGGCTTTTCCAACCAAAACGATTCTGTGATCTAGAGGGTAAAGCACAATTAGTGACAGAGTTCATGGAGAACAGAGCAGCAGGGTATTTACTGGTGTTTGTAGCACAGCCCTCAAATCTTGGAGCCTTTGAGATGTTTTACACACGGCTTTGGGTTAATAGAAGAGGTCAATATTGGGCTTTCCCCATCTAAGTCACTGTACAAATGTATATGTGAGGGTTTTTTCCGTGAGCTGTACAGTCCGTACCATTTCCCTTGCTGCTTTTGCTCTGGGCATTGGGAACTGTGACCCCACACTAAATGTTTTTAAAAACTGTTGTAACAGCATTTATGGGGGTTGAATATGCTTTTGTTTAAAAAGAAAAAAAAATCCTGCTTGCTTATGCATCTTGCATAGTACCCCATTCTTTTAATTTTAATATGTCAGGAATTTTGCTTTCCAAATTCCCAGCAAGTTGTATTTACTGGGTGTGAGAGCTCTGGACATAGAGTGAGAGTCAGGGCGCTGCTGGAACCGTGAAAACCCTGCGTGCAAGTGATATTTTTGTTAATACACTGCCTAGACATGAAAAGGGCGATGAAGCTTTTTGCAGAGGAGAAGAGAACGGCTTCTCGGATGACCTGGAGAGTACAAGACCTGCTGTGCCAGCTCGTTTGGCCCAGCAAAACGAAGCTCAAATGGGAAAATCTTGCTTAAGTGGAGGAAAAAGGGCAGTTCTGCACAAGCATAGCCTCATGTGAGTCAGGTTAGGCTGGAAATTAGGGGGAAAAAAGCTCTGAACCAACAGAGAGAAGTAATCAGTGCAAAGATCTGTGTAATTTGGAAGAGAATTAAATATTGTGTAGCGTCTGCAGGAGCGAGACGTGGAGTCGGAGATGCAAGAAGCCTGTGTGCAGTTGAACACCGAGGATTCGTGTGAACACGTGGCCATTCTTGGGGAGAAATCTGGAGATTCTTGGGTTGCAAAGTCGGAATTTAAGAGCCAGAATACTGTTTGCGAATGGAAATTGTCCAACTTCCAGCCTCAGTTACTGCTGGTGGAATCATCCAGACCCTGCGGTTGGCGGTGGATGGTTCTGATCTTCCCTCTTTCCCCTTTTCTCTCTTTTTTATTTTTTTTTAGGTAGGGGACCATAAATTTAGCGCTCACCGGATCGTGCTGGCGGCTTCTATCCCCTACTTCCACGCCATGTTCACCAACGACATGATGGAGTGCAAGCAGGACGAGATCGTCATGCAGGGGATGGATCCCAGGTGACGTCCCAGCAGCCCGAAGGGGCCGTGAGGGCTCCGCGGGCCTCGGCGTTGGGCACACAGGGCTTGAAAGTCTGCGTGAACAGCGCTAGAAAAGGGGTTTTGTAGAATTAAAGAATGGTTTGGGTCGAAGGGACCTTAAAGCTCCCCCAGTGCCCCCCCTGCCATGACAGGGACATCTCCACCAGCTCAGGTTGCTCAGAGCCCCGTCCAGCCTGGCCTGGGATGTCTCCAGGGATGGTTCAGCCACCACCTCTCTGGGAACCTGGGCCAGGCTCTCACCACCCTCAGGGACAGCAATTTCTTCCTCATGTCC
Organism: Pampusana beccarii; assembly: GCA_013399365.1. NCBI lineage: Eukaryota > Metazoa > Chordata > Aves > Columbiformes > Columbidae > Pampusana > Pampusana beccarii. Next base: position 175,948 of record VWYH01000493.1, read on the forward strand.
AGCCTGAATCTCCCTCCTTTAGTTTAAAACCATCACCCCTTGTCCTATCGCAACAGGCCCCGCTAAAAAGTCCATCCCAAACTTACTTCTCGGCCCCTTTTGCTCGTAGTGTCGCACATGAGGTTAATTTTTAATAACTTCTGCCCTTTTTCCCCCCTGTTTAGTGCGCTTGAGGCTCTGATCAACTTCGCCTACAACGGGCACCTGGCCATCGACCAGCAGAACGTGCAGTCGCTGCTGATGGGGGCGAGTTTCCTGCAGCTGCAGAACATCAAGGACGCTTGCTGCACGTTCCTGCGAGAGAGGTGAGGGGGCGTTTTTCGGCTGCTCCCCGACCCCAGCGAGGTTTTAATCGCCTGGGAATCTCCGGGATACGTGGGTGACCTGCGTCCTCCCCAGGCTCGCCGTTCTCCTTGCCTATAGAATAACTCCTCTGCTTTAGCAGGTGCTGAAGCCGGGCCACAGTATAAAGGAATTCGCAGCCATGGGAATTAATCCCTGGAGAAAAAGAGAGGGAATATTCCCCTTTTTTCAGAGTTCTTTAGCTCCTTACCCATCACAGAGAGGCGCGACTGCCTCTACCTCCTCACAATTTTAATAATCACCTTTTCCGCTGTTGCGTGTGTCAGGGGGAGAAACAAAGGGTTTCGAGGAGCTGCGGCAGCACCTTAAATCGATCCCAGGTTTACAGTTCCCGGCCAGCATTTGGCCGCGGGACTGTTTCAGCAGCACGCTCTGGAGCCCGGGGGGCCGGGCTGTTCTTTGGAAACGCACCACGTGTCTTCGCGTCCCGCCAGGGGCTCCGACGTGCTTCGTTTCCCCAGCTCCGCTTCTCCGCAGCTGTTCCGTGTATTCCGTGGCGTGATATTAAACATACCCGCCAAATAAGTGGAACATCTCAGCCAGTTATTTTTCTTCACTTCCAAATAGAAGTATCCTATAAGCGCGGGTTGGGGAGAATAATGTTTTTCCTCCGTGTTGAAGATGCCTCAATTTTGCCTGCTGAATTTCTGCAATTTGTTTAAGTTGCGTAAGATTACAGAGTATTAATTTTTCTTGCGAAAAACATTTGATTTGAGGTGCTGGACGCGACACCCAGCTGGAAAGAGATGAGTTGCGTGGATTTTGGAGTGCCTGCTGGCTTTAGGCGGCTGTATCTCTATCTAAATTAAGCAAAGTGATTTGGTTTGTCAGGTTGAGCTGCCACAGTTCTCCCAAATCTACCAGGAGCCAACTGGGTGTCCTAAGTTACTAAATAATTAAAATAACAAGAAAATGGGTGGTTTCTGACCATCCTGAAGAGCTGGAGCACACACACTGAGCTCTCGTTCTTCAATGGCCTTAAGATTTGGGCTCCTTTAGTTTAGTTTCGAATGATTAGTGTCGGAAAACAACACAACTATTGGCTGTTGTTGCCAATAAGAGATTCTTGTTTGGATGGGAGTGTCCAGGGCAAATCCCTGTTTCTGTAGAGCCCGTGACTGTAATAAATATCATCTTCTCCAACTTCTTCACGCCACCGAGCAGCTTTTCGCAGCGGCTGTTTGGCTGGAGGGAGGCTCAGAGATTAAGGTTGGATCTGGGGAACAATTTCTTCTATTAATCTCCCATCTTCTATTAATCCGCCATCACTTTTCCCTCTCCTTTTCCCCCGTTTCCCAGGCTTCACCCCAAGAACTGTCTGGGCGTGCGGCAGTTTGCGGAGACCATGATGTGCGCGGTGCTCTACGACGCTGCCAACAGCTTCATCCACCAGCACTTCGTGGAGGTCTCCATGTCCGAGGAGTTCTTGGCGCTGCCTTTCGACGACGTCCTGGAGCTCGTTTCTCGGGACGAGCTCAACGTGAAGTCTGAGGAGCAGGTGCGTACCTGCTGTAGGTCTCAGCCCAGGAGTTTTTTCCCTGTTCCCGGTCTGAATGAAGCTGAGATGGTGTCCTGGCATGGTGGGAACACTCGGAGGTGCTGGATAAAGCTACGCCGACCCCCTGAGCGCCACCTCTGTGCTGCCAACGTTACCTTGCTCTGAGAAATGCGGGTTTCTCGGATGTAGATTTTGCAAAACGTTGTTTTGAGATATTTTGATTCGTCATTGACAAGAAGTGGAACCTTTTGGGTCCTGAGGACCTTCAGCTGTTCCCATTACTGTCAATAAGTTGCTGGTCCTGGAGAAGGAAGGTTGAGGGTTTGGGCAGTAGCCCCTTCTTCATGGAGCTCGTGTTCTGCTCCATAGGAGCGTTCCTGAAGTGGAAAAAAATCACTGGGAGTGCTGCAGAGATTTATAACGAATGTTCCAATGAATTTGCCATCAAGAGGCTCCTCTAGACTGGTTTGTTCCTAGAAAAACAAAAGAGAAAGTGGGGCCGAACAACGTTAAGTTGTTTCTCAACAGTTTGGAGAATCTGTCAGGGGCGGGCTGACAGTCTGCAGGGGAAACAGAATCTGTCCTCGGGCCAGGAAATCTGTCCTGCGCTTTCTGAGCCGGTTAGTGAGGAGGTGACGAACGGAAAGCAGAACTACAGCTGTCCCCGGGTAGGGTACGAGCGTGCTTCGTTAATCACCGGTTAATCAGGCTGCCTGAAATGTCCCTGAAACGGGCAGGGAGGGGAACCTGCTTCGCACTCCAGCCAGGTTGCTGGATCAGACCAGAAATTTGCCTCTTGCTGTTTTTTCCGAGTGGAGCAGTTAGGAGTTCAGAGTCTCTCTCATCAAAACCGTTTTCTGGTTTTCGCAGAGCAGCACCGTTGGTCTCTTCTCCCGAGTAGCAAGTGATGGGATGAGAGGAAGCGGCCTCAAGTTGCGCCAGGGGAGGTTGAGGTTGGATGTGGGAACAATTTCTTCCCCAAAGGGCTGTGGGGCATTGGAACAGGCTGCCCAGGGCAGTGCTGGAGTCACCATCCCTGCAGGGTTGGACAGACGGAGATGAGGTTCTCAGGACATGGGGCAGGGACAGGGCTGGGGGAACGACTGGACTCCATGGTCGTGGGGGTCTTTTCCAACCAAATGATTCTGCGATTCCCTAGTTTGCTGATTTCTGACAGTACATAAGGTTTTACATCCTGTCCCACTCCTCCTAACAAAACTCTCCTCCCAGCTCCCTCGCCGTGAACATTGTACCAAACATCCCATCCCACAGGACAGCAGAGCAGTGTTATCGCAGCCTGAGTCAAAGGCAGAGCCACCCCAAAGCCACCCGAGAGCCCTCTGGTGCAGTGCAGAGCATCCCCGTGCTGTCCTGAAACCGCGGCATCTGAGATCAGAGGAAGATCATCGTCGATACGTGTTTCCTTTTTCCATCGGGCAACTGGCAGCAGTCGGAACTTGCGAATAAAAACCCCAAACCTCTTTCTCCCCCAGGTGTTTGAAGCTGCGTTAGCCTGGATACGGTTCGACCGGAACCAGAGGGAGTCGTTCCTACCCGAGCTCCTCTCCAAAATCCGCCTCCCCCTTTGTCGCCCTCAGTTTCTCACCGACCGCGTGCAACAAGACGACCTTGTCCGCTGCTGCCACAAATGCCGGTGAGGCTTGGTGTGGGCTTAGAAAACCACCCAGGGGACGGCGGAGGTGCCAGGAATGTTGTTCTGGAGGCTGAAATCCTCTCTTTCTGGGGACAGAACACCTCGCGTAGCAAAAACAAAAAAACAAAGCACCCTCCCTAGTTTTAACCCACGTTGCCTTCTAGAGGCATTGGCCACGGTTGGGGGAACATCAGTTGCTCACCCGAGCTCTTTAACTCTTTGGCGTTGATTTCAGGGATCTCGTTGACGAAGCGAAAGATTATCACCTGATGCCGGAGCGCCGGCCGCACCTCCCGGCCTTCAAGACCCGTCCTCGGTGCTGCACGTCGATCGCGGGATTGATTTACGCCGTCGGAGGGCTGAACTCAGCAGGTACCTTGCACGCCCGCTCCCCGCGCCACGCTTTGCTGGGCAGGACAATGGGATCGGGAACTTCCCCTCACGCCAAGCGTTGGGCGGTGTTTCCTGCTCTGTGCAGCGCTTGGACCCTCCCAATGAAACGCTCGAGGTGTCTGCGCCCGTAGTTTAACATCTTCCAGCTAAAAACTGTCTAGATCCGTTCTATTTAGGACAGTTATTATTTTGTGTCTTAAAAATCAGCGTTTGGAGGATGGTGGCCTTGAATGTGGCGACAAGCAGAGCGTGGAGGTATCTGGGGATGTCGTTGGGGTTGTAGGATCACACATGTGGACGCGGTGTGATTGTGTGAACCACAGTGTAAAAAAGGGACAGAAAACGCTTATGGGATTGTTTTCTGGAGCCTGAAACAAGCCGGTGAAGCTGGGATTTGGGTCTGGACGGGGATGCAGGCCGGGCGCTGCCGGGGGGCGTCGCGCCCTGTCACCCCACAGCGCGGCGGATTTACCCTGCGTCCCCAGGACGTGGTGACACCGCAGGGGTGGCACTGCAGGGACCTGCTGCCCCTGTGAGGTGACAAGGACTTGTCAAGTGCAGAGAGTGGGGGACATTTGGAACATTTACAATCTTTTTGCTTTGAGGAGGGCGATTTATGTGGATTTTTTCGGGGAGTGTCTTTGTGGGTGAGCAGAACTGTAGCTGGGAAACGTGAATTGATTTCAATGTAGGAGCAGGGAGGCTGGAACAGGACACGTGCGATCCCAGAATGGAACGTGTGAGGTCCCAAAACAGGACACGTGAGATCCCAGAATAAGATCTGTGAGATCTCGACGGTTTTCCCAGAGAAAAACTTGCAAAACCCCCGTGTCAACCCCATTTTCGGGGTGAGAGCCGCGACCGCTCATCCCTCACGCGTCCCCTCTTCGAGCCAGCTCGCTAAAACCGAGTGGGGTTTTTTTCTGGTCGGGTCTCCCCTCTTTTAATTTGAGTAGCAAATTTTTACGCAGGCGACTCGCTGAACGTGGTGGAAGTGTTCGACCCCATCGCCAACCGCTGGGAGAAGTGCCAGCCCATGGCGACGGCGCGCAGCCGCGTCGGGGTGGCCGTGCTCAACGGGCTGCTCTACGCCATCGGCGGCTACGACGGGCAGCTGAGGCTCAGCACCGTGGAGGTTTACAACCCCGAGACGGATTCCTGGTCCAAAGTGGAGAGTATGAACAGCAAGCGAAGGTACGTGCGGCTCGCTCGGCGGGGAAAGGGGAGTTTTTTGGAGGGGAAAGAGAAAAGGGGGTTGTAGGAAAGCTGGAGGCGTTGGCGGGGGGGTGGTGGATGCTGAATGAGAAATTCACGTGTGGGGAATCTACGAATCATTTTGTAGAGTTATTTTTGGTTGGAAGTGACGCTCGAGATCATCGAGAGCAAAAGGAGGAGCAGAACAGGGTGGGATTTGCGTGGCCACGTTTGAGGCGCTGCTGGTAAAAGGGGAAAACTCAGCAGCTCGACAAAGCGATATCTGCGCATCACAGCATTAATTACGAGGAAAACCATTAAGACCCCGGTAATTAAAAAGCAACCGAGCTGTGTGGGCTGTAAGATAGAGAGATCTCTCGCTTTTGGTGGCGATGAGGAGTGAAATCGAAGTCAACGAGAGCGATAAGGTTCTGCTGGTGAGGTGTGCGGGGGTTTGAACTGGAATCCTAGACACGTCAGAGCCGCTTTTCTCCAGATTGTGATTCTGGGGGGTGCAAAGTCCCTGCGTAGGAAACTCCTGCGCTGCCCGGAGTCAAATAAACCCGTTTCACCATCTCTGACCAGCGCTGGGAACTTCTTTCCCTACCCCAAGACATGAAAGAATCGCAGTTGGGAAGGAGAGGAGTATTTTTATCGCCCGGGGAGAGGCGTTTGCAGCTGAGCAGAAGGTGTTTGTGCTCCCAACCAGCCCGGAGGCTGCTTGGTGGTTGGGTTTGGGTTATTTTGGGTTATTTTGGAAACCCATCTGTTAAATCATGTGGTTGTCCCATCCTCCCCACCACAACGCAGCAGCCGCTTCCCTCTTTAAACACCTTCCTGCCATCCCGGGTTTCTGCTGCGGTTTTTCTTCGCCCCTGCACCCGGTCGCCGCGAGTTGTTAAATTCTTGGCTTTTCTGCAAGTTTTTCAGCGCTTTTTGCCGTGGCGGTTTGTCTGGTTTGGGTGTTTTGTGGTCCGAGATGCTGATCGCTCGGGGGAACACACCGCAAGCGGCCGAGTACGTGAAATCCTGGGCGCAAGGCTCTGATTTATAGCGGAAAAGCCCATTTTTTTCCGTAGCAATGAGCTTTTCCCAGCATCGGATGCTCTTGTGCGGAGGAAAATGTCCATTATTGTACAAACTGCTCGGCCCTGGCTGTAGCACTGGGGTTTTTTATCCCTGAGGATCGTGCTGCTGAGTTTTGAGGACGTTTTCAAGGTGAGATCCCCTCTCTTGTCCCAGTCACCCTGTTCGATAAACCCTGCGAGCCAAGATGTGATTTACAGGTGTAATGACGTTATTAAACGTCTTGGTTTAACGAGTTTTACATTTGCCAGCAGCTCGTGCGTCTCCTGAGGCTGCGCAGCCACAACCAAGCAGCAGCACCGGGGAGGATCTTCCAGCCGGAATTTCTGGGATTTTGACCCAAAATCTATATTTTCATCTCAATTTTCATCCCTTTGCTCAGGAAAACAGGGGGTGCTCGTGCCAAAAGCATCTTTGCTGACCCATGAGGCCCAACGCTCCCATGGGATTGAGCGGCTGAGCGGCCTGGGGGTGAGGGCAGAGGAAGAGGAGGAGGTTTTGGGGGGATGAAGGAGGTTTTTGGGGGCGATGGAGGCAGATTTCCCACGTTCTGGACGCTCTGGCAGCACCGAAACCACCTCACGCCGTCCCGCTCTTGGTTGCAGCGCGATGGGGACGGTGGTGCTGGACGGGCAGATCTACGTGTGCGGCGGGTACGACGGAAACTCGTCCCTCAACTCCGTGGAGTCTTATTCTCCAGAAACGAACAAGTAAGAGCTCGTCATGCCCTAAAGTGTATCCGTTTGTTTGCTTCTATGGAAAAAACAACACAGTAAATGAGGCAAAAATAATCTTTATACCCTGACAGCAAAGCGGGATCCCTCCTCATAAGTGTTTACCTGGATGCGAGCGAACAAAACGCATCATTTTGGTAAAATGAATGCAAAGGCAGAAAGTTGTTCTCTTCCTGCAAAGGAAGTTTTCACTCATCTCGACTGTTCAATTAGAGAACAGAAGTGATGAAGTGAATTTGAATTTAAACTTGCCACTGCACGGGAGGAGTTCTGGCTCCTCCTTTTCTTTCCTGACAAAATTCCACTTTGCTTTATTTAAGTATTTCGCATAGTACAATTCTGACAATATATTATCTTAAAATTGTGGTTATGTGCAGTATTTGTTCCCTGGTTTTGACTTTTTTTTTTTTTTCCCTTTTTTTAAACATGGGAGGCAAAATTGCTTTAGGCTATGTGATTAATTTATACAAGAAGGAATACAATTTATTATTAAAAAAATGACAGAATCAGTCATTCTTAGTTCAACTATTTTATTGCCAACTACATTTTTTAACATTGTTGGGTTTTTTTCCATACATATTTTAGGATCCTAATCTTAAACCAAACAAACCCAGAAAGTCTTTCCAGGGCTACTTTAGTATCTTTGCAAATATTAAAGGAGAAGAAGAGCTCAAAGTGACACCAAATTGAATTATTTGGGGAAAATTTTGGCAGCGTTCGCTTTACGGTTGGACTTGATCTCCAAGGTCTTTTCGAAACGGAGTGATTCAATGAAANCGGGAGGAGTTCTGGCTCCTCCTTTTCTTTCCTGACAAAATTCCACTTTGCTTTATTTAAGTATTTCGCATAGTACAATTCTGACAATATATTATCTTAAAATTGTGGTTATGTGCAGTATTTGTTCCCTGGTTTTGACTTTTTTTTTTTTTGCCCTTTTTTTAAACATGGGAGGCAAAATTGCTTTAGGCTATGTGATTAATTTATACAAGAAGGAATACAATTTATTATTAAAAAAATGACAGAATCAGTCATTCTTAGTTCAACTATTTTATTGCCAACTACATTTTTTAACATTGTTGGGTTTTTTTCCATACGTATTTTAGGATCCTAATCTTAAACCAAACAAACCCAGAAAGTCTTTCCAGGGCTACTTTAGTATCTTTGCAAATATTAAAGGAGAAGAAGAGCTCAAAGTGACACCAAATTGAATTATTTGGGGAAAATTTTGGCAGCGTTCGCTTTACGGTTGGACTTGATCTCCAAGGTCTTTTCGAAACGGAGTGATTCAATGAAAACCGCAGTTTGGATAAATTAAGCGCTGAAAGGAGAGTTACTAGAACCCAGTGCTAGAAAATCTGATTTAATTGAAATAAACTGTGGGCTGTGAGTGTCCTGTGACCCTCCCTACCCTCTTCTTTCCCAAAAAGGTGGACGGTGGTGACCCCCATGAGCTCCAACCGCAGCGCCGCCGGCGTCACCGTCTTCGAGGGTCGAATCTACGTGTCGGGAGGGCACGACGGGCTCCAGATCTTCAACAGCGTGAGTTCCTGTGGGGAACCCCAAATTCTGTCATTTCCAGGGCTTTTCTCCTCGCTCAGGAAGAAATTTGCTCGCCGGGTCCCCACTTGTCTTGTCCCCCAGCGCCAAAAGGATCGGGCATTTTATCCTTTCCCCACTTCATCTCATTTTAAATCTTTTTATCATTGCATCCTTGTGACTTTGAGCTCTGAATTATCCCACATCTCAGGCTTTTCCTTCTGTTTTTTGCAGCTTCGTTTTCCAAACCAAATTATCACGAAACGAACTTCACAGCAGGGGGAGTTGGTGGCACGAGGATGTTCGTCCTCTTCCACCCGCTCTGCGCTCCAGTTTTCTTAAAGAAAAACCTGACGTGGAACAGAAAAGAATTGTTTATCCTTAGAAATTGGCGAGCTGTGTCCGAATTGGATCCATTGCTAACGCACTGCTCTCAAAAATCGGTAATAAAAGGTTTGTTGGGAGCAGGAATAACTATTTCTGCCTCGCTCAGCAGCTCAGGGACAGGCTGTTGTCTGCAGCTTAGGGTTCCCCAGGGCCAAGAATAACAAGTGTTGTCCGAGCTCATCGCTGAGCGGGACAAGTTTGAGTGGAGCCGAAGCCCTTGCAGAAAGGATCTGTCTAATGGTCTTTCTAGAAACGCGACTGTTAAAAAGTGGTGGGTGGTTGGGTTTTTTCACCCTGAGGTGCCAGATAACCCTTCTACAAACATCCAAGCAGGAGATATCTGAGGAAATCTGCTGCCTGGAGTGAGTGGGGAGTCTCCCTGGGGGTTTGGGGAGATTTTGGGGGTCATTAAAGAAGCTTGGATGTGGGTCAGGCAGAGCTTGGGCCGGTTCTGCCGCGGGATCTTGTATGCGTGAGGAAAACGAAAACCTTGAAATTGAGACACAATTGAACTTTTAATTGAAAGGGGCTCGATCCTTGTGGTGCTGAGGCTCAGGTACATGTTTAAAACACCAAGCAGAAGCTGATGGAAGGGGAGAGAGGCAGGAGGAGCATCAGCAGAGCCACGTTTGCTGTGGTCTCTGCCCATTCACCAGCTCACCAGTGAGTTACTGGGCGAAGTCAGAGGGAGCGGGTGAAACGCAATGGCTGGTGAGATCCAGGATGTTAGAAAAGCACAATAACCATGTGAAATATAGAATCATTTTGCTTGGAAAGGTCATTGAGCCCAAGCGTTCCCCCACCCCTGGCACTGCCCCATGTCCTGAGAACCTCATCTGTCTGTCCAACCCTGCAGGGATGGTGACTCCAGCACTGCCCTGGGCAGCCTGTTCCAATGCCCCACAGCCCTTTGGGGAAGAAATTGTTCCCAGATCCAACCTCAACCTCCCCTGGTGCAACTTGAGGCCGTTTCCTCGTGTCCCTGTCTCCCCTCAGCTCCTGTTCTCCAGCTGAACCCCCAGCTCCCTCAGCCGNTGGTGCCGCCATTTTGAGCCCTGAGTTGAGGGCCCCAAAACCGCCCCGAGGATTTGGGGTTTGGTCTCCCCAGAGCCCAGCACAGTCAGTCACTGCCCTGGATCCTCTTTGTATGAAACCAAGAAACAAAACCCAGTTTCCCTGACACGCAGCCACGTGTTGACACCGTCTGCCTTCTCTCTCTTGACCGCAGGTGGAATATTACAACCACCACACGGCCACCTGGCACCCGGTCACCAACATGCTCAACAAGCGCTGCCGCCACGGCGCCGCCTCGCTGGGCAGCAAGATGTTCGTGTGCGGGGGCTACGACGGCTCCGGCTTCCTCAGCATCGCCGAGGTTTACAGCTCCATGGCGGACCAGTGGTACCTGATCGTCCCCATGAACACCCGGCGCAGCCGCGTGTCCCTCGTGGCGAACTGCGGGCGTCTCTACGCCGTGGGGGGTTACGACGGACAATCCAACCTCAGCTCGGTGGAAATGTACGACCCGGAGACAAACCGCTGGACGTTCATGGCGCCCATGGTGTGTCACGAGGGAGGGGTCGGCGTGGGCTGCGTCCCCCTCCTCACCATCTGAGGGAGCGGTTTTATTCTGGGGGGCAGCTCCGTGTTTTCATCGACAATCCGGGGTGAGGTTCGGAGAGCGTTTCGCGCTGCGATTCCCGCAAAGCTGCGTTTCCAGGTGCTCGAGTCTCGCTCACAAATACACCAAAACTTGACAAAACGATCCCCACCCTTGGCTTTTTGGGTCGAAGCTCCCGAGAGATCAAATATGTCAAAATATGGAGCAAACGAGGACCTGCCCGTCTCCCTCCACCACCCGGGTCCTTCCTCTGGCCGTTGGTTTTTCCAAACCCCGCGGTTTTCTCACTTTGGGAAGTGCCATTGTGGGCTGGGGGAAGGAGAACGGGCTTAATTGCGACACGAAAACGGCCGCTTTAATGACTTGAATTATATATTTGCGCCTTGTCAGCGAGGAAGTGACCCCGATACCCCCAGGGTTTGGTCAGGGATGATGTTTGGGTGCGATGGCAGCTTCTCAAAACAGGAAAAATACAACCCTGCCGTGGATTCCAAGGCTGTATCTGTGTTTTAAGGTGCTTCTTACACAAGATATCGCCGGCGTCTCAGAGCAGAGCTCTGCTTTCCGCAGCCCGGCGGGGAAAACTTCTCCACGAGAGCCGCACGATGGAGAAATTGGGAAGAAGAAGACGGGGTCGGTTAAACCAGTGGATTGTTCAAACCATCGGATCGTTTCGGCAAGTTGGGAGGAGAAGGGGCGAACGCAAACGATGCTGCGCAACAGCCTTAGGATTTCAAAACGGGAAATCGGCCGCGGTGTTAACCAGAAAGACGGCCCTTAAATTACATTAAATATTGGTGTATTTTCAAAGGCGATGTGTAAGAGGGGGGTCGGATCCTGTCCCCAACCCAGGGGGGAGCTGGATGTCACCCCAGCCCCCCCACACTTGTTCTCCCTGACCCCTGTGTTTCTCGGGGGTATAATGTCGGGTGTATATGTGGATGTCGATATCTTCAGGTACTGTGTATATTTGAGGTCTGTATAACGAGCGTATCTGGCTATAAATGTGATTTATCCGTATATATCTATTTTTTTCCGCGTACATCCACGGCCGCGTTCGCCACGGGGCCATTCATTCGGGGTTTCCGTGCTGCTAAGACTTTAAAAAGGAAAAGAAAGCAAGCCAAAAGAACAATCCATGTGTTTTGGATCAAAACGAAGTTGTTTTTCGGGCTGTGAACCGCGGAACTGACGGGGCTGGGGCTGCGGCCGTGTCTGCACAGCAGGACCAACCGCTTTTCTGTCTTTCTGCCCAATTTCCCTGGGAAGTTTTGTCGCTCGTGCTCCCGTGGCCTTGGACCTACTGCTTCTCTCCCACCCCGGGGCATCTTCTGTGCTGCAGGACGTGGCACCGGGAGGGTCACCCTGGGCAGAGCTGGCTTTACTGTCCCATTTCCATCCCCAGCGTCTCCCGCCCACCCCAGCCAGGGTTTCGTGTCCGTAAAAACACAAATATTGGATCAAACGCAAGAGCTGCGGCTCTTGGTTCGGCCCCAGACCTACAGAAAAACAGGGGATTTTGGGGAAAGCGGCCCTGGTCACGCAGGGAGTGTCAGTTCCTGGGAGAGCGCGATCCGCTCGGCACGGTCCGTGATTGATGCCCTGGCCCCAAAATCGAGGAAAACCTAAACATTTTGCAAAAATGCATGGACACGGCACATTTCTGCACCCGCAAACCCGTCACCCTCGCCCCGGCTGCGCCGCTTCTCCCCCCGCACCCACCAGCCCCCCAGAAAGGGCGCTTTTGGTGTCGCTTCACCCTTTTTCTATTAAAACCAAGAGAAATTCACCCCCGGCCCGGCTGCTGTGGCGTCTTTGGGCGAGGCGGGGAGCGGTTTTTGGCACGGGGGCGCCATCGCTGTCTGGGGTGTTCACATGAGACCGAGCTCCCAGCCAAGGCACGGATTTCAAAATAAAATTAAAAATAAAATAAAAAATGGAAAGAAAGAGGGATTGGGGAGGGGGCTTCTGCTTTTTCTCTCTGGGCACTGGGACAGGAGGAGCGGGGCTGGATGGATCCCGGCGCCGCCGGTTGCGCCGTCCCGGTGCGGAATGGGGAGCGGGCGAAGGGGCCGCGCGGGGGGGGTCGTTCCCGCCGAGCGTGGCCGCGTCCCGGCCAACGTGCCAAGGAAAACACCGGCAACCCGATCCCTTCCCCGCTGCCCGGGGGCCCCTGTTTATCCTGGAGGAGAAGCCGGAGAAATTGGGGCCCCCCGAGCCGCGCCGAGAGCCGATTCCCCGCTCCCGAGCCGATTCCGGAGCCGAGAAGTGATTTCCCGGCCTGACACCGGATTCCCGAGGTGCCACCGGCTTCCCCATGGCGCTGGTGCTGGGGGCCGTGCTGCTGGTGACAGGAGCCACCGCGGCGCCCCCGGCGCTGCCGGCCCCCCGCGACCTGGCGCGCTCGGTGCTGGAGACCCACGGGCAGGAGCTGCGGCTGCTCAAGGTGCTGGGAGTCGCCAGGACGGTAGGAACGCGGCGGGGGACGCGCTGGGGTCCCCGTGTCCCCGCCGGCGTCGCGAAGCCACCGGTGGTTTTGTCCTTGTCCCCGTCCCCAGCAGACGTTCGACTGGGGGACCCATTTCAGCATCAACTTCACCGCCCGCCAACCCGCCTGCCCCAAAAACGGCCCCGAGCGCCGCGGCGGCTGCCGAGCCCGGCCGGGCAGGGTGAGCGGGGCACGGGGACCCCCGGGTCACAGAGGGGACGGGACGGTGTCCCCAGGGTGCTCAGGGCCACCGTGTCCCCAGGCGCAGCGCTGCACGGCCCAGGTCTCCGTCTTCGCCTTCCTGCCCGACGTGCCGCTGTCGATGGTGGAGTGCGGCCAGCAGCCGGTGAGGGCCCGGGTCCCCCGTCCCTGGGGGGCACACGTCCCCACACACACTTTGGGGACATTTTTGGCTGTGGGGTGAACCCCACCTTTATTTCTCCCCCCAGCAGCCCGGCGGCAGCACCCAAACCCGCTCCCCCGGCACCCCCAGAGCCGTCGGCACCGGCCCGGGTCACCCATCACCATCATCACCATCATCACCATCACCGCGGCCACCCCCCCGTCCCCGAGCCCCGGCCGGCGCGTCCCTCCCGGGGACACCCCGCCGCGCCCTGTCCCCAGCGGCGCTGCAATAAAGAGATTTTGGGGTCGGACGTGTGTGTGTGGGGAGACAGCGGGTTGGGGTGCGGGGGGACACCCCAGTGTGGGGCAACAGGGATGGGGCAAGCGCGGGGTTGGGCAAGCGGGGGGGACCAATATGGAAAACGCTCCCGATGTCACCGGGCAGGTCCCTGCACCCCCCGGCAGAGGGGACAGACCCAAGGGGGACCACAAACCCCCCTGTACCCAGCCGAGGGGCTCAGGGCACCCTGGGGAGTGGGGACATGTCCCCAAGGGACCGGATGTGCCACCTGTGACACACTCCGGACCCCCCTGCTCCACGTGTGTCCCCCCCAAACCAAACTGTCACTCTGTGGCTTGGGGCCAGGCGTTTCCGGAGGGGGAAAGAGGGTTCTCCAAGGCCCCGGGGTGGGATAAAAGGGGCCAGGGTGGCAGGGGGGGTGACAAGGATGGCTGGGTGCTGGGTGCTGGTGCTGGCGCTGCTGGGGGGGGCCTGCGCCCTCCCGGCCCCCCTGGCCTACACCCAGGCGCTGGCTCAGGCCGTCGACTCCTACAACCAGCGCCCCGAGGTGCCCAACGCCTTCCGGCTGCTCAGCGCCGACCCCGAGCCCGCCCCGGTCAGTGTCACCCGTGGGGACACCGGCGGGTCCCTGGTGTCCCGGTGGGGACGTGGGGGGGACACCAGAACCTGCGCACGGGGGGGATTTGGGGCGCGGGGTGGGACACAGCGGGGCTGTCCCAATGACCCCAAACCCCTCTAGTGTCACCCACCCACTCGTGACCCCCGGTGACCGTCACCCGTCACCCCGCAGGGCGTCGAGCTGAGCTCCCTGCGGCTCCTCAACTTCACCATGATGGAGACCGAGTGCGCCCCGAGCGCCCGCGTGAGCCCCGACGACTGCGACTTCAAGGAGAACGGGGTGAGGATGAGGATGGCTGGGACACACACACACGCACCGGGGGTCCTGGGTGTCACCTGCGGGGTGACTCGGGTGTCCCCTCCCTCCCCAGGTCATCAAGGAGTGCTCGGGGCCGGTGCAGTTCGGGCAGAGCTCCCCCGAGATCGACCTGCACTGCACCGACGCCTCCTCCGACGTGAGTTTGGGGGCGCAGGGGGGCGGCACCCACCCGGCACCCACCCACCGGGGATGGGGCACCCGTGGGTGCTGGGGGTTGTTGGTGTCCCTCCTGCCCCGTGTCCTGGGGGCTTTGGTGTCCCCAATGTCTCTGTTCCCCCATGATGGTTTCAGCCCATGGGTGGTGCAGGGTGGGATGGGGGGTCCTGGGGCATCCGTGGGGTCCCAGGTGTGGGGTCCCGGGGGGGATCCTGGGTGCAGGGACATGGGTGGGGTCCTCAGTGTGAGCTCCTGGGTCTGGGGTCCTGGGTGAGATCCCGGATGCAGGGTCCCAGGTGTGGGGTCCTCCAAGGGTGCTGGGAGTGGGTGTGGGGTCCTGGGTGGGGTCCCTGGTGCGGGGTCCCTGGTGCGGGATCTTGGGTGCCCCAGGGTGCTGGGTGTGGGGTCCCCCAAGAGTCCTGGGTGCAGGATCCCAGGTACCGGGTTCTAGGTGAGGGGACACGGGTGCAGGATCCTGGGTGACATCCCAAGTGTGGGATCCTGGGTGCAAGGACACGGGTGGGGACCCTGGTGTGGGTTCCTGGGTTTGGGGTCTCGGGTCTGGGGTCCCGGGTGAGCTCATGGTTGCTCCAGGGTGCTGGATGTGGGGTCCCATAAGAGTCTCGGGTGCAGAGTCCCAGGTGCAGGGACATGGGTGGGGTCCCCTGGGTGTGGGGTCCCCTGAATGTGGGGTCCCCTGGGCGTGGGGTCCCCTGGGTGTGGGGTCCCCTGGGCGTGGGGTCCCCTGGGTGTGGGGTCTCCAGGTGGGTTCCTGGGTGGGTTTCCAGGTGTGGGGTCCCAGGTGCAGGGTCCTGCAAGGGTGCTGGGAGCAGGGCCTGGGTGGGGGTCCCTGGTAGGGTCCTGGGTGCAGGGACCTGGATTTGGGGGCCCGGGTGGGGTCCTGGAGGGGGTCCCAGGTGTGAGGTCCCTGGTGCAGGGTCTTGGGTGCTCCAGGGTCCTGGCTGAGGGGACATGGGTGCAAGATCCTGGGTGTGGGGTCCTGGGTGAAGTCCCAAGTGTGGGGTCCCAGGTGTGGGGTCCTGAGGGGGATCCTGGGTGCAGGGACATGGGTGGGGACCCTGGTGTGGGTTCCTGGGTTTGGGGTCTCGGGTCTGGGGTCCTGAGTGGGCTCGTGGGTGCTCCAGGGTGCTGGGTGTGGGGTCCCATAAGAGTCCTGGGTGCAAGATTTGGCGTGTGGGGCCCTGGGTGGGATTCTGTGTGCAGGGACTTGGGTGGGGTCCCTGGTGTGGGCTCCTGGGTTTGGGGTCTCGGGTGCAGGGTGTCCCCCAGCCCAGTGACCCCGTTGTCCCTCCACAGCCGGTTCTCGTCCAGCGGGGCCGGTTCGGGCGCTTCCTGGGCAGAATCCGGCGTTTTCGGCCCCGAATCAACTTCGACATCCGGGCCCGGGGCTCCGTCCGCCTGGGCTGAACCAATAAAGAGGCCACTGGTGGTCACTGGTGGTCACTGGGTCTGAACTGGGCTCCTCGCTGCTTCCCGGGGCGTGCGGGGGGAAACTGAGGCACACGGGGAAGGGGGTGGGCAGGAGCCGGGGGCTCCCGTCCCCACGTTGTTCATCGTCCCCATGTGCCACCCCAGTGCCCCACCTTAGGGATCAGGGGTTTGGCCCTGAGGGGACAAGGGGACAAGGGGACAGGACCCCGTTTGCTCCAGGGAGCCCCCAGGGTACTCCCCCCGCCCCCAAAAAAGCCCGTTCACATCCCCCATCTCATCACCCCCACCTCCACCATCCTCACAGCGTCATTGTCCCCACAACATCAGCATCCCCGTGGTATTTGTCCCCCAGACTGGTGGCATTGGCAGAGGGGGGACACAGGGACGGGGCAGGTCCAGCTCCTGAGGGACCCCGTGTCACATCCCTGCCCGGGGGGTCCCAGCATCAACATCGGCCACGTCACCAGGGCTGTCACCGGTGCTGTGGGGACAGCGGGACAGGGGACGGGGTGCACAGGGACCCCTGTGACCCCAGAGCGGCCACCCTGGGGTCGTGGCTGTAGCCCCGCTCTGGTGGCCCGTGGGACCCTGTGATGTCACCTCCTGTCCCCTCGTGTCCCCTCCATCAACTGTCCCATGGGCCTGTGCCCCACATGCCCCCCCCCCAGCTGTCACAGGCTCCCAGGGACCCTCTTGTCCCCAACGTGTCCTGGTGCCAGGACGAGGCCCCAGGACCCCCCACCCCAAGACCCCCCTCCCTCAGTGTCCCCATGTCCCCAGCAGGACAAGTCACAGCGGGGCCGGGAAGCAGCTTTATTTAGGGGGGGCGGGGGTGTCACGGGGGGCGTCCCCAAGACGGTGGCTCATTTCCTCTTGATGGCCTTGTAAAGGTTGATGCCGGCGGCCACCGTGTTGATGGCCACGGGCACCAGCGGCCAGAAGCGCTTGACACGCACGGGCTGTGGGGACAAGAGGTGTCACAGGGTGGGGGGACAACGGGGACCTCCCAGGGTGTCCCCCCCAAACCTGGACCCCCCAACTCACATCCACGGTGGAGTTGACGCAGGTGACATCGAGGACGAGGCCACCACGCTGGGGCACGGGCGCCGAACAGTCCTTGATGAGCTGGGGAGAGCGCGGGGCTGAGCTTGGGGACACGCAGGGGGAATGTCCCCAGGCTGAGGGGAATGTCCCCAGGCTGAGGGCACTGTCCCCAGGCTGGGGACCCCACGGTGTGTGTCACCCCCCCAAAACTCTCACCCCGTCCTCCTTGAAGTCGCAGTTGTCGAGCCGGGCGGGCGAGCGCGCCGGGCAGCGCGTCTCCATGATGGTGAAGTTGAGGCGCCGCAGGGAGCTGAGCTGGACGTCCTGCGGGGACAGGGACAGGGACAGGGACAGGGACAGGGACACACATCACCCATCACCGCGTGGGGGACACAACGTGGCAGGACAACCCCGCCGTGTCCCACCCCGCGCCCCAAATCCCCCCCTGAGCGCAGGTTCTGGTGTCCCCCCCACGTCCCCACCGGGACACCAGGGACCCGCCGGTGTCCCCACGGGTGACACTGACCGGGGCGGGCTCGGGGTCGGCGCTGAGCAGCCGGAAGGCGTTGGGCACCTCGGGGCGCTGGTTGTAGGAGTCGACGGCCTGAGCCAGCGCCTGGGTGTAGGCCAGGGGGGCCGGGAGGGCGCAGGCCCCCCCCAGCAGCGCCAGCACCAGCACCCAGCACCCAGCCATCCTTGTCACCCCCCCTGCCACCCTGGCCCCTTTTATCCCACCCCGGGGCCTTGGAGAACCCTCTTTCCCCCTCCGGAAACGCCTGGCCCCAAGCCACAGAGTGACAGTTTGGTTTGGGGGGGACACACGTGGAGCAGGGGGGTCCGGAGTGTGTCACAGGTGGCACATCTGGTCCCTTGGGGACATGTCCCCACTCCCCAGGGTGTCCTGAGCCCCTCGGCTGGGTACAGGGGGGTTTATGGGGCCCCTTGGGGACTGTCCCCTCTGCCGGGGGGTGCAGGGACCTGCAAGGACCGAGGTGACACCAGGAGCATCGCAGGGACATTTATTGGGAGCAGAGTGCCCGGGCGGGGGACACGGGGGGGTTTGGGGACACGCGCGGTGTCACCCGCTCAGGGCTTGGGGGGCTGCAGGTTGAGTTTGTCGCGGATCCAGATGTTCCCGCAATGGAAGGTGTCCCCGAGCTGATCCCTGATCCTGGCCAGAAGGTCTCTGAGCAGGGATGGGCGGATCTGGCCGAGCTGGGGGGACAAGGAGCAGTGTCACACCCTGGGGACATGGGGAGGGTCTGGGTGACCCCCCGTCTGGGGGTACAATGGCATTTTGGGGACTTCCTTACCGTGGGAGGCACCCACTGGCAGGAGAGCTCGACCACCAGCTCCTGCTGCTCCAGGAACACCCAGCCCTGGCACCACCTCAGCACCTGTGGGAACACCGAGGGGACACAGGTGACAGGAGCCCCACACCGCCCCCGTGCCTCAGTTTCCCCACTGGGGACAGCAGCCTCACCCCAGACCAGCGGCTCTTGCAGGCGGTGGTGGCCGTCCCCGGGGACCGACACGACGTCTCCTCCACGGTGAAACTCAACTCCTGACGCTGCCGCAGGTCCTCAGCCTGGGGCAGGGGACAAGGACACGTCAGGGGACAAGGACACCGCTGTCCCCAACGCTCAGCCCAAACCGCGCTGGATTCAGCCCAAAAACTCACCCAGACAGGGCGGGGATGCAGCTGCCGCAGCCGCAGGACGTAGGGGACGACGGCCTTGGCATTGAGCAGCTCCACGGCCGCTGCCACCACATCCTCGTAGGTCACGGCCCAGCGTCCCCACGGGGATGGGGACACCGATCCGGCCACCCCTGGTGTGGATCCGTCCGTCCCCAGCGTGGAACCGTCCGGTGTCCCCGGGGTGGTGGCCCCAGCCAGCGCCAGCAGCAGCAGCAGAGGTGACACCGCCTGGCACGGCCCCATCCCGCTCCTGCGACCCACCGCACCGGGGACACCATTTATGGCACCTGGAGGGGCCGGTGTCACTGTCACGGGCGTTCCCACCAGGTGACACCTCCCCCTGCGCCAACGGGAAAGTCCCGGGGGGACAAATCCGGCCAAGAGATGAGTTCAACCCTGGACACCGCGTGCCTGGGAGGGGTGACAGCAAGGACAGGGGTGACATCAAGTCCCAACGTGGCCATGGAGGGTTCTAGGGTGAGGTGCCACCTCAAGGTGACCATCAAAGAGCCAACAGGGTTTGATGGGGACATAAGGTGACACCAGGTTGGGTGAAGAAGCCACCTGTCGCCCGGCTGGGACTTTCCTGTCCCCCGCCAGGGGTGGCAGGTGGCCAGGCAGAGCGGTGGGGACATCTGTCCCTCATGGCATATGAGGTGGGGTTGACCAATCGCCGGCATTGGGAGCGTCCACCAAGCAGCAACCTCCGGAGGACACCAAGGAACCTGCTCAGGTGACAAACCAAAGCCACCCAACAGGTTCAGAGCTCCCAGTGGCTTGTAAATCAAGTGGGGACAAGTGACCCTGGGTCACAGCTTGCGGTGGCAGCTGGGAAGTCCCCAGGGGCGGATGTTGTCAATCATGGACGTGCAGGAAAGTCCAGGGTGGAGCTGGGAAGATCCAGATTTGACCTTCTGTAGAGAAGGGACCCTTGGTGGGACCATCTCACACCCCATCGAGGTCCAACCTTCCATGAAGGTACCCGTGGTGGGACCATCTCAAACCCCATCCAGGTTCATCTTGAGAACTTCCAGTGATGGTGACTCCACCGTGTCCCCAGGAAGGTTTTTCCAGTGACCAACTGGTCCCATCGTACGACCCAAATTGAGATGAAACCTCTCCCGTTGGCCCTTGTCATCTCCACGTGGCTCCTTCGAAGCCTTCACCCACTGAATACTGGTGGTGAGATTCCCCCCAAACCTCCTCCTCTCCATGGAGAAGAAACCCAAGTCCTTCAGTCTTTCCTCCTGGAGCAGGTTCTCCAGCCCTTTGGCCATCACCCTGGCCCTCCTTGGGACCTTCTCTCATTTGCCCACATCCTTCTGGACTTGTGGGGACCAGAAGTGGAGACACCATACCAGGGGTGTCCTGGACAACGGTCTTGGCCACTGAGGAGCCAACAGTCCAGTGGAGCTTCTGCTTATGAACAAGGGTGAGCTGGCTGGAGATGAGAAGGTCAGGGACACCTTGGCTGTGGTGACCCTGAGATGGTGGAGCTCAAAGTCCTGAGAGGAGGCAGAAAGCAAGATCATCATCTGGACACCCTAAGAGAGAAGAATTTGGGCTCTTCAGGAGCTCTTGGAAGAGTCTGGAGGGATAAAGCCCTGGAGAGACATGACGGCCAGGAGAGATGGTTGACTGTCAAGGATTGTCTTCTCCAAGGCAAAGCATGGACCTTCCCGACAGGCAGGAGATGGAGGGAGGTGGCTGGGGGTCAGAGGGGACAAGCTTGAGGACAAGAGGGACATGGACAAGAGGTGGACGCTGGGATAGGTGACGTGGAAGATGTAGAAACACGGATTGACCAAGTCAGGGACCACCAGGGGTTGGACCCAACCAGAAGATGGTTGGAAAGCACCAGAACGGTGAAGGGGCTGGAGCACAAGTGTGATGGGAGCGGCTGAGGGAGCTGGGGGTTCAGCTGGAGAACAGGAGCTGAGGGGAGACAGGGACACAAAGAAACGGCCTCAAGTTGCACCAGGGGAGGTTGAGGTTGGATCTGGGAACAATTTCTTCCCCAAAGGGCTGTGGGGCATTGGAACAGGCTGCCCAGGGCAGTGCTGGAGTCACCATCCCTGCAGGGTTGGACAGACGGAGATGAGGTTCTCAGGGGCAGGGCTGGGTTACGGTTGGACTAGATGATTTTGAGGGGCTTTTCCAACCAAAATGATTCTGTGAAAATAGTCACGAAACCCCACGAGGCCGTTTTTGGAACAAAAAGGGGAATTTGGTGTGTTTTAGTCAGGATAACCCCGTACTGCCTCAGCCCCAGCTGCACCTCCCAGCCCAATTCCCCCCACACCAAACAGGAGGGAGGTAAATCACCCCCCAAAACCACCCTCAAGGCCCCAAGCCGTGAGAAACCCCCACTCATAAATCACTATTTCACTTTATTTGCGCAACGCGGACTGAACCGCCCTCCTCGTTCCTGCCGCCCACACGGTTATTTGTCTTTTATTCGTTCCCACAGCCCGGCCCAGATCTGGACACTTTAATAAGAAATAAAACACAATGGGAGAGGCCGAACCCGCTGGCCTGAGTGGTGACACCTCTGCGGGTGACACGAGGCCACGGCTGGAGACCTTGAAGAGAAGCTGCTCAATTAACGTACATTGTGATTAAGTTACAAACGCCATACCCATCATTAACCAATTCTTGATCAAAGCTTTCTGACCACCTGCAAAACGAGGGGATATTTTTCAAGTTTTAGATCCTTCTGCCTGACGAGAGAGAGGCAGAAGATTCAGTAACACATTTTCTGGTCTTTGCTGTCATCTCATGTCCCTCAATCGGTGCTGCAATTGCTCTTCGTCCATTCAGTGGTCGTTACTTCATCTCCAGGGGTCATTTATCCTCCTCATCACTTGTTCGCTAATTCACCTTTCCCTCACTGGTGAGTCGCTGAGCAGGTGCAGTTCGTTTGTGCTGATGTGAGCTCATTAGTTTGGCAACAGCAAGCCAACTTTTCTATAGAATAAGCAACATTTCCATAGCTTCAGTTATTTATTGCCCTCCTTGCCTGGTTTGATTTCTGCTCCCAAGGATCCTGTTTCCTGCTTCAATGTTTTGTAAGTTCGTGATCAATTGCAGGATACAAAACATAGATCCCTCCCAAATACGCTTCACAAGCAACAACGCTCAGGTCTTACCATAATATGGTTGAAATCACAAATCCTACCTAGATACAAACTGAAATTAAAGGGAAAGGGACCTGGGGGACAGCAGGGTGCCCATGAGCCAGCACCGGGCCCTTGTGGCCAGGAAGGCCAATGGGACCTGGGCTGGATCAGAAGGGGGTGGTCAGTAGGTCAGAGAGGTTCTCCTGCCCCTCTGCTCTGCCCTGCTGAGACCACATCTGGAATATTGTGTGCAGTTCTGGGCCCTCAGTTCCAGAAGGACAGGGAACTGCTGCAGAGAGTCCAGCGCAGCCACCAAGATGCTGAAGGGAGTGGAGCATCTGCCGTGTGAGGAAAGGCTGAGGGAGCTGGGGCTCTGGAGCTTGGAGAAGAGGAGACTGAGGGGTGACCTCATTCATGGGGATCAATATGGAAAGGGGCAGTGTCAGGAGGATGGAGCCAGGCTCTTCTCGGTGACAACCAGTGACAGGACAAGGGGCAATGGGTGCAAACTGGAACACAGGAGGTTCCACTTAAATATGAGAAGAAACTTCTTCCTGGTGAGGGTGGCAGAGCCTGGCCCAGGCTGCCCAGGGAGGTTGTGGAGTCTCCTTCTGTGCAGCCATTCAAACCCGCCTGGACCCCTTCTGTGTGACCTCAGCTGGGTGTTCCTGCTCCGGGGGGTTGCACTGGATGAGCTTTCGAGGTCCCTTCCAACCCCTGACATTCTGGGATTCTGTGAAGTACAAATCTTACACACAGTTACAAACCCAAAGCTGTAACTTAGACCTATCAGGATTATATAAAAATATATGCATCCCCAGAGCTCCCCAGCGCTGACAGTAAAGAATTAACAGTAAAATTGACTCTGCAATTAAGTTTACTTTGCCGTTTCAACCTCCCTGCGGCCATGGCGCGTCCTTCAGCCCCGGGGACGGGGGTTTGAATTCTCCTTCACACAGCCGGGCGGCCCCGGGGGAGACTGACGATGGAGAAGACCCGGGCGGGGACACGGCAGCCCCGGGCTCCGCCCCACAGCGGCCCGGCCCCCCTCCCTGCATATCCCCACAGCGGCCTGGCGGGCCCAGCCGGATCCCCGGGCTCGCGTAGGAGCGGCCGACGCGCTCCAGCGCCGGCAGGGCCGCAGGGAAACGGTCGGAGCGCCGGGAAGGCCCCGACCGACAATGGCGGATCCATCACGGCACCCCCGCCGCCTTCACTGCCCGCACCGGAAGTCCCGCCGCCTAAGCCAATCGGCGCTCGTCAAGCTGCGATGACGTACATAGACTGCGCCTGGTGGCTGCCAATGGGGAGTCTCTGTGTCGTGCTGGCGCCATCGCGCTGCGCCGGCGGCTGTGAGGCGGGCCGGTGTGCGGCCGAGGTCAGGCCCGATGGCGGGAGCGGTGTGAGGGGAAGGGACCGGGGATCGGGCGGGACCTGCGGGGAAACAGCCCCGGAGGGGGGGCTGAGGGAATCGGCCGGGGGTTTTGTGGAGAAACATCGCGGGGTGTGTGGGCTGGACCCAGGTGGGGGTGCTGAGGGGAAATGGCCTTGAGGGGAGGGCCCGGCCCAGGGCTTCTGAGGAGAATCGGGGGATTCTGAGAGGAAATATCCCGGGGAGCTGCCGGCCGGGTTCACTCACGGGTTGTTTCCCCTCAGCTCCCCTGTGGGCCTGGCCCAGGGGCTCTGAGAGGCGGGAAATGCCGGGGAGAGCCCCGGGACGGGGAGATGGGAGATGGAGCTGGTCCTGGAGCTCAGGCCCGGCCCAGCCGGGGCTGCAGAGGCGCTGGAGGCTCCAGAGCTGCTGCTGGTCGCTCTGGAGCGGCTCTGGGCTGCCTTGGGAGGCCGTGGTGGAGTTCGGGAGCTCCTGAGGGGATCTGGCAGCTCAGCAGGGCTTGTGCGGCCGCTTACACAGCGACGTGTTGCTGATCGATCACCAAAAAGCTTTTACTGCCTCTTCACATCCAGTATTGCTGGTCAAATCAATCCGTTCCTCACAACCGTTACCAGAACTCCACCAACTCCTCCTTTTTATCTCTGAAATCCTCCCACTCCTCGAATCCTGGGGGCGGTTTTGGGCCCCTCTCCCCAAGAAAGGCCTTGAGGTGCTGGAGCGAGTGGAGAGAAGGGAACGGAGCTGGGGAAGGGGCTGGAGCACAAGTGTGATGGGAGCGGCTGAGGGAGCTGGGGGGTTCAGCTGGAGAACAGGAGCTGAGGGGAGACAGGGACACAAAGAAACGGCCTCGAGTTGCGCCAGGGGAGGTTGAGGTTGGATCTGGGAACAATTTCTTCCCCCAAGGGCTGTGGGGCATTGGAACAGGCTGCCCAGGGCAGTGCTGGAGTCACCATCCCTGCAGGGTTGGACAGACGGAGATGAGGTTCTCAGGACATGGGGCAGGGACAGGGATGGGGGAACAGTTTGACTCAATGACCTTAAAGGGCTTTTCCAACCAAAATGGTTCTGTTTTACTTCCATAGCATCCCTGAGATGCTGCACTGACTTCCAGCCGTTTACCCTCCCGTGCCCCCACGCCTCCGCCATGGCCGCCCAGTTGGTGCGACGCTGCTGCTGGCGACACTTCGCTGCCTTCATCTCTGCTCCCTCGGCCGTCACGGCCACTCTGCTGGCGCCGCCTGGGAAGGTGCTGATGCCCAGAGCTCTGCCCCAAGCGCCTTTCGCTTTATTTCACACCTCGAGCCCTCCCAGCTGGGCAGATGGATTTTCGGTCAAGGAGCAGGTGGACGACGGTAGAAACCCGGAGTACAAAATGGTCGGGGAACTGATTGAAACTGCCACGAGCCCTCAGGAACTTTTCCAGCTGAGCGAACTCCACGAGCTTAACAGCAACCAGGCCTCCCTGATCATCACTCAACTTTCCCGGCTGGCGGCAGAAAAAAAGCTGGAAACGGAGAATATTGTGCGAGATGAACGATTCCAGCAGCTCATCCGCATCATGGATTCCCAGGTGAGTTCCCTCCCGGCTGCCAGAAATTTTTGGGGGAAGAACACGGGGTGGGAAGCGGCCGGTGCTCCTGGGATTGAACCGATGTCACCAGCTGCTTTTTTAGGGTTTGGATTTGGCTTTTCCAAGTGGAAAATGAAATTGAGGGGATCAGGAGACGTAGATATGTTCATCCGATGGCTCGTATTTCTCCTGATCTGTGGTTTCTGCTCCCTAAAACCTGCCTGAGGGGAGGAATGTGTCCCACAAACCCTCCCACGCTGCTGTATTTGGAGTGAAAGTCACTGCTCCTGCTCATCTGCACAATCCCATGTCGCCATCATGACAGATCAGGGCATCCGGTGTCCCTGGGGAAGGGATCCCCCCTCGGCTGGGCGCTGTGAGACATGAAGCAGTGTCACCCAAGTGTAGGAAACCACCCAGAGGGAGGATTTGGGGACGTAAAGCGAGCGAACTGGCTGCAAACACAATTCTCCTTCTCCAACAAGCTGCTAGTGCAGCTACAGTTGGTTGTAGCTGAATGTAAGAGGTTGTTGTGGGTGTGCAAAGATGCTTTGGTGCAAAAAAACTCAAATTAATAGTCTTGAAATGCTGTTGCATCGATGAGCTGGGGATTTTGAACGGTAGGTGAGACGTGGACTGGGACAGCGTTGAGGGAAAGGGCTTTTAACAGCCTGTGGGGTGAGTTTTGGGTGGGTGAAGGGTTGAAAAGGGTGACGGAACAGCCAGGGGAGCAGCCCGCTTCTCCTTGTCACCTCCAGAATAACAAATCACAAGCTCTGCTCGTTTTCCCAGCTGAAATTTTCAGATTTTAGCAGGGCACCCTGGCAGCATAATTGTGCCTGAGGTGCTGAACTGTTGTGGAGGAGCACGTTCAGAATTTAGAATCATTTTGGTTGGAAGAGACACTCAAGATCATCGGGTCCAACCATTAATTTTGCTGTGCTGCTGGAAGTGCTGCAATTTGGACAGGCCAGGGAGTTAAACCCTTTCATTGCCCAAACCTGCCTGGTCCCTCCTGCCTGAAATTCAACGTCTCGTGGTGCTGCCTCACTTCTCGCTCC
>VWYH01000493.1:203279-216390 GCA_013399365.1 Pampusana beccarii
GAGACATGAAGCAGTGTCACCCAAGTGTAGGAAACCACCCAGAGGGAGGATTTGGGGACGTAAAGCGAGCGAACTGGCTGCAAACACAATTCTCCTTCTCCAACAAGCTGCTAGTGCAGCTACAGTTGGTTGTAGCTGAATGTAAGAGGTTGTTGTGGGTGTGCAAAGATGCTTTGGTGCAAAAAAACTCAAATTAATAGTCTTGAAATGCTGTTGCATCGATGAGCTGGGGATTTTGAACGGTAGGTGAGACGTGGACTGGGACAGCGTTGAGGGAAAGGGCTTTTAACAGCCTGTGGGGTGAGTTTTGGGTGGGTGAAGGGTTGAAAAGGGTGACGGAACAGCCAGGGGAGCAGCCCGCTTCTCCTTGTCACCTCCAGAATAACAAATCACAAGCTCTGCTCGTTTTCCCAGCTGAAATTTTCAGATTTTAGCAGGGCACCCTGGCAGCATAATTGTGCCTGAGGTGCTGAACTGTTGTGGAGGAGCACGTTCAGAATTTAGAATCATTTTGGTTGGAAGAGACACTCAAGATCATCGGGTCCAACCATTAATTTTGCTGTGCTGCTGGAAGTGCTGCAATTTGGACAGGCCAGGGAGTTAAACCCTTTCATTGCCCAAACCTGCCTGGTCCCTCCTGCCTGAAATTCAACGTCTCGTGGTGCTGCCTCACTTCTCGCTCCAAGAAGCAGGTCCTGGTTCCTCAAATCATTTTTATAACTTTGGGATGTCGTTACGCAGGCGCTGGGATCTGTTTGCAGTTTTGCTTTCTGCGGGGTCCATTGTTGTGCTGAAGTTTGGGTTAGGTTTTATGGAAATTGGGTTTTCAGCCTGGAACTGCCTTGTAGTGCTGCGGGACAGCGGTGCTGTGCATCTGGGGAAGCTCGGGCTGGAAATAAAAGAGGTGCTGGGCGATCCCTGATGGTTTTCCAGCTTTCAGCTCCTTCAGCATCCGATTGCTGGTGGAAAACTGTGAGTTCTGCCTTGTGTTGGTGGGAAAATAAGCAGAGAAAGGTGCAATGTGGGACTTGGCAAGTCCCAGAGCTCCCAGCAGCCGCTGGGATTCGTGGCCAGGCTCCTTTCAGAGACACTGGGGAGAAATCGGAGCTTTTAGTATAAATTTCAGCTGACCCGGGGTGCTGAGGCGAATCGGAGCCCCTGTGGCTTTTCCCCCTGAGACCTTCAAATTTCTGCTGCGAATTTCTCAGCCGTTCCCACTGCTCTTTGTTTTACCAGCCCCAAAGAAGCTCAAGCACCTCCAGAGAAGGGTCAAGTCTGATTAAATATTTCGCCCAGCCAGTAGAAAATCTCTTTAACTTTCTTCTCCAAGGCAGAGAGAGTTTCCCCGCCCGGATGGCAGCTCTGTAAGCGACGGGTGGTTATTTCTCGAGGCGGATTGTCCACGGCTTTGGTGTTGGGGTTTCTTTTCCTCGGCAGGTCACTCCAGGTTGTATCTGAGTGTGCAGAGGAGCAGAGGTCTCGTGTCATGGGGTGTGTGGAGAACAGGAGCTGAGGGGAGACAGGGACACAGAGAAACGGCCTCAAGTTGCGCCAGGAGAGGTTGAGGTTGGATCTGGGAACAATTTCTTCCCCAAAGGGCTGTGGGGCATTGGAACAGGCTGCCCAGGGCAGTGCTGGAGTCACCATCCCTGGAGGGCTGGACAGACGGAGATGAGGTTCTCAGGACATGGGGCAGTGCCATGGCTTGGACTCCATGATCCTGACACCTGTTCCAACCAAAATAATTCTGTGATTCTACAAATCCTCTCTTCTAAACACCTTTCCCTTTTTTCTTTCCGCTGCCCAGATCTCGCAGGTGTGGAACAACACCCTGGTGAACCTCCTGAAGAGCCTCTACTCCCTGGGGGTGCCCGGCAGCAGGCGGGAGATGCAGTCAGTGGAGCAGGAGGTGCTGTGGCGGCTGCGGCGCCTCACCTTCCGCCAGCTGGCATCCCTGGCCGAGTTCCTGGCCGTCAGACAGGGGAAGGACAACAAGCTGCTGAATGAAGTCATCAAGAAGCTGGAGCTGCGTTGGACGGAGCTGGAGGGGACCCGAACGGTGGTGACGCTGATGGGCAAGGTCGGGCACGTCTCCCCGGCGCTGATGGATCGGCTGGAGGACAAGGTAGGGCTTGGGTTGTCCCTTCAGATGGGAAGAGGGTTGCATAGAATCACGGGATCATTTTGGTTGGAAAAGCCCCTCAAGATCACAGAGTCCAACCGTTCCCTCAGCCCTGTCCCTGCCCCATGTCCTGAGAACCTCATCTCCGTCTGTCCAACCCTGCAGGGATGGTGACTCCAGCACTGCCCTGGGCAGCCTGTTCCAATGCCCCACAGCCCTTTGGGGAAGAAATTGTTCCCAGATCCAACCTCAACCTCCCCTGAGGCAACTTGAGGCCGTTTCTTTGTGTCCCTATCTGCCCTCAGCTCCTGTTCTCCAGCTGAACCCCCAGCTCCCTCAGCCGCTCCCATCACACTTGTGCTCCAGCCCCTTTCCCAGCCCCGTTCCCTTCTCTCAACTCGCTCCAGCACCTCAAGGCCTTTCTTGGTGTGAGGGGCCCAAAACTGCCCCCAGGATTGGCGGTTTGGCCTCCCCAGTGCCCAGCACAGTGGCACAGTCACTTCTCCAGTCCTGCTGGCCACACCAGTGCTGATTTTATTTCTACTTCACCTCGCTCCGTGCTAAACACTCACTGGTTCCCATCCGACTCAGAGGGGCTCAGCTGTAGCGATGGCACATTCTGCTCCAGGTCAAGCCCAAATTTGCAGTTGTCTTTGTGCTTTTACATCCCTACTCAAATCATTTCATGACAGGCTCTGGAACTCGCTGAACACTTCAACCCTGATGAGACCCGGAAAATCCTGCTGGCTCTGGCCTACCAGAACCGGCGCTGTGTGCCGCTGCTCCGAGCCCTGTCCTACCACATCCTGCAGAAACACGTCGAGCTCAGCCTCAGCGTCCTGCTCGACCTCATTTTTGCCTATGGTGAGGAGGGAACTCGTGGTGGGAGGGTGGTTGGGGTGCTGGGGAGCCCCCAAACTGACCCCAAATCACCTCTCGCCTCCTCCTGCAGCTGTGGTTTTTCTGGAAACCCCCAGCCTCTTGCAAAATGCAGCTCAGAAAGGACCCCGGGCACAACCAAAGTGTTCACTTGGGGACAGTGGTGCTAAAATAACCGATTTCTCCCTACCCAAGATGTCCCAGTAACAAGTTAATGATCACCTGAGAGCCACTGGGTGCTGAATTCACACTCTTTTAGCAGCAGAGCAGCATTAATTGATAATTTCTTTTACGATCCTTACTTCTTTGGCTCCCCTTTCCACGCAATGTTGCGTGTTCCTGTCTCCTCTTGCTCTCGGCAGCCGCTGGGAAGCCCAGAGAAGTGGGGACAAAGCCAGGAGAGCTCTTCTCCAGCTGATTGTCCAGGTTCCAGTGGTGGCAACAGCTCTTCTGACCACCTCTGGGTCCAGGACGCTCTCCGGGGTGGCTACGCTCTCAAAAATAAAGAAATAACCCCAGTAGACGTGGCCTTGGAGGGAGCTTGTGCATCTCTTGATGGGTTTATTTGCTGTGAGGCTGATGAAGCTGGAATGAATTTGATGGATGCTCCATGCCATGGCTTCCAAATTTGCGCCAGACGCCTCTCCCGGAGGCAGGAAGGGCAACTGGATGTTATATATGATATATATCGTATATATGCCAAGATTAGCCCAGCTAATCCAGTTTCCCAGCCTTAAAACCGACAAAGGTGACAACGACGGCATCTGGACGTGGTTTGGGAGCGAGAGTGCCTCCGGCAGCGCCGTAGCTGCTGTGGTGGGAACACTTTTGGCTGGAATAGTGTCACACTGCGCCCACATTTCACTTCGATGCTGGTTCCTGCCGCATCGGGATGGTTTGAACTGGTTGATACTGGTCTGGGACCCCACCTGTGTCCCTCTCGTTGGGACTGTCCCCTCCTGGCTGCTCTGCGATGACCTGGGTCCCTCTGGGGTTTGGTCCTGCCGGGTGTTGGTTGGTTTTCGGTTGTTCCTCAGCCAGCGTGAGGTTCTCAGTAGAGTCAGCAAGCTCAAGGCTCTTCTGGCCAGAGCAGATGGAGAAACCGGGGCTAAAATCTGCTCCCGGCACCAGGTAGAGGCTGGAGCTGAGTTGTCACTGAGATTGGGAGCTGGTGGGTGTGGCAGAGACTTGTCTGAGCAAAAAGGACGGGACCAAGGCCAGCGCGGGAGGAAAAATCACTCTCCGAGTCACCTCTTCTCCTAAAAAACGGCTTCGCGCTCTCCCTCGTGCCACCGCCTGTCCAGGCACGGGCTCCTGTGTAAGCGGCTGCCGCTTTCTCTTTGCTCCTTTAAGGAAAACTGAATTTCCACCAGCCCCAGGTCTTCCAGAAGATCGCCAGCGACCTGCAGCCCCACGTCCCCGCCATGGCGCCCATGGAGGTGACGCGCTGCACCCGCTCCTTCGCCCTCCTCAAGTGGCTCAGCCTGCCGCTCTTCGAGGCCATCGCGCAGGTGAGGACGGGGCTCGGGGGGAGCGGGGAAGCCTCAGCTGGCACCAGTATGACTGGGATCCACCCCAGTTCACAGATGGAAGTGGTTTTGTGCCCCCAGGCACCTTCCCAGCTCTGCACCAGTTTATTTTTCTGTACTGGGCGAGCGGGAACGTGGCAGAGCTCTGTGTCCCCATGCAGCTTTCCCTCGTGCCGGGACAAAATCCCAGGGAAGCGCTAAAAGATCTTTCCCTCCTGTTTTCCCACCTTGACACAGGGCTGGCCGCATCCCTGGCTGACATTTCCAATCTTTTCCTGCCTGTACTTATTTAGGACAGACCTAAACCTCTGGTTTTACCCCCAGTATGCCCTGGACAACCCCAAGCAGCTGTCCGTCGCCCATCTCTGCGGTATCATCCTGTCTTTTGCCCGCCTGAACTTCCAGCCCAGCGGAAGCGAGGATTTCTTCAACATGGTAACTTTCTCCTTTTCATCACCTTTCCTCCCTCCTTGCTCAGCAAGAAGGCTGCAGATCTGGCACATCCCCGTGCGAAAGCGGGTGCTGGGTGACTTGAGCCAGGTTTAAATGACATGAGGAATGGGAAGGGTGAGCCTAGAGCTCAGGCCAGGCTTAAAAACCCGCACTGCGCTCCTGTTAGTCCGTGAGCACCTTCAGTCCCCGCAGGCTTGTTTTCTACTGGACATGAGCAGCATGTGGGTGTTCATGTGCCCTCCTGAGCTCCAATTGCTGTAATTAACTCCTCCTAACGAGGCCGTAGGTGTTGACGGGTGCACATGGAGCTGTGCGGCTCTTCTGGCTGAGCCCTTGGTCTGGCAGCGCCTGTGGACTCCCCCCACCAGCATTAATTGTGGTCACCGCGAAGGGGGATTTTGCAGCAAGTGCAAAGTTACTCAGTTTTGAGGCTTTGCAGTAAAGTTCTCCAGGTTGAAGACGAGAAACCCCTGTGGGGTGCAGAGCTCCAGGCTCCTGCTGCGATTCCTGCGCCTCCTGATAGCACCGATACGGTTGGACTTGCTGATCTTGAGCCTCTCTTCCAACCAAACGGTTCTGTGATTCTATGACACAGCCCCAGACCCCTCTGGCTCTGTTTAGGGCAGGTTTTAGTTGCAGATCCTGAAGAATTTATCACCTCCAGACCTCTCAGGAGCTGCAGGGTCATCTCAGAGCCATCTTGAAATCTCTCCTCTAAATAACCCCAGGGAGAAACACTGCCGGAGAGGAGACGGCGCAATCAGATGCAGCGTAATGCCTCGGGGCTCTGTCGAGCTGCGTGTTTGATGCAAGATCGAGGTCTCAGCGGCGCTGAGCTGTTCGGTTTCCCTCTCTGCAGGTGCACGAGGAGCTGCAGGGCCAGCTGGGCAGCCTGGAGCCGCAGATGCTGACGGAGCTGGTGTGGTCGCTGTGCGTGCTGCAGCAGGCCAGGGCGCCCTACCTGCAGTGGGTGCTGGCGCCCGAGTTCCACACTCACATCCGAGGTGAGGCGGGTGTCTGTGCTGGGGGACGGGGACCTGAATCACAGTCATTTTGCTTGGAAAAGAGCTGTAAAATCGTCGAGTCCAAGTGTTCCCCCAGCCCTGCCGCTGCCCCATGTCCCTGAGAACCTCATCTCCGTCTGTCCAACCCCTCCAGGGATGGTGACTCCAGCACCGCCCTGGGCAGCCTGTTCCAATGCCCGACAATGTTTTCTAGGAAGAAATTTTTCCCAATTTAAACCTCCCCTGGTGCAACTTGAGGCCGTTTCTTTGTGTCCCTGTCTCCCCTCAGCTCCTGTTCTCCAGCTGAACCCCCAGCTCCCTCAGCTGCTCCCATCACACTTGTGCTCCAGCCCCTTCCCCAGCTCCGTTCCCTTCTCTCAACTCGCTGCAGCACCTCAAGGCCTTTCTTGGGGCGAGGGCCAAAACTGCCCCCAGGATTGGAGGTTTGGCCTCCCCAGTGCCCAGCACAGTGGCACAATCACTTCTCCAGTCCTGCTGGCCACACCAGTGCTGGTCCCAGCCAGGATGCTGGGGGCCTTTTTGGCCACCTGGGCACACGCTGGCTCGTGTTCAGGTGCTGTCGAACAACAGAGCTCAGAGCTGGAGCAGCGAGTGGGCATACCCAGCCTGGTCCATCTAAATTTGGGTTAAGGGGTTGGTAACTGGGAGGGAACTGGTTTCACTGGGGGGGGCTCTAAGGGCCCCCCCACAGCTCTGTGCAGGGTACCCGGACAAGGGCAGCCCAGGGCGGTTGCATCAGGGGGTGTTGAACCACAACAGGGTGATGCGTTTCCAATCTTGTCATGGAAATCGTGTTTCCTAAGGCACAACTTGCTGCTCTGCTACCGCACAGTCCGTGTGCTGCTTCTAACACCTCAAGAATTGACGGGAGGGCTTGGTATTTCCTAAAAAAATGACCTTTAGGGAGGTGCAGCCTTGTCAAATTCGGTCCCTGCCTCACCCGTGGTGGGGACCGGCCAACCGGCTGCCACAGCAACTTCTGCCATCCACGGTCCCCACATCCCCTCCCGTGGGAACCCAGGGATAAAGTCACACTGTAGACACAGGAATGTTGGAGCCAGGGGGGTCAGGCTCTGCTCCCCAGGAACAAGCACCAGGACCAGAGGAAACGGCCTCAAGTTGCACCAGGGGGGGTTGAGGTTGGATCTGGGAACAATTTCTTCCCCAAAGGGCTGTGGGGCATTGGAACAGGCTGCCCAGGGCAGTGCTGGAGTCACCATCCCTGGAGGGTTGGACAGACGGAGATGAGGTTCTCAGGACATGGGGCAGTGCCGGGGATGGGGAATGGGTGGACTCCATGATCTTGAGGGGCTTTTCCAACCCAAATGATCCTGTGATTCTCCGCCGGGGCTGTCCTGGCCGAACGAGGACCCTGTTGGGCTCATCCAGCTCGTGGTTGTTCCCTGCGAGCCCCCAGCAGTGGGAACGCGGCGTTTGGCCGTGGGGAATCCGTATCGTGGGGAGAGCAGAGTGAGGCCTCTGGCTACGCCACCAGATGAAGATCCAGACCCCTCGTTGGGCCGCGTCTCCATCTCCGCTCCTCTCCTCCCGCCAGGCGATCAGTCCCTCAAGGCCCAGAACTTACTGCTCAAGCTCATCCACATCAACGCCACCGCCAAGCTGGAAAACCCCGACTACCGGGGCCCGTTCCTGCCTCCGGAGCTGCTGAGCGCCGCGACACCGGCCAGCGAGAGGGTGACCCAGCTGCACAGCTGCCTGCGCGAGGCTCTGACGGGGCTGCTGGGCAGCCGGGACAACGGGCGCTTCGACATCCACACCGTCTACGGCTGGCACATCGGTGAGCGCGTCCCCTCCCCGGCACCGCCGGACCTCAGCGGGCTTTTCCTGTTGGAGGGGGTTGGATTTTAGGGCTGGGGTTGCACTAGTGGCATTTATCCCCTCTTATCCTTCAGCCTCTCTGCCTCCTCATCACAGCTGCTCTGCCTTCCCCCAGTCTCCTCCTGCAATTCGGCTCTGAAATCGAAGCAGAAACACTGCCCGGGGGGGTTTTGGGCAGCAGGTGGGGGAGAAAAACCATTTTCCTGCTGCCAAGCAGCACCGAGGCCAGGAAAGGCTCCTGGCTGTGCCCTCCCGTCCTGCCTCGCAGCGCCCCCAGCTCCCTGCAGCCCTGTCAAATTCGGTCCCTGCCCTTCTCCGTGGCGGGGACCGGCCAACCGGCTGCCACAGCGAATTCTGTGGTCCACGTGCCCCACGTCCCCTCCCCGTGGGACACCAGGGGTCAGATCATGCCACGGACACGTCTTGTGCCTGAGAAGATGCTCGGCAAGCCAGCCCTGCCCTTGGCAGCGCGAGGAGGATGTTGTACCCCGGCCGGGTGCGCAGAGCCGCTCGCAGCACTGGTGACAGCGGGATTTTTGGGAGGGGAGCAGCGGGACATCGCGTGTTTTATGTCACCAGCCTCGGGGGACACAGCACGAGCAGCTCTCGGGAGCCCTCGTCTTCCCTCCTCTCCCCGCAGATGCTGAGATGGTGGTGACCAGTGAAAATAAACCTCTCCCCGTGAAGGACTTTGCTGCTCCCCATCTGCTCCACGCGGAGGGGACGAAGCCGCTGCCGCCGGGCGCCAGGAGGTGGGTTTGGGTTCGGCTGTGACCCCCCCAGAGCTCCTGGGGGGAGGAGGAGGAGGAAGGCTCTGCCTTGGTGGTGTCAAGGATGCGCAGGTCACCACAGCGGGTGACGCGTGGGGCTGCCAGTGTGTGCCCAGCTGTGTCCCCCCCTGGTTTGGGGGCAGGACGGGGGTGAGCACAGGACAGAAATTGGGGCAGGGCTGTGCCAGCCCCCCCCCAGGTGACATTTTGCAGTTTTGGCAGGTCTGATGTGGGGGGAGAGGTCCAGGTGCTGGTCACGGCGGTGGTTTTCTCCCCAAAAAGAGCCCCGGCTGCCTGTGGGGCTCTGGGGACTGAGCTGCCTCCTCCCTACCTGGAAAAAAGGATAAATTGGGTTAGAGCCGCTGTCCTGGGGCTTCTCTGGTGGCTCCGAGGTGGGAGAACGGCTCTAGTGTGACACATTTGTGGCACTGGGCAATAGGCAGGGCCAGAGCAGCCCCTTGTGCTGCGGCTCCTGTCAGGAATTGGGCGCTGCCAGATTCTCCGTGTCTCTCACTTCCTCCCGTCCCCTCTGCACCCCCAGGGTCGCCTTCCTGCGCTGGGAATTCCCCAATTTCAGCAACAGGAGCAAGGAGCTGCTGGGCCGCTACGCCATGGCCCGGCGGCACGTGCAGGCGGCCGGTTTCCTCGTGGTGGACGTGAGTAGAACCGCGGAACGGTTTGGGTTGGAAAAGCCCCTCAAGATGATGGAGTCCACCCATTCCCCACCCTCGGCACTGCCCCATGTCCTGAGAACCTCATCTCCGTCTGTCCAGCCCTCCAGGGATGGTGACTCCAGCACTGCCCTGGGCAGCCTGTTCCAATGTCCCACAGCCCTTTGGGGAAGAAATTGTTCCCAGATCCAGCCTCAACCTCCCCTGGCGCAACTTGAGGCCGTTTCCTCTCATCCTGTCACTTGCCATTAGCCACGGGCTCTCAAATTCCAAAGAGCTGGAGGAGCAAACACCTTTTTGGGGGGGCACCACCTTCCCTCTCGCTCCCCTCACCTTTTCCTGCCGGCTCTGGGTCCTGCACCCGGCCCGGGTCACCCAGAGCCCACACTGGGATTATTCGCCGTGACCCCCAGCGCGGAGGTGCCGGGGGGGTCGGTAATCGCGGGGGACGCCAGACAAGGGCTTAAGCTGCTGATCCCCCGCGCCGGAGCCCTGTGCGCCGGCGGCTCATGCATTATTGAGCTTCCTGGAGGTAATTATAGCTCTCCGGGCCGGCAGCGTGTCCTGCGCACCGGCAGCGCGGCTCCTTCAGGGCCGCATGTCACCCCCAGCAGTGTCATTGTCACCCTGCGCGCGTTTTGAAGCCGACACCGAGCGAGGTTTGAGCTTCACGGCGCTGGCTGGGGAGGCTCAGGGAGGAGGAGGAGGAGGGAAACGCCGCTCCCTGCGGCTTCGGCCTCCTGCCTGCTAAATATAGAGGCAGGAGTGGGCGGCGGGATCCCCCCGACAAATCCGCTCCCTCCGACAGGCTCCAGGGAACAGCGGCCCAGCACCGGGGTTCTAACAGCGCCGGGCTCCTGAGGCTGCGTGTGTCCCCTCCTCACCCCCACATTCTCTTAAATAAACATTTCAGCTGCCTCGCGCCAGGCGGGGGCTGCGGGGAGGAGGCCGGCACGTCCTCTGCATCCCACATGAAAAATGTTAGGGGTTTCCGTGCTGAATTGTCGGAGTTTCGGTCCCTCCGTGGGGGTGGTGCCCTCCCCATCCCCGCAGGCTCGAAATAGGTGACGGCCGCTCCTCGGGGACCGACCGCAGGCCTCGCGGCGTCTCTCATGGCATCTCCTCTTCCCCCGCCCCATTGCAGGTTCCTCACTACGAGTTCCTGGAGCTGAAGCTGGAGCGGCAGCGCACAGCCTACCTCAGGGACAAGCTCCACAAGGTCATGGCCAAAGACATGGCGAGTTAAACCGGCACCGCTTCACCCGGCGGCTCCGGCGACGCTGCACCGCGTCAGAACCGTGCTTGAATAAACCTGCTCTGTACAGTGCCGCGGTTTGGGGGTGTCCGGGCCGGTTCACACGTTGTTTTGTGGGGTTTTTTTGGGGGGGAGGTGGCTCCGTGGTGACGCTCGGCAGGACCCCGCTCGCCACAGCTGCGGCTCAGCTCGGCTTAAGCCAGG
Source organism: Pampusana beccarii (assembly GCA_013399365.1). Lineage (NCBI taxonomy): Eukaryota > Metazoa > Chordata > Aves > Columbiformes > Columbidae > Pampusana > Pampusana beccarii. Next base: position 214,027 of record VWYH01000493.1, read on the forward strand.
CTTTAGGATTAAGAGCTGTCCCAGTCTCTTTTATTCCCGTTTTGTTAGCGGGGCTTTGTCCCCAGGCGGCTGCGCAGTGTGAGGGGGGGGACGGGCGGGGACAAATCCTGTGTGGGGCGGGCCGCCCGCCGTGGGGACAGGAGGGTCCCAGTCCCCCGATGTTCAATCCAGCCTCAGTGTCCCCACAGCTTGTCCCCTGCACCCCAGCACGCACCCACAGTGTCCCCTGTGTCCCCAGGGCCCGTGCACCCCCAGGTGGGTCAGGAAAACCCTCGGTGCTGTGACGCACCTGCCAGGAAGGGCTTTGGGGACGGATTAGTGGCCATCTGGCCCTGGGGACACTGCTGGTCGTCACTACCACGTCCCTTCCAGCCCCTCCGCTGGGGGGCACAGCCCTGTCCCCCCCAGCCCTGCGCCCGCGGTGCTGCCAGGAGCTGCTGAGTCACAGCTCGGGGCTGCTCCTGGCACCAATGTCACCGGCGTCACCGAGCCCGGGGTGGCAGCCAGCACCCCGCCGGGTGCCAGCCTCGCTCTGTGCCCGGCACCGATCCCTGCGCCAAGGCCCTGCCTCAGTTTCCCCCCACATCCTTTGGCACCCGGGGGTCTGGGCAGAGGGTGGCACATCCCCAGCTGGGTCAGGGTGTCCTGTCTGTCTGTCTGTCCGTCCTCAGCCCCAGAGGGGGTTCTCACCCCCCCCCACTCGTTGCCAAGGAACCATCCTCACCCTCCTCGCCATCACCACGGAGACGAGAGGAGGAGAAGGGCCGTTCCCATGGCAACCACGCCGGCACCCATCCTGCATCCCCAGCGGTACCCAGGGTGGGGACACCGGGGTCACAACCCCCCTGTACCTCGGTCATCACCACTCGCAGCTGTGTTCGGGGGGGCTCTGGTCACACCCAGGATGCTCAGCCCCCTTTTTTGGGGGCAAACCGCACCCCTCTATCCCTGTGCTCATCAATCCCACCTCGCCTGGGGAAACTGAGGCCGGGGGGGTGTATATGTGCGTGTGTCCCCCCATCGCAGCTGATGCAAGCGCATCTCCGCGCGCCGCAGTGCCTGGCACACACCCCGCCGGAGAGAAAAGAAAAAAAGAGAAAGGCAGGGAGGATAAAAAAAAAAAAGAAATAATAAAAAAAAAATCCTGCTGACATCATCTGGGATGACGGGGCTGATCCCGCCGCCGGCCCCCCCGGCCCGGCCCCCCCGCTAACGCTGCGCGGCTCCCGGCGCAGCCGCTTTCGTCCCGCTCCAGCCGCGGCTGCCGGAGCGGCGGGGGGGAAACCGGGGGGGCAGCGGCCGCCCAGGCCGGGCCCGGCCGGGCTGCTCTGCCAGCGCCATGCCGGGGACAGCCGTGACAAACCAGGGGCTGGAGAAGGAAAACGGGATTCCGGAGGGAGCGGAGGCAGGTGAGGCCGGGGCGGGGAAGGATGGAGGGTGCGGGATGGAGCAGGAGGGATGCGGGATGCAGAGATGGAGGATGGAGAGATGCGCGGTGGAGGGTGGAGGCCGGAGGGCCGGAACGGGTTGAAAGGAGGACGCCGAGCCGGCCGCGGTCGCAGGTAGCGCGGCCGCAGGGCTCCGGTCCCCCCGGTGGGAGGCAGGAGGTGACTTTGTGGACACCCATATTGGGGACACTCCCCTCACCCCGCCGTCCCCCACCCTGGGTTGTGCCTCCCCCACCCCGAGGCCCCGGTAGGAACGGGTGTGTGCGTGTGTCCTGGATCCCCCTCTGCAAGCATCATTCCCCCCACTCGGCATCACCGGGTGGGGAAACTGAGGCACGGGGCGGTGCAGAGTCATGGCCCAAGGTCACCCTGAGCAGGTGTCCCCGAGGGCTCGCTGCCACCGCCCAGGGGCTGGGGACAGCGGGACGTGCCGGGGGGGTGGCCCCGGTGTCCCCATCCCATGTCACCCTGCCCCCGTGCCTCAGTTTCCCCCCGGGGGGCCGGGTCTGGGGGGTGCAGTGGCCGCAGCTCATCCAGAAAGGGGGTGAGGGTTTGGTTTGTGCAAGGGGGGGTCAGGGCCTTTCCTCCATCCCCCAGGTGGGAGCTGGGGGACCCCAAAACAGCCGGGGGGGACGGGTTGGGGGGTCCCAGCCAGGAAGGGCAGAGTTAAGGGGATCCCAATGACCCACCCCCCCCTCGCTGTGGGGCAGAACCAGCTCGCCCAACAGGATGCTGGGGGGGGAGGGGCCGCCCCAGGTACCCCCCAAATCAACCCTTTAAGGGCCCCCAGGTCCCAGAGGGTACCCAAAACATTAACCCCCCCCAGGCACTTAGGAGGGGATGGGACCCCCCCCCTCGTTAAATACCCAGGTGAGGCCCCCAAGGCCCCACCCCCTTCCCAGCAGCCTCTGCGGCC
>VWYH01000493.1:220787-249442 GCA_013399365.1 Pampusana beccarii
TGCTGCCTCGTCACCCCCGTCACCATCGTCACCATCGTCACCGCACCCGGCCCGCGGCCCCCCCGACACCTCAGGGCTCCCCCCCAGCGACGAGCGTCCGTCTGTCCCGCCGCCCTCCAGGAAGCACCTCGAGGGTAAGAGGCCCCCCTCAAAGCCACACCCCCCACCCCCCAAATCACCGTGGGTGTTGAGTGGGCCTGGGGTGGGTGTCACCTGCTGGGTGATGGGGGGACCAGCATGGGGGGGTTCGGGGGGGACATCACTGGTTCAGCCCCCCCACCATGGGGCATCACAGGGTGGGTGTCACCTACCGGTGGGTCCCAGGGGGTGGCAGTGGTGACAGCCTGGGTTCAACCACGGGGGGGACTTTGGGGGGGACATCACAGGTTCAGGCCCCCCCCACCATGGGGCACCATGTGGGACCATCACCCACTGGTGGGTGCTGGGGGGTCCCTTTTTGGGGGGGTCCCAGGTGGGTGACGGGGTGACCAGTTGGGATTCAACACTGCAGGGAGATTTCGCGGGGGGGGGGCAGAACATCTACTCACCCCCCCCATAGGGACTGTCACCCACTGGTGGGTGCTGGGGGGGTCCTGAGGGGGTCCAGGCTGGGTTGACCCCCGGGGATGATTTTGGGGGTCCCCACCGTCTCAGTGGCCCCTCGACCCCCAGCAGCCCCCCAGCCCTCCTCGCAGAAGCCGCCGGCGCTGGGGGGGCGGCAGGCAGGGCCGGGCAGCCGGGGCCCCCCCCGCTCGGACTCCAGCTCCTCCAGCGAGGGGGAGGCCCCGTCCCCCCCGCACCCCGAAATCCAGCGCCTGCGAGAAGCCGCCGGCATCGCCCTGCGCCCCGACAAGGCCCCCCCGGCCCCCCGGGGCTGCCAGGCCAACCACAAAGGTAAGGGGGGGGACACTTCCCACAACCCCCCTTGTTTTTATGGGGGGCCCCTCTCAGTCCCCCCGGCTCCGCTTGGCCGCAGGGTCGTGTAACGAGTCCGAGAGCAACGACGAGTCCATCCCCGAGCTGGAGGAGCCCGAGGGCGCGGAGCCGCCGGCACAGACTCAGGTGGGGGGGGTGGGTTTTTTTGGGGGGGGGGCAGTGGGGTGATGGGGACCCCCCCAAGGTCTCACCCCCCAGTTTTTGGCAGGCGCCGCTCACCCACTCGCTGGGCACCGGGGAGGAGACGGTCAGCAAGGCCAAGCAGAGCCGGAGCGAGAAGAAGGCCAGGAAGGTGGGATGGGACCCCCCCGGGGAAATGGGGGCCCCACAGGGGGGGGTGGGGGTCCCACATGGGCATTGAGGGTCCCTGGATGGGTCTGGGGGTCCCTGATATAGTTGGGGGCTCCCTGGGGGGGGACTGAGGGTCCCCCATAGGGATTGGGGGTCCCCGAGTGGGGCTGGGGGTCCCCCATGGGGTCTCCATCCCAGGGCTTGGGGGGTAAGATGGGCGGGGGGGATTAACCCTGAGGTTCTGGGGGGTCTCTGGGGGGTGATGTGGGCCCCCTCATTTTGGGCGGGCTCAGCCTGGCTGTGCTGGGGGTCCCACATCCCTGGTTTTGACATCCCAGGGGTTTGGGGGGTGTTGTTTGGGGGCTGCACCCCCTGTTTGGCTGCTCTGGGTGTTGTGACCCCCCGGGGGGGACACAGAGTCACCCCTGTGTGTGTCCCCCCCTCCCAAGGCCATGTCCAAGCTGGGGCTGCGGCAGATCCACGGCGTCACCCGCATCACCATCCGCAAGTCCAAGAACATCCTCTTCGTCATCACCAAACCCGACGTCTTCAAGAGCCCCGCGTCCGACATCTACATCGTCTTCGGGGAGGCCAAGGTGAGGGGGGCACGCGCCCCCCCGGGGGTGCCCCGTCCTTGGGGCTGGCAGCCCCTGGGGACAGGAGGGTGAGCCGCTGTCCCCGCAGATCGAGGATTTGTCACAACAAGTGCACAAAGCGGCAGCCGAGAAGTTCAAGGTGCCCATGGAGCACTCGCCCCTCATCACCGAGACGGCCCCCACCCTCACCATCAAGGAGGAGAGCGAGGAGGAGGAGGAGGTGGGTGCCCCCCCCGCGGTGTCCCCGGGCCAGCTGGGTGCCGTGGGGGGGTGACAGTGACGTCCCCTCCCCTGGCAGGTGGACGAGACGGGGCTGGAGGTGCGGGACATCGAGCTGGTGATGGCCCAGGCCAACGTCTCGCGGCCCAAAGCCGTGCGGGCGCTTCGGCACAACAACAACGACATCGTCAACGCCATCATGGTGAGTCCCCCCCTCACGGTGACCCCCCAGAGCCCCCAGAGTGATCTGGGGGTGCAACCCCCCCATTTTGGGGTGCGAACCCCCCGTTTTGGGGTGCACCCTGACGCTCCGCTCTCTCCCGCAGGAGCTGACCATGTAGCGGCCGGGGTGTCCTGGCCCCCCTCCCCATGTATAGATGCACAGTTACTCCCCCCCCACACCCCAAAATTCTTCCCCTGGCCCCCCCATCTTCCTCCTCCACGTCTGTAATGCTCAATAAACAGCCTCATGTATCACTTGATTGCACACGGGCTCTGCACAGGGTGATTTTTTGGGGGGCTCTGGGCTCCATATTCTGTCTCTTGAGGGGGGATTTGGGCCCCCCCCATTTCCAGTAGTGATATTGGGGGGGGTTTAACTGTGATGGGGCTGTGGAGGCCCTGACTCAGAGGTTTTGGGGGGGTGTCAGGGTCCTGCGATGCTCCCCAAGCCGTCGGCCATCAGGACTTCACCCCCTCATTGTTAATTCTGGGCTGTTTAACAAAGCCGGGCTTTAATAAAGCCCAGGGGAGGTGAGCGGGGGTTTAGCAATGAGACAAACCACCGTCGGGTGCAGAATTGTATTTACCAGTAACAAATAATCCGTACAGAAAACACAAAGCCCCCCCCGGGTGTCCCCCCCGGCCCGGTGCCACCAGGGCTGGGGACAGGGGGGTGGCAGAACCCCCCCGGCTGCTCCCAGGACACTACAAATAGGGGTTAGTTCCAGAATTAAATCCCACTTCCTCTCAAAGTATAAAAAACAGGCCCCCCCCTCCCCCCCCATGAGACATTACAGTATCTGGATAATAGTTCTCCGTATACAATCATGTCAAAAATAGGGTTTTTTTTGGGGAATTTTTTCCAAATTTCAGTCTCTAACGACTTGAACATCCACTTGTGCGATTTTAAAATTTTTTTAATCTGTAAATAATAAAAAGGCACTAAAACTCCCCCCTGGCTCTGAGCGCTCCCAGCCCTAAGCTGGGCTTAAAAAGGAGGGAAAAAACCCAACAATCTCGGTCCCCGACTCCCGAGGATGTGGGGGGGACGTTCCCCCCGCTTTCTCCTGCTCCCCAGTGTGTACCGGCCTGGGAACAGGGAGGACAGGGGCTGGGGGCCGTGCGGGGTCGCACCGACATCCCGGGACACGCAGGTGAGAGAGGACGGGGGGATGAAGGGAGCGCGAGGGTTAAAGGCACTGGGGGCAGGGGGGACATAAAGGGGGGTTTGGGGACAGGAGGGATGTGACACAAACCTGTGCAGGGGGTGGCTGGATCCCCCCCAAAGCTGGTGACCCCCCCAGGGCCACCCATGGGTGCCAGAGCCCCCCAGGGTGCTGCTGGGGATCCCCCACCCCCCTCCAGCCCCGTTCTTCCTCTCAGTTGGGGCTTTCAGGTGACGTGAGACCCCCCCAAACCCTTTCGGGTGTCCCCATGAATGGCACCTCGCCCTCGGAGCGCTCCTCTGGCGGGGGGTGCAGCTTAAAAAAATAACTGTGTCTTTATAACCGCTTGTAAAATATGTACAACAGGCCCCCCCGCACCCCTCTGTGCCCCCCCAGGTATTTGGGGGGGTCAGGATGGGGTTTGCGGCCACACAAGCACGAAGCCGGGGGTGCAGCCGGGACCCCGCTCCCACCGCAGCGTCGGCGGCTTCTCCTGCGGGTCCGGAGCCAAAATCTTTCAACAACATGGACAATCGGTTTAAATAATTCACATTGTGGTAAACTTCATTGAAAAACAGGGAGGAGGAGGAGGAGAAGAGCAGTTACGGGAGGGACACCATGTGCAAAACTGTAGCTGACGTCTCTGTCCGGCTTTGCTCCCCGCTGCGCCGGTAAAACCAAACCAACGGGCTGCGAGACGGCACCGGCCGCTCGGAGCCGTTAACGAGGCTGGGAGGTTAATTACAGCCTGGCGGAGCCCCGAGTCCTGTCTGGGGCGGCTCTCAGGAGGAGTCGCGGTCCATGCTGCAGCCCAGCGCCTCGATGTCGTTGCTGATGTGCGAGATCATCCGGTCCCACTCGTCCTCCTCGGACGGGACGGACTGGTCGTCCGAGCTGCCGGCAGCGCCGTTGCCGTTGGTGGTGGAGTTGGAGGCAGTGCTGAGCGTCCGCCTGTACCGCCCGAAGCTGTCCGTGATGATGCCGCGGCCGTCCTTCACCCCGATGGTCTCCAGGAAGTTCTCGAAGTGCTGGCTGTCCTTCTCGGGGATGAAGGGACGAAGACCTGGAGCGGGGAAGAAAAAAACGAGGGGGAAACCATCGAAACCATCAGCATCATCGTGCGTTTTGTCTGAGACACCCGGGATGGGCTTCCACGTGGATTTTCTTGGATGTTTGAAGGAGGAGGCTGTTTTGGAGTAAAGAGTCTCCAGCTCGTGGCCACGTCTCCCGTTTCCACCCCTGAAAACTGCAGCTGTTGCGCGCTGAAGACAAAAACCCTGCGAAAGCGGGATTTTCCGAGCTCAAAAGGATCAGCTGCTAAATCCCCACTGCAACATATTGCTCAGCTTTACCGAGCTTATTGCAGCAACAGCACCGGCAAACGCAGAGCGGCTGCCAAGCAGCGACTCTCTCCTTCCCCCTTCCACGGTTCGTGTCCTTATCAGCTAAAAATCAGATATTTCCCCACTTCCCAGAGTCTGACCCTGCTTTAGGGCTCCAGTCCTGCGTGGAGGAAAACTCCAGGTACTCAAAAAATGGGAAAAAAAACCCTCTACAGGAGGTTTCCAGCATCACTGTCGCACCAGGTTTGGTACCAGTGATGTGAAAAGCGAGAAAATGCCACCCGGGCCCAGTCCCCGGCAGGCGATGCTCACCCAAGAGCAGAAACTTCCTGCTGTCCCCGTAGAGCTGCTTCAGGTTGATGCAGAATTCGTGGATCGAAGCCCCGTTGCGATACTCGTGCAGGAGCATCGCAAACTGCTGGATCTCTTGGGAAGAGAGTTTGGTTCGGAGCTGAGGAGAAGCACAGCACAGACGTTACTGGTTTTTAAGGAGGAAGAGATGATGGGAAGCTGTTTATTTGCTTTATTGCTATTTCATAGAATCATTTTGGTTGGAAAAGACCCTCAAGATTGAGTCCAACCGTTCCCCCACCCCATGTCCCTGGGAACCTCATCTCTGTTCAACCCCTCTAGGGATGGAAGATTTGACAAGAGCTGCAGCGATGAACCAGCTCATCCTGACGTTCCCACACCCGTTCTGCAGGCCGAGGGGGCGATCCCAAATCCCACGAGCACGCTGAAGGACAGAAATCCACCCACCGTCATCATGTAGTCCTGCAGCAGCTCGGTGGCCGTGGTGCTCAGCTCGCTCTCGCTGACCGTCTTGACGTGCGGGGACTGCTGCGTGGAGAAGGACGAGGGGGAGTTGTCACCCGCTTCCAAGGTTTCTGGGAAGGAACTGAAATGCAAACGGAGCGTGAGGCATCCAGAGCGACTCCGGCACCTTCTGCATCGCATGGGAGAGTGGAGAGGCAGCTGGAGCCGCTCCTGAGAGCGGCTGAAGGCTCCCACGGAACACAGAGCGCTTCAACGACAACGGTTTGGTCACCCATTGAACATAAAGCCCTATGTGGGCAAATATCCCCTTAAACAGCGGGGGGGAAACGTCTCAAAACACCTTATCTTGGCCTTAAATGTGCCACTTTCAAATAGCACCCGTCAATTTTAAACAATGGTTTGTGGGTCAGGTTTTTAGCCCAAAAACGCAATCGATGTTTTGAGCGGTTGTTGCTTCAGGAGGGAAAAACACTTCCAAAATAAAAGGTTTTGGGGAAAACGTTTCCCCTGCCTCCAGCGGGACGAATGCAGATCCCCGCTTTGCTGACATGGTGTACGTGACCGACTGCGCAATCCCGTGGCAACAGAACAATCCAGCCGTGGATTCTGCAGCGGCGGAGAGCGCGGCACCGACCGCGGGCAGGCGGTAAAACCCCGGCCGGTGTTTCGGCCAGACCGGGCAGAAGCTTCAATGTGCCGAGCGCAGCGGTTCCTGCTCCGGGGGGTTTAAACCCGGCACCGAGGCTGCACTAATAACCCCGAGTGCTGAGCGAGCTCAGCAAAGGCGTTTGACTTACAAAGTGCTTGCTTCCGTCTCGTAAGATTCCTTCACGTCCACTTTTGTAGAAGAGTCGTCTGCAAGGGGAAGATTGAGATACGGAGTTTGAAAGGCAGAAAATGGGTGATTTTACCAGCATGTGACACAGACAAGCACACGGATTTCTGATGTGGATTTCACTGTGGAGGGACCAAGGTGCCTCCATTCACCACGAACCATAAAATCACAGAATACTTCGGGTTGGAGGGACCTTCCCAGCCCCCCCAGTGCCCCCCCTGCCATGACAGGGACATCTCCACCAGCTCAGGTTGCTCAGAGCCCCGTCCAGCCTGGCCTGGGATGTCTCCAGGGATGGTTCATCCAACACCTCTCTGGGAACCTGGGCCCGGCTCTCACCACCCGCAGAGGCAGCAATTTCTCCCTCCTTTAGTTTAAAACCATCACTCCTCATCCTATCACAACAGGCCCTGCTTAAAAGTTTGTCCCCGTCTTTCTTATGGGCCCCTTTTAAGTACAAAAAGGCCGCACGAAGTTCTCTCCTCTCCTCACAACTAAAGCGGAGGAGGGTTTTTGAAGCCACCGGTGGTGATGGGGAGAGACCCTCAACCAGGTTCGGACGTGGGGACAGCACGGACTCACCGCTGTGCAAGGACATGTGCCGCGTCGGCGTGGATGCCCCATCGAATATTGCTCTGTCCAAAAAGTCGATGGTGGACTCGGTGTAAACGATCTGGAAGACTTGGCTGAGAAGGGAGCACAGCTCCTCGGCCGTCACCTGGGGAGGGGACACAGAAGGGACGCTGGCAGGGAGAAAATACCGCGCTGGGCACAGTCCTACTCCTTGGGTCAGCTCCCCGGCTATAAAACCTCCATTCCAAATAAGTACAGGCAGCCCAGGGGGTGTTAAAGCTGAAAACGAGATGAGCGGAACTCGGCCCTGAAGGCCAAGGGTTCCTGCTGCAGGAGCACACAGACCAAGATCAGCATCTCTGGGCTCGGACACCGGATGAAATAAATATCCAGGTCAGCATCAGGAAAAATGCCCTGATTAGCAAAACGCAATTGTGGGAGAGATTCGGTTGTGTTCACAGGTTTCCTGTGGCTGGGGAAAGCTCTGGGCACCACCCCCACGGGAAAACCATCTTCTGATCCCCGCTCGTGTCCAAACCAGGTCCCGGGGCTTCGGCAGGGACCAGCTTTCCTCCTCTACAAAGCCCAACCCGCACCCTTCAGTCTTAAAACTGAGCCTACATGTGTTACACAAGCTATGGCTAGGTAAGCATCTGGTCACATAAGAGAGGGGACACTTGGGGACAGCAGGATGAGGCCACCCTGGGCTTCCACCTGAGAAGTTGTCACCCGGTCTAAGGGTGAGAAAACCTCCCAGTGATCCCGGTCCCAGCATCGTCACAATCGGAGAGCGACCCTGGAGGCAACCCCGACGTGGGACAGAGCTTTAATCCATCTTACTTTGTTCTCCGTAGCCAGGACCACCAAGCAACAAGCTTCGACGGGAACCACGCCGCTCTCGGACAGCGAGCCCGAGGTGAGGGCTTTGGAGCTCTCGGCACAGAGACTCTGGCTCGGGGAGATCCCGGGGTCCTGAGCTGAGACAGAGAGAAGTTGTGGCGGAAAGATTGAGGCGCAGAGTCCGAGCAGGCTCCCTGTGGGACACCAAAGCCACCCAAGCAGGAGCGATGGATCCCGCAGCTGGGAGACAACACCCCGGAGCAGGGAGCTCCTGGGAGCCCAAACCTCCACTTCAACGCTGCACAGGGCCAAAGCTTTTGAATGAAAACTTATAATTTAGAGCTGGTTTCTGACAGCTCTGTAAATTCATTCCCATGGCTTAGCCACCCTTGGAAATCCAGCGGCAGAATTACAGCCTTCTAAGTCGCTTACTCATTTATTCTACAGCCCGTCCTTTGCTGTCGCGGGGTTTCTAATCCGCTAAGTCTCTGTTTGTTACATCCTCTAAGTAGCTCAGCCCTCCCCTAACCCTCCAGCCCAAACCCAGGTGGGTCTGACACACGCAGAGCTGCTGGGGGCGGGTTCAGGGACCTCCCCGGTGATTACGAGACGTGAGGAGCGTTGGAAACGCTGGGTATCACGCCGGGTATTCAACACGGGTGTTTAGACACCCAGCACAGCAATGAAATCCTCCCAGCGACCTGCACAGGGGTTGGGAAGAGCAGGGAAGGTCCGACAAGCGTGGGGACCGGGCTGGAGGAGCTGCCTCTACCTGCTCTTTTCCATCTCGCTGACACCCATAGAATAAACTACACTTTGAGATCCCGTTTTCCTAAAGATGAGTAAATGGTGGTTCTCACAACTTACCCGTTTTCAGGACGACCAAGTGAGAGGAGTCGTCTCGGATGTAGGAGACGGAGGCGATGTCGTGGATGGGGACCCTGAGGATGAGATCTTCTCCATCCCTCCACACCAGCTTGATGTTGTAGGCGGAGAGACTGATGACAGCGTCGTGTTCCTGGGTCAGCTGCCCCGGCAGCTGGTGAGCTCTCTGAAATAAACGTATTTACAGCGATTTGCTGAACAGTTTTTCACTTTGGTAATGGGATGGAGGACAGCAGTCAGACCACGACCCAAGGAAGCTCCACAACCCCCTTTTTTTGTTAACGCAGAGTGGGTCGTTCAACAGGCTGAGCGCTCACCTTGGCGTTATCGATCAAATGCAGGATTTCTGTGCGGCTGGAGGGATTCAGGTACCCTGGGATGGACGTGAGTTGACCTAAATACTGGTAAAAAAGAAGCAAACCGTCACCGCAGCACGTGCGCACTAAACACGCCAGCTACCGCAAGAAAGACACCATCAACCCCGAGCGAAGGGCTGGTGGCCCTTTGTATTTACAAGCTGCTAAATACACCTACGTGTGGAAGATTTCCCGTGCGTTTGGGTTCTAATAACGCTGTATTTAGTTATATAGGAGCCCCAGCCCGATGGTACCTTCACTTCTTTCTCGATGTAGTCGTTGAGCAGGACGTCGGGTTCCACGCGGTCGGGCAGAGCCACCACCACCGTGTGCAGCGGCCGCCGCTCCGTAACCTTCTCCTGGGCCTTTTTATCTCGGCCTTTTTCGCCCTTCAGGAAGACTCGTTTGAAAGGAGACACTATTCCAGGCTGGGGAGAGAAAAGGACACGTTGGGGTTAAGAGAGGGCGGGTTTGGGGACCAAAATGGGAGGAAACCAGCAGGACCCACTGCCCGGCTCGTACATGTGGTTTTAGCAGCGCAAACCGCCCCGTGGACACGTTGGTTTTAGAGCTCTAGATCCACAAGCGCACGATCTTCTACCAAAAACCTAAGTGCCACACTATCCAAATGGGATGTTTTCCCCCCAAAGTCACGCTGTCCAACCTTTCAGTTAAGAAGAAATACAAATATATATTCAGATTAAGAGCGAGCCACGGCCACACAACAAATCCCTCCTCGCCTCGGCGCGATTTTCTATTTCACCAAGCATTTACAGTGAAGAATTGCAAAAGGCAAAGCTGCTGTAAAGTTGTCCGAGGCCTCAGGAAGACCCAAACCCGCAGGTGCAAGAGCCAGGACACAACCTCCGCTGGGGAAAAACCAGGTTTTTGCGCTTCCCGAACCACAGAGCGCTGGGTTAGGTTAAAAAAACAAGAGCCGAAGTGCACACACGGGCTCCTGGCTATAGAGGGAGCATCAGCACCGTCCCCGGACGCCACACACGGAGGGACCGTCCATACCATGCTCGTTGCTTCCCACCCCTCAGCGCAACCCAAATTTGGCTTTCCTGAGCCTCACAGGCAAGAAGAAGAACCGTATGTTCTGCAGAGGCAGGAGAGTTGCTACAAACGGTGGATTAATTGCACATAAACCACACGCTCCTGCTCAGAAAAGTTCTGGAGCGCTTTGCACGCTCAAAGAGCGGCAGCCTCCAGGAAATTCAGCTCATTTCGTGCCGCCGTCCACAACCGAATCTCGCCCTGGAAACCAGCATCCTTCACCACATCCTTCACCGAAACTGGAGGAGCTCAGATTTGGTGATTTGTCACCACCATGTCCCTGTCCCTGATGGTTCAGCTGCACATGCAGGACCATCAAGCAGCTTCAGCCGCTCTCGGTGCTTTTCTCGAGCTTGAAAGATCTACAGGAACAAGAGAGATCAAAGGCAGACTGAAATAAACTGGAGTTGTTGTACTAGGGCGGGAAAGTGGGATGGAAAAGCTCCAGGTTGAAGAAGAACGTCCCTCGGAGCAGGGAGAATAAAAATAGAAGGAGTTTGTAGGACGAAAGGGACAGAAAACACGGCTAAACGATGCTGGCCTTGTGAAACAGCTCTGCCTTCACGGCAGCGGGACCAAACGCGGCAGATTTTAGGGGTATCAACCCCAAATGTGGCACCACCCCACGCTGCACAACCCCTCCAGCTCCTGCCGAGGGGCCAGGACCGTTCCTGGCTCCAGAAAGGAGAAAATGGGTAAAGAAATAGGTTTTTTGGCCAAAACTGGAGCGTTGGGCTCAACCCCAGCTCTGCTGCTCTGACTACCGGGGTGTGTGACCCCCAAACCTTGGTGCGCGAAGATCTCATCCCACCAGACTGGTTTTTTCAGGACTCGAAAGCGGAGATGCAGAAATGGCCGTCGGGCTGGGAAGACGCTGCGGAGAGACCGATTCCCCCCACCCCGAGCTCCTGGGGGCGTTTGGGGAGCCCAAAGCCGAGGCGGAGGCGCCGCTGGGCCTGACACGAGGCGGAACAACAAACTTCTGCGTTTATGAGAGCCCGTGGAAACCCAGCACCCACCTCGTTCTCCATCGAAACGCCCGGGACGGCGAGCAGGACCAAACGGTGCCGGCACGGAGCCCCGGGCTCACCAAAACCACCTCCGGGCCGGGGGGAAAAGAAGCGGATACCCTCGTTTTGGGGGCTCGCGAAGCCCCGTGTCGAAGGGCTGGCAAAGCCGCGAGCTCTCGCTCGCCAGGAAGCGCGATAACCACAGTTTCCTTCTGCTACGTGCGGCAAGAGCGACGGAACACAAGTCGTTGGTTAAGAACTGGCGAGATTTGGCAGCGCCGGGGCCGGGCAGAGGCGTTTTGCAAAGCTCCGTCCCATTCTCGGCTCCCAGCCGTGCAATCCCACCTCCCGCACCCCTAAAACCCGGGAAATCCCCTCAAAATCCTTTGCTGCTACACCCAGGACGTGCACCCGGGGTGGAGATAGCCCCAGTTCGCATGAGTTTCTAACCATGGTTTCCCCTTTGAGTTTCAGCGCTATTTCGTTCTCTAACATCTATTAAAACCAAGGGCTGTAAAGCTTTTCAGGGCCCGTAGTTCGAGTCTTTAAGCGTCACGTTTGAAAAGCCAAGCTCAGAATTGAGGTTAAGAGCTCCCAAGAGGCGCTTTGGGAGAGCACAAAGTGTCCGAGCGAGCTTTGCTGGGCTCCAACGGGGGCTTAAGAGTCAGGCCCAGAGGATAAACACAAACAAGCTGCTAATTTCACAGAGAAGAACCAAATAAATAGGGTGAAGGTGGCAATTTCTCCTATGAAACGGCCCTTCGAGCTGAGGCAAGAAGGAAATCGGCTGGAGAAGACGCACCCAAAGGCCAACGTGGTCGCTCCTCAGGGTCTTCTCCTGCTGACTCCAAAATTTGGGAGGAAAAGACTCATTTTGTCTACTTAACGAGGCATTTAAGACTTGACTAATTGAGGGAGAGCAGCTCCGGGCTGGGTTTAGCCTGACAGGGGGTGTGGGGAGTTAAATGAGTTTGCAACCTCATTAATACCCCAATTAAGCACTCGCAGCTCCCCACGCTTCCCCATCAACATTTCACAACACAGAGGCTGCAAAAAACACTTTATTTCCCATCCGAGGGAGGATGAGCTGGGAAAAAATCAGGGTTCGCTGGATCAGCAGCAGCACCTGCTTCATGGGGGTTTGCTCAACCAGCCCATCGCTTGGCCTTGGAAAGCCCAAAAAATGACATTTCTGGGGAAAAGGAGGATTTAAACCTCATCTAGATTGTTATTATTCTGGCTGGAGGATCTTTGGGGTAAATTTCTTGGGCTGGTGTTGATCAGAGCCCACCCACTTGTATCCATCCAAAAGTCAATGAGGTTTGGACAGCCCCGTTAAATAAACCCTCTGGGCGGAAGGTGAAGGAGAAAGAGCATCGCTCTGGTGGAAACGGCTTCTTAATCCCCTCCGGTGGATTATCTCGAATGCACATTTGTAAGGCTAATTCTCCCCCGGAACGTCTGCACCAGGATTAAGGGATCCCCAGCTCCAGCCGGTCACCCGGTGCCAATGGCGTGTGGCTCGGCCCCAGGGCCAGCCCGCAGCCCTAATTAGCAGCGGGGGAAATAATTAACAGAGCCCAAAGGGGCTCAGGGTCGGCTCGAAGAAAAGGACCATGGAGGCGTGTGTGACAGGACAAGAAGTCACAGGAGGTGCCTGTAATAAGAAAATGCGAAGCCAAGGAAGAAAAAGAAACATATTCAGCATGTTTAGAGAAGAGCGGGATGTTAAGAAATAAACCCCAACTAAGCTCCAGTGCGGTGATACCACGAAAATACGGGCTCTGGGGGTTCGGCTTTGCCTGGGCACAGCTTGAGCCCCTCTGCTCTGGGAGCTATGGGTCCCTGCAAAAAAAAAGGGTTTATTATCAGTATTTCTTTGCTCCACGGAGAAACGCTGCAAGAGTTTGTGCCCAGGGCAGTGCTGGAGTCCCCATCCCTGCAGGGTTGGACAGACGGAGATGAGGTTCTCAGGACATGGGGCAGTGCCAGCGGTGGGGAAACGCTTGGACTTGATCTTGAGGGCTTTTCCAACCAAAATGATTCTAGAATTCTACATTGTCTCTTTGTCCTGATGCTGGGAAGAGCCTGGATCCTCCTCCTTCTCCTCACCCCTCACAAGGGGTTTATGTATGTTAAACCCCCCCCCGAGGCTCCTTCGGTCCCACCTCCCGCAGCGTCTCCTCAGGCGAGATGCTCCATGCCCTTCGCNGATTCTACGTTGTCTCTTTTTCCTGATGCTGGGAAGAGCCTGGATCCTCCTCCTTCTCCTCACCCCTCACAAGGGGTTTATGTATGTTAAACCCCCCCCCGAGGCTCCTTCGGTCCCACCTCCCGCAGCGTCTCCTCAGGCGAGATGCTCCATGCCCTTCGCTGGATTCACTCCAGTACATCCCCAGCCCTTGCACTGGGAGCCCGGTGCTCCAGGATCGTCCCCTGTCCCCAGGAGGCTGGTGACCGTCCCTGCCATGGGGACGTGCTGCTGGTTCACCTTAGTGCTCACCAAGAGCTCCTCTGGTCCTGGAGCAGAACAAGGCAAGAGGACTCAACCACGTACCAGGAGCAGTTATGGACATTTGACGTTTCCTACATCAGGAAAACAGCTTTCAGCGATATGGGATGATCCCCTCCACCCCAGGACCCCAAAATAATCCATTCAGACCCCAGCACTGCGCAGAAAAACACGTGGAGAGCTCAGAACTCTGCAGGAGCCACCGTGGGAAGCCCCATGTCCACCCAGGGGACGTGTCCCCGCTACCTGTCCCTTGCTCCTTCCTCCTCGTCCCGCTGGCGGGTCCACAGCACCAACACCACAGCCCACCAGCTACATCTGCCCAAAGCCCTTTTATGCCTCTTTCCCCCAGTTTTTGTCACCAGGAAGCATTTAATTAATTGGTAAACTGGTGCTGGGGAGATTAATTCGTATGGGAAGCGCAGTGAGATGAGGGTGGGTTGGGATTTGTTTGAGAAGGTCCAGGTCCAGCGCTGAGCTTGGAACGGCGATATCGCTGCAGATGAGCTGCTCTCCTCCCCACAAAGACATCTGGATGCTAAAACATTCAATCAAACCATTATTCAAGGGATTCCTGTTGGAAGCCAAGAAACATTTCAGCTTTTTATTGGCTTCAGTGAAACGCTACAGCGAGGATTTAAGTGAGAGGTCTGGATAACGATGCCAGGCACGGAGTCAAAAATTAATGAAGAGCAAAGCTGCGGGCGGGCTGCCAAGGCTGGAGCAGCATCGGGGGGCAGGATGTCACCCTGTGCTACCGGCTGTCCCTCTGCAGAGCCAGCGTCACAGCCACAAAGGGACTGCGCAGCACAAGTGATGGGAGCGGCTGAGGGAGCTGGGGGGTCAGCTGGAGAACAGGAGCTGAGGGGAGACAGGGACACAAAGAAACGGCCTCAAGTTGCACCAGGGGAGGTTGAGGTTGGATCTGGGAACAATTTCTTCCCCAAAGGGCTGTGGGGCATTGGAACAGGCTGCCCAGGGCAGTGCTGGAGTCACCATCCCTGCGGGGTTGGACAGACAGATGAGGTTCTCAGGACATGGGGCAGTGCCAGGGTGGGGGAACGGGTGGACTCAAAGACCTGAAAGGTCTTTTCCAACCAAAATGATTCTGTGGTTCTATTTTGTCTCTTGTCCTGACACTGGGAAGAGCCTGAATCCTCCGGCGAAGCGCAGGGAACATCTAAGCGAGGAGCACACCAAGGATCACCTGGGGACCTGCAGCTCTGCCTCCGTCTTGCCAAAGAGCCTTGGACAACTCGGCTCCTGGCAAGGAAAGATCTGGGAGCAGCGACACTTTAACCAGCCGGTAGGAAGGCTCTGGAGGCAATCCTGCTGTCCCGGCCGGCCGTCTTCTGGTGGGACGGCCCCTCCAGGTCCTCACGTGGTCCCACAAAATGTGGCTTCATCGTCACGGGGCTGAATTAGAGCTGGGAACAAAGTCCTGGGGCCTCTCCCTCCTCCCCAGCTCCCAGCAGGGTGATGTGGAGCTGACACTCACGGGCTCAGAGGGAGATACATTTTAAACAAATCAGAGGGAAATAAATTTTTAAAATCATATTTCAGCCAGAAACACTATTTGATTTCAAAGCTGCGCGTTCAAACAAGGATATTATTAAATTTAAGCAATGTAGAAGAACAATTTCCCTAAAAACGGCGAGCTGGCGCCCAGGTCAGTCTTAAAACCAAGTAAAATTTAAAAAACCCACAACTGCGGCAGCTCAAGCCTGAAGGCAGCAGTCGCACAAACCCCACTTCCAATCCAAGGCTCAGCTCCGTGTTTCCACGTTCGGACGGCCTGGCCAGCTAAGCCGGCTCCAGCCGCCCCGACAGGAGTTTCCTCTAAAGCAAGAGGAAAGGAATTTTCCCCGGTTATTTTTAGCAGAGCCCTGGTTCTCCTCCCAGAGAGGTTCCTAGGCCCGGCTCAGCTGCTCCGCCTACACTTTAAACTCCAGCGGAGCCAGGCTGAGCTGATCCATCTGGAGTGATAGGCCGGGCTTAGCGGTTTGTAGAGGATCCTCCGAGCAAGCGGCTTCGTGCTGAGTACAAACAAGATGGGAAGGCCTCAACACAGCCTCTGACTAAGTCTGGTACTTGTAAGCCAGGCTTTAACCCAGTGTGTCCTGTATTGCAATAAGAGCAGCTCAGGATCTCACGAAATAACAGCTCATGGGCTTGACTTAGTCTCTTCCTTCCCAGTTTCAGGAATCTGCACCTGAAAGACTGGACAGAAGTTAAGCCCAGCTTTAATTCTAAGCTAAACTGAAGCCCTGCAGAGAAGAAACAGATCCCTTCTTGCCCAGGGATGTCCTTCGCTGCCTCTCGCCCTCCGCTGTTGTTGCTATCGAGGGGTCTCAGCGGGGTACACGGCCTTTGGCTGGAACCAGCAGCACCCAGGAGGGTCCCCAAGGGCCACAGCTGCCATTTCCACCTTCTTGCTGATATTTGTGGGGGGAAATGGTAAGATCAGCTTATTTGCAGCCTTATCAGCACGAGGAGCACGCTCTGGAGAACAAATTACTGTTTCTCCACAGCTGCCGGGGGTCCTGCCAGAATTCAAAGACCAAATATTCCCCCATTTCCGCAGTTTTTAGCCGCACATACTGCAAGGAACGGAGGACACCAGATGAGTTCGGTTCGTGCATTAAGCCCCATTCTACTCAATACCATTAACATCAGCCACCTGCAAAAAAACGGGTATTTATGCCAAGAATGGAACCTTTCGATCTAGAACCGTTTTTACAAGCAAGGTGCAGAAGAGCGATCCCCAATCAGCCCAACGCATTTCTATCCGAGGTCTCCGGACAGAAGCATTTAAACACTCGCCTTCTTGCTGAATTTAACCATTTGCTTCACATCCCCAGGCTTCTTTCGCCCAAATGAGGAAGAGATCAACAGTCCAGGGTTGGACAGACGGAGATGAGGTTCTGAGGGACATGGGGCAGTGCCAGGGGTGGGTTATGGTTGGACTCAATGATCTTGAGGGGCTTTTCCAACCCAAACGATGCTGTGATCTGGCCCAAGCTACACTGGCATGTCGCAGCACCTAAAAGGTGGGTAAACTGTTCATGCCAAAGCTCAAGAGCGTTTGACACGCTGTTTTACTCTAGGAAAGCCACAAAACTCTTCATTCATGTAACCAAAACCACTCAGTCTCACACAAAACAAGCGTTTTGTTGACGCCGACCGCTCCAAGACCTGGAGCCCAGGAAAGAAGCAGCGTCCATGGGAATATCTGAGCTTCCCATCGAGCCCGAGGCTCATCCTCCAGCACAACCCCGCGAGTTCCAGCCTGCAGAAGGTTATTCCCCTTTTCACACAGTGAAAGAGAAGAGGTGAAGCACCCAGACCTGTAATCACGGAGTTCACGGCCGTCTGCTGAGGAGACCATTTCACAGGGAAATAAACTTTGCTGTAGACATAAACCGCCCGGCAGGTTTTGGTCTAGACTGTCACATCAAGGATCCGGGGAGGTTTCTGGCAGGAGGAAATAAGGTCTGGTTTGTTTTAGCGCGTTCTCTGGGATGTCTCGCTATTTGTTTTCGTCAGTCCAAGGAGCCAGAATCCCTGTGTTAAAAACGTACATTTGCAGCTTATGCACCTTCGCGTCTCTGGTTCCTTCTGGGGTCACAAACCGCACGTAGCGCTGGGGGCACGACGGAACCTCCTCCTTCTCTTCCCAGAAAAGCAAAGGATGCAAAGTGGCTCCAGATTCTTCAGGAGTCCTTGGAGAAAAGGTGGTTTGCGATGCCCATGCACCAACAGACCCTCTGCAATCAGTCACTGCGAGGCCACTTATCCAGGGCTGGCGGTGGCCAAGGAGCCAGCAGCAGGAGAAGGTCCTTGAGCTGCTTTTGCACATCAGAACCACTCAAGAAAAGCCGGAGGCAAACTCTCCCAAACCCAACAGTATTTTAAGCCACGGCATCACAAGATGAATGACTTCTCCGACTCTTTGAGAAGAGGCGCTGATTTTTAAGAGATATGGAATACAGAACCACGCTAGTGCAGCCGTCCCAGCGTCTCCTGCAGCACCCGGAGCTCGTTCCTCTCCGCCAAACAAAGCTTTTGGTGGACAGATCGTGCTCATCCCACCAGAGCTCCGGGATCACCAGCTCCACCAGCCTCTTTAGCACCAAAATTCCCAGAAATACTCTTTTCAAACTCTTTCTAACAGCCCAGTCATGCCTGGTGTGGGGAGGGGAATGGGATGAGACCTTCCCCCTTGGGCAGCACCAAGCAGGTCACATCATCCGAGGTGACTTCCATGGGTGAAAGTCCTGAACCCCCTCCGATTTTATTTCACCTGCCCGAGCTATGCACGCACCCTACGGATGTTATTAATTAATTCCTCTCACACAGCGCTAACAAGGCTTCGGCTTTCGGTTCCTACAAGAAAAACACGGAGCCCCCAACGCTCCCACCCAAGAGCAACATGAATAAACTCCAGCTGGAAAACAATTCCAAGGAGACGTCACAGGAAATGTGTTGGGAAGGGAAGCTCCAGATCTGCTTTAGCAGAGGTCCCTTCCATCCCCATCACAGAAACACGGTCTGGGGATGATCCACCCCGTGAGAGGGGACGGGCTGGACCGCCCCGCAGCCCAGCACCGCGGGCCTCAGAGCCTGATCCTCCTCCAAAGAGGCGGCAAAAGCAGCAACCCGACAGTCGCACCATCTCCAGACCCTCACCTTGGCTCAGCCAAGCGCCGCAGATCTTCCACGTTTCCTCCCTCTCGTGCGAGCTGCTCTCCAAAGACGCTTCGCCTCTCAAATTAAACCAGGAAAGGTGGCCGTTTCCTCTTTTTAATAATGGAATTACTTTATTTTCCTAACCTAACAAAAGCAGGGAAGCCCTGAAGTTCACTTGGCCACATGAAGGGCATTTTCTACGCTGGTTTTTTCAGAGCTCAGTATATTTGCTTTGGTTAAATTCGTTCAGCTTTTACTGCATCAACACTAGAGGGGTTGGTACTATGCTGCTGGCTAAATAAACACAAAAAAAGGTACTTTGGGAGACAAAGAGAAGCTTATTAAAAGGCTGGTGACCGAGTCTACAGACACACCAGTCAGACAAGACTACGCGAAGAATTGGAAGGACTTGATGAAAACCCCACTTTCATGTCTTTCTTCTGAATGGTACCAAAGCCAGTAAACCAGGATAAAGTAGAGCGGAATTTTACACGAGTCAAACTACGTTTGCAGAGACACCTCAAGAAGTCTCTAATCTCTCTTTTGAAGATCTGAGTTTACCAGATAGGCCCTAAATCCTCGCCCGGCCAGGCTCCCGCGCAGGTTTAGCCATCCAGTGAGCACAGACGCCAGCATGAACCCCGCAAACGCTTTGGAAGCGAAGCGGAGAAGCCACACTGCAAAAAACCAGCTCTCAGGGACGTGATCATACGCTTCTGGAGGGCAGGTGACAAGGCAGAGGGGGACCCACCCTCCTCCGGGCTTCACCCTGCTCTGATAAAGAGATTTTGGAAAAAACAGGGATTTAGGAATCCTTTTACCAGCCCTATTCCTGCCTAGACGGGGAAGCACCAGCTCTCATTGCCCACAGACGGGTCAGCCGAGCTCTGACCTTTGTGCTTCACGATGCGCTCGGCAGCTCCATTGCTTTCCTTAAATCCTTTTACCACTTTCCTGCCAAAGTTCATTTTTTTCAGATTTTTAAACATTTATTTACAGTCCTCCCTGCCCTGTAAATACAGAAGCCTCCGGCCCTCCCATTTTGCCCAGTTCAGCCACCCAGAACCAAGAGCTGCGTTAAGGAAATGACACGAGCTCCTCTGACACTACAAGAGTGTAATTAATCCCATTTATTTCATCCCCTAGGTCTGCTTTTACCTGCCCTTGATGCACCAGAAGACAGCGACACCAGAATGGCTGTGGTGATGTTACAGCTCATTGTCCCTTGGAAATAGCAATAGAGCTGATGTGGTGAACTCCGGTTCTGGGGAAACCTTAGGGTCTTAAAAACAAAGCATCAAAAGAAAGATTAAGGCAGGAAGCAGCTGTAAAATGAGTTAAAAATCCATATTTCAGGCTCCTGGCACTGCCTATTAAGTCCTTCGGTGGTGTTTGGACTGGTCCCAGAGGCACAGAGTTTCCCAATTCCTGGTGAGGAGGAAAGGGCTGTAACACTTCAGCCTGGAGAAATAAACTGTTTATAAAGCAAAGCGCAGAGTGTCCCACTCCCATCCCCTCATCTCCCCTCAGAAACAGGGACACGAGCTCCGCAACCAGACTGACCAAGTGTCCTCGAGCTCCTTCATGAGCCTCCCGGTTTAAACCCCATTTCTGACCAAGATCGACCTCCTCGGGCAGAAGCTCCAGACACGCGATAACCAGGGAACGTTCCTGGATTTGGGGGTGAGGATCATGCAGCTGCTTCGGAAAGGACAGAAATGGAACAAAGTCACCCAGAACCTAATGATGCGAGTCTGGCCCAGCTCTGCTGGGAGGACAGGCTGAGAGAGCTGGGTGTTCAGCTGGAGAAGAGAAGCTCCGGGGAGACCTTAGTGCGGCCTTTCTGGACTTAAAAGGGGCCGAGAAGAAAGATGGGGACAGACTTTTGAGCAGGGCCTGTTGTGATAGGACAAGGGGTGATGGTTTAAACTAAAGGAGGGAGATTCAGGCTGGACATGAGGAAGAAATTGCTGTCCCTGAGGGTGGTGAGAGCCTGGCCCAGGTTCCCAGAGAGGTGGTGGCTGAACCATCCCTGGAGACATCCCAGGCCAGGCTGGACGGGGCTCTGAGCAACCTGAGCTGGTGGAGATGTCCCTGTCATGGCAGGGGTGGGATCTAAGCGAGCTTTAAGGCCCCTTCAACCCCAAATATTCTGTGATTCTATCAGCAGAAGACTTATGAACTCAACTGGATGCAGAGCTCAGTTTCAAACACATCAACCCGCTCATCTCTGGGGAGAAGGTTGTTCTTGTTCCACTCTGCATCCACAAAACCTCAGCAGCACCTTGGTCACACTGAGCCCTCAAGATACTTATCGCACCCTCACTTTGGCTGGAAAACACCCGCATGGGTCAGGTCGGACAATTAGTGCAGGTACAGGGCACACACCAGAGATAATTAACAGGAGATGCCATCAGTGATCAGCAGCACTAGACCACAAGAGCTCAGGCAGGTGCGTTTGGGCACCGTGCGCCATAGTTGTCCTTGCAGTGTTGGCAGCCAAACCCAAAATGGGCAAAAAAACAACTTCCCAGGTATCAGCTGGTCGTGACTTTGCTTCCGGCAAACTCCAGCTGAACCCTGGTTGTTCTTCTTCCTACAAAGCAGCATTCTCTGATGGATTTTTAGCACCTTCTGTGGGCCAAGCGTAAATGAGACCCAAAGAGCTTTGCTGAACATGATGCTTGAGGTTTCTCAAGTGTCAGAGCTTTCTGTGGTCACCGAGAACATCACTAGACCTGCGGTCACCTCTCAGCGCAGCCCCAGAGCCACGTTAAACCCTGTGGCTCTGCAGAGCACACTCTCCTTTGACTTTTCTTTTTGCTGTGACTAAATGCCAAAGCAAAAAGATCAAAGGGCACTAGAGGCTGATACAGCTTTGTGAAATGTAAAATAAGTGGAGATTAAGACTCTGTGAGGCTGAAACACTGCCCTGGGAGCAGGATGACACAGGCTGGAGAAGGAATCTCTGCAGAAGAGCCACTTTGCTAAGTCACCACTTGAAAGGTTTGTGATTCTGGTGGTCCCACAGCAAACCTGGGGGCTTCCCAGCCACATCCCTGGAGAACGGGGCTCTGCAGCCTGTCACGGATCCGCAGAGACGGGCCTGGGACTGAACCACATCCACGGGGCAGAGCTTGGTGTCGTTCAGCTCAGCCAGCCCGAGGAGCCCTGGGCAGCATGCTGGAAATTGGGAACTGCTCACGTTCAGGGAGGTCTCTGCACCAAAGAGGCACCATCGCATCCCAGGGTGCTGCTCCCGCGCAGCTTCAGGCTTGAAACGGGTCACACCTCTGTAACACAAACCGTTATCTCCCTTCTGGGCGTTACACGTGCAAGAAGATGTCAGAGGCTCCGGTGTTGCTCCACAAAACACAATAAATCAGGGCTGCAGGGTCAGGGATACCTCACGGCTTTATCTGGGGCTGGAGCCAGACTCGTGTTGGGTCAGGGCTTCCGTCATGGAAAGTTTTACGGAGCGCAGGCTATGCTTTTGAAAGCTGCTATCGCTACTTCAGCCCACGTCTTGTGTGAGCGATGCAGTTTTGGGAAGCTCAGGCTCTGTCTGCCATCCTCTCACCAAACAGCAAAACAACTATTTACCCAATTACATGGTACAGTTATTTTGTACCGAGCAAAAACCACAACAGCAAAACTATTTCAACCCAGGCATGCGAGGAAAAAAAAAATAAAATGAAAATCTGTGTTCCATTAAGTGCTGCGGCAGGATCCGTCCTTTCCTGCACCAGCCTGGGCAGTAGAGCAGCAGTTTGGTTACCAGAGCCTGAAGGTCCAAAGTAGGATCATTAACTTCCACGGTTGTGAAGCAGCAGTTTGGGGAAGGGGCTGGAGCACAAGTGTGATGGGAGCGGCTGAGGGAGCTGGGGGTTCAGCTGGAGAACAGGAGCTGAGGGGAGACAGGGACACAAGAAACGGCCTCAAGTTGCACCAGGGGAGGTTGAGGTTGGATCTGGGAACAATTTCTTCCCCAAAGGGCTGTGGGGCATTGGAACAGGCTGCCCAGGGCAGTGCTGGAGTCACCATCCCTGCAGGGTTGGACAGACGGAGATGAGGTTCTCAGGACATGGGGCAGGGACAGGGGTGGGGGAACACTTGGACTCGATGATCTCGAGAGGCTTTTCCAAGCAAATGATTCTCTAGCTGAAGTCAGGATGGCGCTGTGACTGAAGCAAAGCTTTGTCCTCCCCAGCGCCTCCAGTCACAGCTCTGCCCATGTCCTGGTGCCAGGCGGCACCGGGGGACACGAGGATGCTCAAGAAAAGGGAGGAGGAGGAGCTGGGAGCTCCTGCCAAAGCAGAGCCGGCCAGGATCAGAAAGTCTGTCCTTTGTGGTGGGGTGAACATGAGAGCCCAGGAACCTGCACTGCTCACCTGGCAAAGGGACACTGGTGAGGTGGTGGCAACTCCTACTGAAAACATCGCTAATGCAAGGATAGAAATGAGGCTGACAACAAAACACTTTGGGTTTGTCTGCAGGCAAACAGCTGGGCAGAGGCACAGAGCCTGGGCGATATCGCACCTGCTCCCACCCAGCAACACCCCGTGTCCCATGGAATCACCAAACTCTGACCCGTCCATCTCACGGGGATGATGGGCAAAGCCAGGAGGGTGCTCAGGACAACGGTGACCACAAGCCCAGGTCCCTGATCCGAGCTGGGGGAATGAAATTTGGAATGCATCCCTGTTCCCAGCCGCCACACCAAGCTCCAGTGTCCCTATTCTGGGGACATGCACTGTGTTTGAGATGTGTCCGTGCTTCCTCCCTGCCCCTCGAGGCCCAGAGCCGCAATAAAACCCAACTGTCGAACACCCAGGATGATCAGGAGGCCCAGACCCAAGTCCGGGAGAGAAGCTGCTGGAGATGTCCCCTGTCACAGCTGCCACCGAGCTGGAAGAGTCACCCATCAGCAAGGAGAACGTCCCACCAGTGTCACAGAGCCCTGGGAGAGACGGGAGCCAAGCCCCACGCTGCAGGACACCAACAAGACATTTTTGCAGAGTCCTCCAGTCCCTCTTGACACCCCAGGTCCCTGTTCCACCCCAGACAAGGCAGAGATCTCCAAGGACGAGACTAAAACACACCCCACGAGGAGACAGACTCAGCCTGGATTTCAGCCGGGCAAGTCTCAACTTTCCCAGGCCCTTAGAATCACAACGAAATTTAATTTTTCAAGTAAATGTTTAAAACCACCGCAAGTTGGACAAGTACAGCTGCACGGCACCACAAGCGCCACCAGAACCATCCAAACCTTCGTGCCAAGCGGTTCAGCAGCAGCAAGAAGAGGCCACCACCCAGAGCAGAGCACAAAACTTGTTTGAGGCCACCACACCAGAGCCCCATCTCTCCTGCCCCTTTCCCCCTGCCCACCAGCTTTAACCCCACATTTCTCCCCTCTCCGGACCTGAAGCCTAAACCCCCGATGATCCCACCTCCATTCAGCCTCTGCTGCTCCTATTCCAGAAGATTTTTTTGGCTTCCTCTGTAAGAAAAAGGAAGCACTGAGAGGAGAAACAGAGCAACTCCCTGCTCAGAACTGGGCTGAAGCCAAGAAGAGCAAGAACAGGATCGTCCCGCTGAGCACCGGCAGTTCACAGGAGAGCAGCTACTAAAACCAAGCCTAGCAGGTCAGGCGGCTTCCCCATGAAGACTTGGATGATGAGACAGGTCTCCAAAGGAAAAGCCAATTTCCCAGCCCCGAGGCCGTCCCTTCAGAGGGAGCGGGGATGCCAAATTTACTCAGGATGCCAAATTTACTCATCACACAGGTTAGTCCAGGTGGGTTTGGATGTCTCAGAGCAGGAGACTCCACACCCGCTCTGGGCAGCCTGGGCCAGGCTCTGGCACCTCCCAGCACACAAGTTTCTCCTCCTGTTCACATGGACCCTCCTGTGTTTCAGTCTGTGCCCGGTGCCCCTCACCCTGGCGTTGGGCACCACTGAACAGTCTGGTCCATCCTCTGACCCCACNGGTCGGGCTCTGCTCCCCAGGAACAAGCGCCAGGAGCAGAGGAAACGGCCTCAAGTTGCACCAGGGGAGGTTGAGGTTGGATCTGGGAACAATTTCTTCCCCAAAGGGCTGTGGGGCATTGGAACAGGCTGCCCAGGGCAGTGCTGGAGTCACCATCCCTGCAGGGTTGGACAGACGGAGATGAGGTTCTCAGGACATGGGGCAGGGACAGGGCTGGGTTTTGATTGGACTCAATCTTGAGGGGTTTTTCCAGCCAAAACGCTTCTACGAAAGGGGCTAAATACCCCTCGGTGCACCCTGCTGCATCACGACTTCAGAACAAGGTGTGAAGTGACCGAACATGACGAGCTGGAGCTTTATCTCAAGGAGTCACAACCCGCCCGACAAATTTCCTCATCCCAAAAGGGCTGGGGAGCAGGTCAGGGCTGCAGCATCGGGTCTTGGAACAGAAAAGAACAACGGGTGACAGAACCCACGGGAATGATCGTCACGTGGCTTGTTTTAGCTGGGAGTACAGAACCGAGTGGATGCAGGTGCCTTCATTAGCCTAAAAACCTCCCAGCGAGCTAAAAATACAGATCTGCGTTCCCCCAAGTGCCCTAAATAAATGAAATCATGGCAGAACCATCTCTGAGGCGGAAGAGTCAAGGGGCTTGTCAGAGCCCAGCAGTTACTCCAGCACAAAGAAGCTGAATATTTGGGATAACGAAGGAAGATCAAGAGGTTCGTCCTACAAGCACAAACTCCCACAGAGCTGCAACTTCCAGCTCAAACTCTCTCTCTCTCTCTATATATATATATTTTTTTTTTTAATGTATTAACGGGGGGGGTTCACCCTGAGCTTCAAGAAGAATCAGCTCTATTTCAGTTATTTAATAACCACCTCACTTCCCCCAAAAAGGCTTCTTGGCTTCCCATTCACTTCCACAAACACCAGCACAAAACCATCCAAATCTTCCGGCGGGGAGTGAAACGCGCTCTGGAGTTACAAGCCCAGTTTTGGCAGCCGTTTCCCCCATGATCTGCACGAGGAGGAATTGCTGGACTGGCCAATATCCTGAATATTAACCGGGATTTAAAACCGCAAAGAATTCACAGATCGGGAGCAGCTTTACGAGGACGATCTGGCAACCGCTGGAGCGGCGGCTGGAAGAGGCAAACAGAGCCAACATTGGGGATTCAGGACGTATCCCAGCTGGAAAAGTCAGGAATTTTATGCAAATATCTAACGTCATCCCCAGAAAATTACCTGGGAAAACCATAAAAGCACTTTGGACTGCATCACATATGCATTTGAGAGGTGGTAAAAAAAACTCCAAACGACAACTGTCTTTAGGGCGAGGGTGAACACGGAACAATTGCCCAGAGAGACCGCAGAGTCTTCATCCCTTGAAAAATATGAGTGGTGTGGCTGGAAAGCACCATTTTCTAAAGCAAAAAAACTCTGATTTCTCCTCAAACAGCAGAAAAAATATCCCACTTTTCAACAGGGCCAAAAGCTGATTCCAGTTCTACAAGATACCACTTTGAATCTATTTTATTTAAGTGCCGCTTCCAGCCCCTGCCTACCGCAAAAAAATGGCATTTACTTACTCCTAAAGTTACTCTACAATTATCCACAGCCCTGGGAACGAGTGTTTAGAGCTGGTTCTTCCTGAAAACAAGAAAATTACATGTAGACATGAGAAATTTCTCCTCCCGCCGGTGCTGCTGGTCCCGTCACACCACAGACAGGTCGCCAGACATCACAAGGTGGTTTGACTTCCCAGCTCTGGATCTGTGGGAAACTCCCACTGTATCTTCAGAAAGAAAAAAACATTCAATATTTCTCATTCTGGGAGGATTCTAAGCATTTCAAAGCCGAGTTTCAGCAGGAGACTCTGCTGCCACCTTCTGAGAACACCATCACTGCATGTGCCACCAAAACTACTGAAAATAGCTTTTTTTCCCCCGGTTATGTCACCAAGTGAAGGGAAGGGTTTATTTTTCCCACCCGCAGCTCCAGCTCCGGCTTCGCCTCCCCCGCATGACATAAAAATAGGTTTTAAACAAGAGAAACCAGAGCAGCCTGTTCTCAGCCAAGGCAGACACAGCTCATCCTGATGACAGTTGACTCAATACATATATAAAAATATACATATAAACCAGACACATGTGTATACAGCACGGCCGGTTTAGCACCGCAATCAGCAGACAAGACAAACCAGCACCGTTCCAGGACACATTTTAAGATGTTTCATTAACCAGTCGCCTCGTTTGCAGCCTGGGCAGAGAAGCAGGAGGTTAAATCAGCCCCCGATCAGTGTCTGGACACACGGGCAGAACAAACTCGTCTCGGGGGGGGGGGGCGGGAAGGCAGCGAGGTGACAGCAGCGTTCCCCCAAAAGCCAGATATTGACACAGAAAATAAGGTTTTTAGCTGGGAAAACGAGGCCCCAGCCCGGGGAGACGCTCAGCACAGGCAGGGTTAAGCCTGAAGACACCCCAGGAAGAAAATAAGGGTTAAAATATATGAAAATAAGAGTTTAAAAGCCCAGAGGAGCACCAGCCACCTCAGGCGCACGGGCTGTGGGTCACAAACGGCGCGATCCTGCGGTGGGGCTGAGGGAAAGACCGGCCCTAGGGGCACGGCAAAGCCCGACGGTGGCTCCACAGCGCCGAGAAGCCCCAGGGAAACCCGGTTCTCACCTTTTTGCCTTTTTTTCCCTCCTCCTCCATGTCTCCGGCGGCGGCGGCCCCGGCCCCCCCCGGGGCATCCCCGCAGCGGCCGTGCCCGCCCGGCCTGGGTGTGTGTAATGGCCCGGGGGCCCGGGCTCACTGCCCGGCGGCGGCCATGGCCCTGCCGGGCCCCGGTTCACGCTCCCGGCCCGTCCGGAGCCGCCTCAGCGCCACCGACAACTTTTCAATCCTGCCGCCATCTTGGGCGGCGGCTTCCCGGCATGCCCCGCGCACCGCGCACCGCCCGGAGGACTGACGTCAGTCCTCCCCGTGTGCGCATGCGCCGAGCCCGCCGCGGAGGCGCGGCCCCGCCCACTCCCTATGCGAATTGAAAAGAGGCGGGTGGAATGGCCCCGCCCACTCAGCGGGGCGGCTCCGCCCCCGCTCACCCCCGCCCCCATCTTGGCCCCGCCCAACCCAGCTCCCACGCATGCGCTGATCCCTCCGGAGGCGCGCCCGCCGCCAGGTGGTGCTGTTCCACGACGTCCCGCGCTGACGTCACACGCCCGCGCGGGGGCCGCGCTCTCAAGC
Source organism: Pampusana beccarii (assembly GCA_013399365.1). Classification (NCBI taxonomy): domain Eukaryota; kingdom Metazoa; phylum Chordata; class Aves; order Columbiformes; family Columbidae; genus Pampusana; species Pampusana beccarii. The sequence continues at coordinate 248,334 of VWYH01000493.1, forward strand.
ATGGTGGCGGCAGCGGGCCCGCAGAGCGGTGCGGCCCGGGCCCATCCGCCGCCATCCGCCGCCGGAGCCGCCCCGACGGACCGGGACAGGAGCGGGGCCTCCCCGGGACAGCGCGGGACGAGGCGACTGTCCGTCAGCGGACCCCGCCGTGAGGTGCCGTGGTGCATGCCGGGATGGGTAGTTCCGCACAGGCCGCGTGTGGCCGCCGAGGCCTCCCCGGGAAAACGGGGCTCACCGAGGGGTCCGTGTTCCCGGGTCCCCCCTCCTCTCCCTTCCGCAGGCGTCCAGCGTGGGGGGGCCTGGCGTGGCCCCCGCCATTCCTGCAGCGCCTGCCAGAGCAGCCCCGGGACGGTTTGAGGCCCCTCCCCGCCATTCCGGGGGCGGGTTATAGACATCCCGGACACCCCCGTGTCCTGGGGGCGGCGAGGGGCGGTGCGGGGAGCCCCGCGGCCTGCGCTCGCTTCTGGATCTGCTGATGTCGGTGTCTCGCTCTCCTCTTACAGGTTCTCACCCCGACAATGGGTTTAGGAAACAGCGGTGGATTTAAGAAGCTGCTGGGAATAAGGAGGTGGGTTCAACCGGCCTGTGCAGGGGGGGCTGTGTTACACACACCCCCCTGTCATCGTGATTAGTCGAAATTCCGTAATTAGCTCTGCCAAACCACTTTAACCACTACATAAAGCCTCTCTCGGGGCTGACATCCCACCCCAGAGCTGTGGCCCCACATCGGTTTGAGCTCCTGCTGCCGTGGGGCAGGAGCAGGTGACACCGTGGCTGTGACTGCTGGCTGTCCTCGTGTTACCCCCGGGTCCCCTGAGTGGGGAAAAATTTAATGAAATATGACAAGGGCAAGTGTAGAGTCTTGCATGTGGGCAGGAACAACCCCAGGTTCCAGTATAAGTTGGGGAACAACCTGTTGGAGAGCAGTGTAGGGGAAAGGGACCTGGGGGTTCTGGGGACAGCAGGGTGCCCATGAGCCAGCACCGGGCCCTTGTGGCCAGGAAGGCCAATGGGACCTGGGGTGGATCAGAAGGGGGTGGTCAGTAGGTCAGAGAGGTTCTCCTGCCCCTCTGCTCTGCCCTGGTGAGACCACATCTGGAATATTGTGT
>VWYH01000493.1:255765-267219 GCA_013399365.1 Pampusana beccarii
GTACAGCCCCCCCACACCAGTATGGTCCCCCGCACCAGTACAGCCCCCCGCACCAGTACAGCCCCCTGCACCAGTATGGTCCCCCTGCCACCAGTATAGCCTCCCTGCACCAGTACAGCGCCCCCTGCACCAGCACAGCCCCCGTGCACCAGTATGGGCCCCCTACACCAGTATGGTCCCCCACACACCAGTACAGCCCTCCCTGCACCAGTACGCACCCCCCGTACAACAGTACAGCCCCCCTGCACCAGTATGGACCCCTTGCACCGGTACAGGCCTTCTGCACCAGTATGGGCCCCTGTAACAGTACAGGATCCCCCACATACACCAGTATGGCCCCCTGCACACCAGTACAGCCACCTGCACCAGTATGGGCCCCATACACCAGTACAGCCCTAACACACACCTGTACAGCTTCTCCTGCACACCAGTATGGGCCAGTCCAGCCCAACACAACCCAGCATGGCCCGGCACAGCCCAACACAAACCAGTATAGCCCAATGCAACCCAGCATGGCCCAGCCTGGCCCAATACAAACTAGTATGGCCCAGTACAGCCCAATACAAACCAGTACAGCCCAATGCAACCCAGCATGGCCCAGCCTGGCCCAATACAAACTAGTATGGCCCAGTACAGCCCAATACAAACCAGTACAGCCAAATTCAACCCGGCATGGCCCAGCTCAGTCCGGTACAAACCGTAGAGCCCCGCATGGCCCAGCTCAGCCCATGACACAGCAGGGGCCGGTGCCAGAACACCCCATCCCCTTCCCGGGGGGCTCCCAGGTGTCCCCCACCTACACCCACCAAGGTGGCTTTGTGGGGCACCCCAGGGCAACATCCAGTTCACGGCGGAGGGCGAGGCGGCCGCGGCGGAGGACGCGGCCGTGGTGGAGGACACGGCGGCGGTGACGGCGCTGGCGGAGCTGACAGCCACGGCCCCCGGGTGCCTGCGCCAGGCACTGCTCACCCGCACCGTGGCGGCCGGCGGCGGAGAGCTGATCGAGAAGGGCCACAGCCCCCGGGAAGCCGCCTATGCCCGGGACGCCTGCGCCAAGGTAGGGAGGGGACTCGGGTGACAGCCCCTGCAGCACCCTGGGGTGGCTGTCACGGCGTGTCTGTCCCCAGGCCATCTACGAGCGGCTCTTCTGCTGGATCGTGGGACGCATCAACGCCGGCATCGCCGCCCGCGGCTACGACGCTCGCCTGCACGGCAAGAGCACCGTCATCGGCGTCCTCGACATCTACGGCTTCGAGATCTTCGACACCAACAGGTGAGCTGGCCCAAGGGTGGGGGGGGAACGTGGGGACACGGGGAGGGGACAGGAGCTGGGAGGGACGTGGTGAGGGGATTGGAGGTGGGAAGGATGTGTGGAGGGGATGGGGAACACGTGGAGGGGACAAGGCCTGGGAGACACATTTCAGGGGGATTTGGGATGGGAATGAGGCGTGGAGGGGACAAGGGGACACCTGGGAGAGACACATGGAGAAAACAGGACCTGGGAGGGACACAGGGAGGTGACAGGGGTTGGGGGAAGGCCTGGGGGGGACAGGGGCCCAGGAGGGACCCGTGGAGGTGACAGGACCCAGGAGGGACACATGGAGATGACAGAGCTTGAGAGGGACCCATGGAGGGAATGGGACACAAGGTGGGGACACGGAGGGACAGGACCAGGAGGGACAAGGCTACAAGGGACCCTTGGAGGGACAGGAGCAGGTCCCCAGCAGGGCCATGGGGCAGAAGGTGCAAGGGACATGGCGTGGGGCTGGGTGACTGTGGCCGTCCTGTCCCCCTGTCCCAGCTTCGAGCAGTTCTGCATCAACTACTGCAACGAGAAGCTGCAGCAGCTCTTCATCGAACTGGTGCTGCGGCAGGAGCAGGAGGAGTATCGGCGGGAGGGCATCGCCTGGCAGAGCGTGAGGGGACAGGGGACGTGGGGACATGGGGACATGGCATCGCCTGGCAGAGCGTGAGGGGACAGGGGACGTGGGGACATGGGGACATGGCATCGCCTGGCGGAGCATGAGGGGATGGGGACATGGGGACATGGGGACATGGCATCGCCTGGCGGAGCATGAGGGGATGGGGACATGGCGGGGAGATGGGGAGGACAGGGGGCATTGACTGGCAGAACAGAAGTGGACACAGGGACATGGGGGGACATGGGGACGCTGCCTGGCAGTGCGTGAGGGGACACAGGGACATGGGGGGACATGAGGGCATCACCTGGTCACACATGAGGGGATGGGGGAGATGTGGAGGGACAGGGGGGGACATGGTGGGACATGGTATCACCTTGTAGAGCGTAAGGGAACACAGCAGGGCATGGAGGGACATGGGGACATCACCTGACAAAGCATGGGAGGACATGGGGGACATGAGCAGAGGGCCTTGGGGGAAACAGGGGGACATGGGGGCATCATTTGGCAGAGCTTGGGGGGACATGGGTGGGACACGGCCTGGCAGAGCTTGGGGGACAGGGGACATGGGTGGCACCACCTGGCAGAGCATGGGGGGCTTGGGAGGGACACGACGGGGACATAGGGACATTGCCTGGCAGAGAGTGAGCAGCTTGGGGGGACCTGGAGGGGGACACGGGGACATCACCTGGCAGAGCTCAGTAACAGGAGGACATGGGTGACATCACCTGGCAGGGCCAGATTTGGGGTACATGGGGGCAATTCAGGGTGCCTTGGGGGGGGAAATTTGGGGTGCCCACCCCCCCGCGTTGCCCCCTCAGATCGAATACTTCAGCAACGAGCCCATCGTGGCGCTGGTGGAGCAGCCGCACCGCGGGGTGCTGGCGCTGCTGGACGAGGCGTGCCTGGCCGCGGGGACCGTCACCGACCCGCTCTTCCTGGCCTCCATGGACGCCCGCCTGGGCCACCACCCCCACTACACCAGCCGCAAGGTGCGCTGGGGGGGCCGGGGGGAGTGACGGGGGGTACACGGGTTGGGGGTTGACACCCCTGTGCCCCCCAGCTCTGCCCCACGGACAAGACCATGGAGTTCGACCGGGATTTCCGCATCAAGCACTACGCTGGAGATGTCACGTGAGTGGGATGTGGGGGGGATGTGGGGGGGCTGTGGGGCTCGGGGGCACTTTGAAGGACTTTGGGAGCGCTTTGAGAACCATGGGGTGGCAGTTGGGACCATGGGGCTACAGGGATTCCTCTGGGTCTGTGGTGGACTATGAGGCCTTGAAGAACCATAGAGAACCATGGTGGACCACGGGGGAGCCTGGAGGTGTCATAGGACTCTGGGGGTCTTGAGGGACCGTGGGAGGTGTTTTGGGGTCATGGGGGACCTTGGGAGGGCATGGGGGGGCCGCTTGGGACCATGAAGCTACTGGGATTCTTGGAGGTTTATGGTTGACTATGAGGCCTTGGAGAACTGTGGTGGAGCTTGGGGGCTCATGGGACTGGAGGAGGCTTGAGGGGCTATGGGAGGTGTTTTGGGGTTGTGGAGGGACCGTGAGGGACTGGCAGGGGGTCAGGTGGGACCATGGAAGTGTGGGTGGCCATCAGGGCCCATGGACATCATGAGTGGCCATGGGGGGTGGGGGAGCCATGGAGAACTGTGGGGGATTGTGGGTGGCCTTGGGGCCATGAAGGACCTTGAGACGTCTTGGAGAACTATGGGGGGTTCCTTGGGACCACGGGGCTAGAGGGGCTCTTGGGGGTCTGTGGTTGACCATGAAGCCTTAGAGAACCATGCGGGGGTCATGGGACTGTGGGAGGACTTGGGACATGGGACCACGGGAGGCAGTTTGGGGTGATGTGGGACCATGGGGAAGGCACTTGGGACCAGGGGGCTAGAGGGGCTCTTGGGGGTCTGTGGTTGACCATGAAGCCTTGGAGAACCATGATGGACCATGGCAGGGTCATGGGACTGTGGAGGGTTTTGAAGGACCACGCAAGATGGTTTGAGGTCATCAGGGACCATTGGGCTGTAGGGATCATGGGAACCATCGGAGACTGGTGGGGGGGTCAGCTGGGAGCCATGGAAAACTATGGGGGACCATGGGTGACCTTGTGGCCATGAGGGACCTTGGGAGGGCATGGTGGCCACCTGAGACCACTGAGGGCCACAGGAGCCCCTGAGGGACTATGCAGTGGCCTTGGTTGGCCATGGGGCTTTGAGAACCCATGGGGCATTGTGAGGACCATGGGGGACCATGGGTGACAGGGTTGGGGAACTCTGTCTATGAGTGCTGAACCCCACAGCCCCATGGCCTCCACAGGTGTCCCCAGGGCCACATGTCACCTCTGCATGGGGCTGGGTGGCCCCAGCAGCCCTTGGGCCACTCCCAATGTGGTGTCCCCATCCCTCAGGTACTCAGTGGAGGGTTTCCTGGACAAGAACAAGGACACGCTCTTCCAGGACTTCAAACGGCTCTTCTACAACAGGTTGGGGACACAGGGGACACAGGCCAGGGGCTGGCTGCACAGCTGTGGGGCGGGAGCGGGGTGGCCGGTGCTGCCAGCCCCACGCCAGCGCTGTCCCCAGCGCGGACCCGGTGCTGCGTGCCATGTGGCCTGATGGCGAGCAGAGCATCACCGAGGTCACCAAGCGCCCGCTGACCGCCGGGACACTCTTCAAGAACTCCATGGTGGCCCTGGTGGAGAACCTCGCCTCCAAGGTAGGGGACCGGGGACAGCCGGGCATGTCCCTGCACCAGTGTCACATGTCCCCATGGCAGGTGGGCATATCCCCAGCCCATCTTGGTGTGTCCCTGTGCAACTGGGCATGGCCTCGAGACACCTCCTGAGCCAGCCAAGCCTGTCCCAAAGCCAGCTGAGTGTGTCCCCAAGCCAGCCAAGATGTCCCTGTTCTAGCCTGTTGTGTCCCCCGCCAGCTCAGATGTCCCTGAGCCGGCCTAGCATGTCCCCAGGCCAGCCAAGATGTCCCTGTGCCATGCAGACATGTCCCTGAGCCAGCCCGCTGTGTCCCCAAGCCAGCCAAGACGTCCTCGTGCCAGCCCACTGTGTCCCAACACCAGCCAAGATGTCCTTGTGCCATGCAGGCATGTCCCTGAGCCAGCCTGGTGTGTCTCTGAGCCAGCCTGGTGTGTCCCCAAGCCAGCCAAGATGTCCCTGAGCTAGCTGAACGTGTCCCTGTGCCATGCAGGCTAGCTAAGATGTCCTCGAACCAGCCTGGAACATCCCCAAGCCAGCCAAGATGTCCTTGTGCCAGCCCGGTGTGTCCCCATACCAGCCAAGATGTCCTTGTGCCATGCAGGCATGTCCCTGAGCCAGCCTGGTGTGTCCCCAAGACGGACAAGATGTCCCTTTGCCATCCCGGTGTGTCCCCAAGCTGGACAAGATGTCCCTGAGCCAGCTGAACGTGTCCCTGTGCCAGCCTGGCTAGCTAAGATGTCCTCGAACCAGCCTGGAACATCCCCAAGCCAGCCAAGATGTCTCTGTACCAGCCTGGCATGTCCCTGAGCCACTCGGACCCCTGTCACCGCGCCACCCGTGCCTGGTGCTCTCCCACCCTCCGTGCCCAGCGCCCCCAGCCCCTGCCGCCTGTGGTCCTGGTGCCACCGCAGTGTCCCCGTGTCCCCGCAGGAGCCCTACTACGTGCGCTGCATCAAACCCAACGACCACAAGTCCCCAGCGCTCTTCGACGCCGAGCGCTGCCGGCACCAGGTCTCCTACCTGGGGCTGCTGGAGAACGTCCGTGTGCGCCGCGCCGGCTTTGCCTACCGCCAGCCCTACCACCGCTTCCTCCTGCGGTACGGCCCCCACAAGCGCCCCCGGGACCCCCCAGACCCCCCCGCGGCCCCTCACCCTGCTCCGTCCCCCAGGTACAAGATGACCTGCGAGTACACGTGGCCCAACCACCTGATGGCCAGTGACCGGGAGGCCACGCAAGCCCTCCTGGAGCAGCACGGCTTCCAGGACGACGTGGCGTATGGTCACACCAAGGTCTTCATCCGCACCCCCCGCACCCTCGTCTGCCTCGAGCAGGCGCGGGCGCAGCTCATCCCCATCATCGTCCTGCTGCTGCAGAAGGTGGGGCACGCGTGGGGTGGGTTGGTTCAGTCCCAGCTCCGGGTGACACGGGGTTGGGGGTACACCTGGAGCTGCTGGTGGGGTCCTGGGGGGATCCACGGGACAGTGCCTGCCCTGACCCTGGGAACGGGCAGGACATGGGTTTGGGGTGACACCAGGGCTCTGCCGGCACTGGGAGCTGCTGGTGCGTTCTCAGGGGGGAATCCGTGGGGCAGTGCCCGCCCTGACCCCCAGCACTGGGCAGAACATGGGGTTGGGGACACCCTGAGCTGCTGGTGGGCTCCTGGGGGGATCCCCGGGACAGTGCCCACCCTGGTGCTGGACAGGACGCGGATCTGGGGGGACACCAGGGCTCTGCCGGCACTGGGAGCTGCTGGTGGGGTCGGGGGGGGATCCATGGGGCAGCACACACCCTGACCCCCAGCACTGAGCAGGACACAGGTTTGGGGGGACACCTGGAGCTGCTGGTGGGGCCTCAAGGGGGTGCACGGGGCAGTGCCCACCCTGACCGCTGGCGTTGGGCAGGCCTGGCGTGGCGCCCTGGCACGCCGGCGCTGCCGGCAGCTGCGTGCTGCCTACGCCATCATGGCGTTCTACAAGCGGCAGAAGGTGAGGGCGTACCTGCGGGAGCTGCTGCGGCGCTTCCAGGCCGTCCGCACCCTCCCCGATTTCGGCAAGAGCGTGGCGTGGCCAGAGCCGCCGGCGGTGCTGGCGCGGTTCCAGGAGGCCAGCCAGCGCCTCTTCCGCAGGTACCGCTGGCCCTGCTGGCCTGGGGACAGGGGACAGGGACATGGGACAGGGATGGGGACACGGGAACGTGGGACAGGAACATAGCTTGGGAATGTGAGATGGGGAAGTGGGATGGGAACGTGGGATGGGGACAGGGACACAAGACAAGGACATAAGATGGGGATGTGGGACAGGGATGTGGGATGGGAACATGGAATGGGGATAGGGATGCAGGACAAGGACGCAAGATGGGGACGTGGGATGTGGACATGGGACTGGGATGAAGGATGGAGTTGCAAACAGGAACAGGGACATGGGACATGAACACAAGATGGGGATGTGGACATGGGACAGGGATGCAGGGTGGGGACGTGGGGATGCAGGATGGAGTCGCAAACAGAGACAGGGACGTGGGACAAGGACACAGGATGGGGACGTGAGACAGGGACGTGGGATGTAGGATCGGAATGTGGGATGGGAACATGGGGTGGGGACGGAGACACAGGACAAGGACACAGGATAGGGATGGGGACATGAGATGGAAATGTGGGACAGGAATGGGGATGTGGGACAGAGATGTGGGTTGGGGACATGGGATGGGGATACAGGATGGAGATGTGGGATGGGGATATGGGATGGGGTCAGAGACGTGGGACAAAGACATGGGATGGGGATGTGGGACAGGGATAGGGATGTGAGATGGGGACAAGGACAAGGTCAGGGACATGGGATGGGGACAGGGACGCGGGACAAGGACACGAGATGGGGATGTGAGGTGGGGAGGTGAAAGGGGATGTGGGGTGTGGGACAGGGATGGGGACATGGGATGGGAATGTGGGGCAGAGATGTGGGAGGGGGACATGTGGGTGGGTGCGTGGGACGTGCCCGTGTGACGGTGACATGACCGCACCGAGTGCCCCCCGCAGGTGGCGGGCACGCCAGATCGTGAAGAACATCCCCCCGTCAGCCATGGGGCAGCTCCGCGCCAAGGTGGCCGCCATGGAGGCGCTGGGGGGGCTGCGGCGGGACTGGGGCTGCCAGCGCAGCTGGGCACAGGACTACCTGTCCTCGGTAAGGGCGGCTTCGTTCGGGCCCCCCAGGGAAGTCACCCGTGCCCCATGCCGTGGTGACACCCCTGTCACCGCTCCCCCCCAGCCCAGCGAGAACCCAGGGCAGGCGCTGCCCTTTGCCCGCCGCGTCCAGAGCCTCAAGGACAAGGTGCATTTCAGCTCTGTTCTCTTCTCCTGCCACGTCCGTAAGGTGAGCGGGGGGGATCCTGCTCGGCCACCATGTCTGTGTCACCACCCCAGCGTGTCCCCTCACCTGTCCCTGTCCCCACAGATCAACCGCTTTGGGAAGAGCCGGGACCGGGCCATCCTGGTGACGGACCAGCACCTCTACAAGCTGGACCCGCGGCAGCAGTACCGGGTGATGCGGGCGCTGCCCCTCAGCTCTGTGAGTGTCCCCAAACCCATTGGTGTCCCCAGGCCGTGGTGGGGGGCAGGGCCACCCCCTACACCCTGTCCCACTCCCACACGGAGGTTGGAGACCCCTCCATGGTCCCCATGGCCACACACAGGGGCCGTCTGCAGTGGCACGAGGAGGTTCCCTGGAACAGAGGTGGGATGATGTCCCCACCATGCTGGCAGTGCCATGATGTCCTCACTGTGCTGTCCCCACTGTGATGTCCCCACCATGCTGGCCATGCCATACTGTCCCCACTGTGCTGTCCCCGCTGTGTTGTCCCCACCATGATGTCCCCTCCACACTGGCCATGCTGTGCTGTCCCCCCCGTGCTGTCCCTGCCACGCTGTCCCCACCATGATGTCCCCGCCACGCTGTCCCCACCACACTGTCCTCACCGTGCTGTCACTACCATGCTGCCCACACCATGCCGGCCACGTTGTACTGTCCCCACCACACTGTCCCCACCGTGCTCACCATGACACCTTGGCCACACTGCGCTGCCCACGCCATGTCCTCACTCCCTGGCCGCAGCAGTGACCCCAGCTGTCCCCACAGGTGACAGGGCTGAGCGTGACGAGCTGCGGGGCGCAGCTGGTGGTGTTCCACACGCGCGGGCAGGAGGACCTGGCCGTGTGCCTGCACCGCACGCAGCCGCCGTGGGACAACCGCGTGGGCGAGCTGGTGGGCGTCCTGCTGGAGCACTGCCGAGCGTGAGTAGGGGTGCTGCGGGCTGGGGGGGTCCCCGTGACCCCCACATGCACCTGTTGACATTGGGGTGTCACAGGACCAAGCGGGAGCTGCAGGTCCGGGTGTCCGACCGTGTCCAGCTGAGCCTGGGTGGGCGCCGGCGGGTGCTGACGGTGGAGACACGCCTGGACGTGCCCACCCCTGATTTTGGGAAGAGCCGCGATGGCTTCGTGCTTTACTGGCCTGGGAAATGATGTGGGGGACAGCTCTGTCACTGCCCCCCCAGCTGCATCCTGCCCCCACCCTGCCCCACTCACTCAGGACCCTGTGACCCCCAACCACACATCCCCACGGACCCCCCAGGACGATGCCAAAGCTTCTGTATGTGTTGGGAATAAAGAGCTGGATGGGACCCCGCGCAGCCCCCCAGGACCTTCATGTCCCCCAGCTGCCCCAGGGTGGGCCTGGGGTCCCCAAAAACCACCATACAGCTTGGGGACCCTGCCAGGGAGCGAGGGGCTGGGGAGGCATGTTGGCTGCAGTGGGGGTGGGATGGGGTGGGATGAATGGGGTGGTGGAAGGGGGTGGATGGAGGTGTGGTGGGATCTGTGGGGTGGGATGAATGCATGGGATGGAATCTCTGGGATGGGGTGGGCCGGGATCTACCGGGTAAGGTGGGATGGATGGGACAGGGTCAATGGGTTGGGATGGAATCAGTGGGATGAGATCCACAGGATGGGATGGAATGTGGTGAGATGAATGGATGGAATGAGGGGGGGATCTATGGACTGGTATGGGATCCATGGGGTGGGATCTGTTGGGATGAGGTGGGATGAATGGATGGGATGGAATCTCTGGGATGGGGCGAGGTGATGGGTGGGATCTATGGGATTGGCTAGGGTGAGATGGGATCTCTGGGCTGGGATCCGTTGGGATGGGATGTACAGATGGGATGGAATCTCTGGGGTGGGGTGGGCTGGGATCTGCAAGATGGGATGGGGTGAGATGGGATCTATAGGATAGAGTGGGATGTGGGATGGGATGGATGGGCTGGGATCAGCTGGGATAGGATGAATGGATGGGGTGGGATCTCTGAGGTGCGGTGAGATGAGATCTGTTGAATGGGATGGGGGGGGATCCATGGGGTGGGATGAGATCTGTTGAATGGGATGGGGGGGGATCCATGGGGTGGGATGAGATCTGTTGAATGGGATGGGGGGGGATCCATGGGGTGGGATGAGATCTGTTGAATGGGATGGGGTGGGATCCATGGGGTGGGATGGGATGTGGTGAGAGGGACGGATGTGATGGGGGGATGTGATCTATGGGTCCTTGGGGTGGGATCTGCTGGGATGGGGTGTTCCTGTTACCCGGTGTCCCCATGTCCCGGGTCCTGAGATCCCTGCCACCCTGTGTCTCAACATCCTTGTGTCCCAGGTCCCGATGTCCTTGTGTCCCTGACATACAATGTCCCAATGTCACTGTGTCCCAAGATCCTTGGGTCCTGATGTCCCCACATCCTGGGTCCCGATGGCCCTGGGCCCCAGTGTCCCTGACACCCACTGTCCCAATGTCCCCATGTCCTGATGTCCCTGCGTTCCAGATCCTGATGTCCCCACATCCCATGTCCTGATGTCCCCAACACCTGGTGTTCGCCGCTGAAGAGCTCAAACGATTAAATTAATGGAGTGTTGTAGGAAAATAAAACAGAACATTATTCTGATAATAACCATGTTATTAGAATAGACCTGGTGGTCTCGGACAGGATAAGGGCTGGAACTTTAAATTTAAATGTGTCATGATACTGGCAGAACCACAGGAGATCAAGGGAAAAAGGCTAATTAACAGGGCTAATTAACTACACCAATTCAAAGGAGGATGCCTTAAAAGTATTCAAGCCCTACAACACAGCTCCAAAAGAATTCACATTTTGATTATTCAATCAATCTCTCAGTTGGCAATTTTTTGGCCAGTTCCTGTCAGGACTGGAAGCCTTTGCCGTTATCACGGCACAGGTTTCTTGGCCCAGCTCGCCGGTCGTGCTCAGCGGTTCAGCTCACATGTTAATAAACAGGAGATGGTTTATTTTGTACTATCTAATATAACCCGGCCCGGTGCCCTCGGGCCTGCGCTAGGCCCGGCCTGACTGGTAACGGCCGTTGCTATAGAAACCTCCGGTGCCCTTCCGGGGGGCGGGGTGTCGCCATGGCAACACCCGTCTCCCCCTATCAGCGAGCGCGGTGTCGCCATGGGAACAACCCTCGCTCCGCCTTCAGGAGGCGGGCGCAGCGTCGCCATGGGAACGCCGCAGGGAGGGCGGGGCGTCGCCATGGGAACGGCACCTCATAGGGCGTGGCGGCACCGGAAGGGGTGTGGCCGGGCGGGAGGACTCGGTTTCCCGTGAGGCCCCGCGGCGGCGGGCGGTTCCGGCGGGCGCAGGCCGGGATGGAGGCCGTGCCCCGCATGCCCATGATCTGGCTGGACCTCAAGGAGGCCGGGGAGTTCGCCTTCAACGCCGCCGTCAAGAAGGTGGGGCCGGGGTTGGGGCGGGGGG
>VWYH01000493.1:267344-281222 GCA_013399365.1 Pampusana beccarii
AGCGGCCTGTGAGGGGCCTGTGAGGGAGGGGGGTGTTTGTGGGGGGTGTTTGGGATCTGTGAGGGTGTTTGGGGTCTGTGAGGGATGTTTGGAGTCTGCGAAGGGTGTTTGGGGTCTGTGAAGGAGAGAAGTGCTTGGCGAGGGGGGTCTGTGAGAGAAGGGAGTGCTTGGGAGTGGGGAATAGGGGGATCGGGGGGCTCCATGAGGGTTATTTGGGGTCTGTGAAGGAGAGGAGTGCTTGGAGGGGAGAGCAGGGGTCTCTAGGGTCTGTGAGGGATGGGAATGCTTGGGGTGTGTGTTTGGGGCAGGTCAGTGGCTCCTAGAGGAGTGTGTGTGGTCTGTGAGGATGAGGAGAGTCTGAAGAAGGAAGAGGGGATCTGTGGGGAGTGTTTGGGGTCTGTGAGGAAGAGGAGTAATTAGGGTGTGGGGCAAGGGAGGGGTGTGGGGGGTGAGGAGTCTTTGGGGTGCAGAGGGTTGGGGATTTTGAGGGGACCCTGGTGGAGCAGGGGCTTGTAGCTGGGGGTGTCTGGGGGGTTGTGGTGTTGGAGGGGATGCCTGGCAATGGGGATGACTGGGGCANCCACCTCTGCGGGGCTGCAGGACCTTCCTCCCAGGGCCAGCGGGTCTGCAGAGTCTGGGGAGGGGGCAGTCCCTGGGGCTGTCCCCACCCTGGCTGCCTCGGGGACGAGCGGTGAGTTGGCAAGTCTGTCCCTGCCGCATGTGACCGTGCTGACTCCTGAGTCGCCGCGGCCAGTGTCGTTAGGAGATCCGGCACAGCCGAGCCTCGCGTATCCGTTCCCTCCGCTCTCGTGTCAAAGCGGGGCTGGGGAGCAGGGATCTGGTTCTCCCACTGCCAGCAGCCGGGGCTGGCTGATCCTCTATCAGTTAAAAGCCCCCAGCCCTTCGCAGCACCATCAGAGGGAGGCTGAGAATTCGGTGGGTGTGAGGTGATAGGCTCCTTCCTCTGTGGGGGACACGAGCTGTCCCCAGCGGAGACTGACCCGATGGCTTAAGGGAGCTGAAGTGCTTAACAAAGCCTCTGTAAACAAGCTCCACCTATGGCCAGCGCTTCCTAGTGCCGCCTCCGGATGAAAATCATGATTTATTGATGTGGAAGGAGGACAGGGGGACATTTTCTACGTTCATGCCACCGCCTGCATCTCACCCCATGGCTTTTTGGGGTGCTGAGGGGGGCTGGTGTCCTGCCAGACCCCAGCAGTGGCGTTAGTGTGACAAGGACGTCCCTGCAACGGGAGGAAGGGTGACCCAGCTGAGTCATGCTGTGCGGGCTGGGACAAGGTGCGGCAGTCATCGGTGGTGCCACAAGCCTCATGGTGCCACCTCATGGGAGCTGCAGCAGAGGGGACGGTTGTCTCCAGCTCCAAGCTGAGCCTGAGGGATGGTGACTTATCAAAAGTGGGTTGTTCAGGGCATTTTTGTGTGTGGCAGCAGGTGGAAATCTGTTTTGTGAGCCAGGGGGTGTCTGGTGGAAACACGCTCGTGAGAAGCGATGGGGAGTAGAAACCCAGTGCCCTGATTGAAACAGAGTGGGAGGAGAGGAAACTTCCCTCATTTCTCCAGCGCTGAGCGGCCTTAACCTTGAGATTAAGTGCCAGAGGGCACGGGCAGTTCTTCAAATGTCCCCAAGGTCCCTTAGCCTGGCAGTTCTGGGTCCTGGCCATGCCCGGCACTGCCGGGGAGGTGGAGGATCCCCGCCCGGACCCTCGGAGGATCCCGAGCTGCCTGCAGTCAGGCAGCGCCGCGTTTTCCAATGCCGTTGTGATCTGAGGGATGTGGAAACCCTCGCCAGAGGCAGGTTTGGGGAGCTGGGGAGATGGAAACCGGGACCTCACGGCCCCTCGATTCCAGATTTTCTGCTTCAGCTCTGAGGTCCCTGTTGGCCCCTGGCACATGCCGCGTTGGTGCCTCTCCCCGGGGCGGTGTTTCCACAGGACCTTGCACCCCGACTTTGCGTTATACTGAGGTTCAGCGGGAGCCGGGCAAGATTTTGGGGGGCAAACAAGCCCCTCCACACTGCCAGCCCCATTGTAGGGGCTTCTCCCAGGCTTTCCCAGAGAGCTACCGGTTGTCGCTCTGGTGCAAGGCTGGGAAGGTGGCTCGGGGTGTCAGGGCGAGCTCTTACCCCTCTCTTCCTCTTCCAGTTTGTCCTGAAGAACTATGGGGAGAACCCGGAGAATTACAACGAGGAGCTGCGGAAGCTGGAGCAGCTCCGGCAGGTAAGCGGGGCTCTGTCCCAAACCCCTCGCAGCGCCGCTGGGGTCTGCCAGAGCTCAACCGGGGGAGCTGGTTTATCAAGGACACGTCCGCCGGCTCCCATCACCTCCGTGTGCCAGGAGCTGTGCCGAAACACCACCGTGGCTGATCCTCTTCCTCACCGGTGGCCCACAGATGAGGCTTTTGGCAAGGAGTGTGCAGGGTTGGGTATTAGGACTCGTTGCATCCGCTTCCCAGAATTCAGGGGGTTTTGTGTTGAATTCAAGTTGCTTTTTGGGGAAAGAATTGCCTGAAGTCTCTGCAGGGAAGAAATCAGCCCTTTGCTCTCAGCTCCGGAGCCCAAACACTTGTGTTAGTCACTGGGGTCATCGATTTGGGGGTGACTGAGCAGGTTGGAGGGCCTGGGCAGCTGGTACGTGAGCCACGGGTGGCAAAACCAGCTGGAGAGGGTCAGAGACTCACCCCAAGCCAGCACCAGCGCCAGTTTGTGCCACACTGTGGGTTTTGTAGGGAGGCCATAACCCCGAAGTGCAGAGTGGAGTTTCATCCCCAAACCGGTTGCTCTGGATCCATAAAGCTGCTCCCTCCAGCCTCATTTTTAGGCGAACAGACCTGTTTTTCCATTTGATCCCATGTTCGGCGGCCGATGCCGGGCTCTGGCCGTGCCCTCCTGCCCACAGATCTCACCACGAGTCAGACCGGTGCCTGTTCCTGCCCAACGCCTCACCCTGAGCGCGGTCCCGTCCCTGGGGCAGCCTCTTCCTCTTCCTCTCTCCCCTCCAGAGCGCTGTCAATGTCCCCCGGGACTTCGAGGGCTGCAGCACGCTGCGCAAATACTTTGGCCAACTCCACTACCTGCAGAGCCGCATCCCCATGGGCACTGAGCAGGAGGCGGCGGTGCCCGTTGCGTGGTGAGTGTGGTATCTGTGTGGTTATAAAGACAAAAGTGCCTGGAGCGCATCAGCCCACTGCTGCTGGGCACCTCGATTTGATGCCCTTGGAGACACCAGGCAGGAGGGTCCCTGCTCCAAACCTCTGCGGGAACGTGGCTCCTGGCAAACCCTTCTCCTGGCATGTAGCCCCTGCCCAGTAACACCAGTGCCTCCATCTACAGCTGGTAACTCGGCTTCTTTCCTCACAGGACTGAGATCTTCTCAGGCAAGACGGTGACACATGAGGATATCAAGTACGAACAGGCGTGTATTCTCTACAACCTGGGTAAGGGCCTGGGGACTGGCTGCCTCTTAGAATCAGAGAATTGTTTTGGTTGGAAAAGACCCTCAAGATCATCGAATCAAACTGTTCCCCCCCCACACTGCCCCATGTCCTGAGAACCTCATCTCCGTCTGTCCAACCCTGCAGGGATGGTGACTCCAGCACTGCCCTGGGCAGCCTGTTCCAATGCCCCACAGCCCTTTGGGGAAGAAATTGTTCCCAGATCCAACCTCAACCTCCCCTGGTGCAACTTGAGGCCGTTTCCTTTGCTCCTGGTGCTTGTTCCTGGGGAGCAGAGCCCGACCCCCCTGGCTCCAAGCTCCTTTCAGGCAGTTCAGAGATCAGAAGGTCTCCCCTCAGCTCCTGTTCTCCAGCTGAACCCCCCAGCTCCCTCAGCCGCTCCCATCACACTTGTGCTCCAGCCCCTTCCCCAGCTCCGTTCCCTTCTCTCAACTCGCTCCAGCACCTCAAGGCCTTTCTTGGCGTGAGGGGCCCAAAACTGCCCCCAGGATTCGCGGTTTTTCCTCCCCAGGGCCCAGCACAGGTTCGGTCACTGCCCTGGGCCTGCTGGCCACACCAGTGCTGGTATGAACCAGGATGCTGCTGGCCTTTTTGGCCACCTGGGCAGACTCCAGGGCTGGTGCTCAGCATCAGATCTCACCAGAACTTGACTTTATCTCCTCTCTGTCCCTCCTGGTCGTGCGCTGCCCTGTGTTGCACTCAGAAGTCGCATGAAGCAAGGTGACGTTGGGTTGTGACATTATAAATGCCCTTTCTGGCACAGTGACAGCCGCAGTTGGGCTTTGCCCAGCTCACTCCCTGCGAAAACTGCAAATGGGTGTAAAACCAGCAAATCTCACCCTCGGGCCCCTCCCTTGCTCTGCAGCCACAGACAATCATGACTCAGAGTGGGGTTTTTTTTGGGAGGTGTCACTCAGCCCCTGGACGCTTAATGCAGCTCAACTCTCCAGCTGACCACACGTGGGTTTAGCTGAAACCACACACAGGGTTTAGCTTAAACTGCATGCAAGTTTAGCTTAAACCCCACACACTGCAGGGCCACAGACTCTGCAGCACAAGGCAGTGGGAGCCAGTGTGGTGCCCAGGTCCCTTTTGAGAGGTGTCTGCTCCCTAAAAATTGTAGAAACACATCTCTTAAGCCAGGACAGCATTAGATACTCACTTTTTAATACCAAGGGTTTATTTGCAGCCCAGGACTCTCCTGTGCTGAATGACTGATGTGTGTGGGCGTTCACACCGATGCCCTATGGCACCCCGAGTGCCACATTCCCCATGTCCCTCTGGCACCGTGAGCCAGCTGGGTGCTGCTGGGTGGCCCTGGCCACCTCGCCACAGGTTTAGGCTTCTCCTACAAGACCCCTGGTGTCCGGGAGTGGTGAAGGGGGCCTGGCAGGGTCCCCTCATCCCCTGAGCCGCTGTCCTCTCTCCGCAGGTGCGCTGCACTCCATGCTGGGCGCCATGGACAAGCGAGTGTCTGAGGAGGTAACGATCCCCCGCGTCCTCCTGCGGTGACTTCTTTTCTGTCCCCTGGGGTTAACAGCTGAGCGCCAAGGACTTCTCCTCAGTGCCCTGCATGGTGACAAGCCTCTCAGTGTCACACACCAGCTCAGCGTGGCTGCTGTCACCCAGTAGAATATTATGAACGGCCACCCCCTCATGGTTGTGGCTATCTATGCTCTGCCTGCTTGCTGGCCAATGTGACCCTCCTGCATCAGGAGGGACAGATCTTCTTGTCCCCAGACCAGGGTTCTGTACCTGGTGTGCGTACAAATGAGCCAAATTACCACACAGAGATGAGATGTTTGTTACAGAGTTGTGCAGGTCTGGATGCTGGAATAAAGCCAGCACGCCAGCAAGAAAAGTAATGGGCATTATATACAAAATCTTACCGCTGCGTTCACACCCTGAAGAGCCAATTGGTTACACATTTGCGTATTGCATTACATAATTCTTTTAGTGTATAATGAGCAACGTCCAGCTAAAGCACACTTTATCCAACAGTGCTGAGATGTGTTAAAGTGATTCAGCTAATTGCACGGCTTCAAAATGTCTAAAGCTGCAAGGTCAGGAGTGTCTGTAGTTCGTGATCAGGTGTTTTGCAAGTCACTCTTGGTTATATGAACAGGCTGACCTAAAACTGAAAGGATTTACGTATCTTTAGGTTAGCCGTTGCAGATAGGATTCATTCTTTTAAGCGATGACAACAATCCGATGCTATTTGGGACACACATGGAGCTTTTTAGAGCCCCAGGGACTCACCCCAGGCTGCTGGCGGCTGCTTTTTGGGGTCTTGGAGGAGGCAGGGAGCATCGAACCCCCACTGAGCTGGGGTTTATCACCCCAATGCCCTGTGTGAAGGGAAGCGGCTGCTTTTCCAGTCTTCTCTATGCATTCCCGGTGTCTGGCAGTGTGTGTACGCCTGACACACATCTTTGTGTCCCCTCAGGGCATGAAGGTTTCCTGCACCCACTTCCAATGCGCGGCCGGCGCCTTCACCTACCTGCGTGATCACTTCCCCCACTCCTACAGCGTCGACATGAGCCACCAGATCCTCAACCTCAACATCAACCTCATGCTGGTAGGAGCTGGGCTCTGCTGCTGTCAGGGTACTGGTGGCACTGGGACGGCTTCTTGTACGTGTTGGGGGCAGCTGCTGCTCGACTGGGAGCGGGGTGTTTGTGGATTTGGGGTGCTGTGGGCAAGAAGGCATCCCTCCCATGGCGGGGAAGGAGATTTTGGGAGGCGGTGAGGAAGAGGAGGGAAGGCTCTGTGCATCCCTTGGGGCTGGTGGTGACTGTGCTTGACTGATCTCTCAAGAAAGGGGCTGTAGCTGAGGGGTCCTGGTGCTGGTGTGGACATGGAGGTGTCATGGAAGGTGAATATTCCCCTCTGCTCTTGGGCAGGGCCAGGCGCAGGAGTGTCTCCTGGAGAAATCCATGCTGGACAACAGGAAGAGTTTCTTGGTGGCACGGATCAGCGCTCAGGTGAGCTCCTGGGGGGGAACTCTGCCACGGAAGAGGTTCCGGAGGGACGCGGTGACATCTGGAGGGACCAGGAGAAGTGGGGTCCTGGAACCTTGGGAAGTTCAGCAAGGTCAAGTGCAAGGTCCTGCCCCTGGGTGGGACAATCCCAGACACAAATCCAGGCTGGGGGATGAGGGGATGCGGAGCAGCCCTGCGGAGAAGGACTTGGGGGCGCTGGGGGATGAAAGATGGGAGATGACCCGGCAACATGCGCTGGCAGCCCAGAAACCGCCCGTGTCCTGGGCTGTGTCACCAGCAGGTTTGGGGGGTCCTGCCCCTCTGCCCCGCTCTGTGAGCCCCCCCTGCAGGGCTGGTCCAGCTCTGGGTCCCCAGCACAGGACACACATGGACCTGTGGAGAGGGGCAGAGGAGCCCCAGAAATGATCCAAGGCTGGAACAGCTCTGCTGGGAGGACAGGCTGAGAGAGCTGGGTGTTCAGCTGGAGAAGAGAAGCTCCGNNNNGATTCAGGCTGGACATGAGGAAGAAATTGCTGTCCCTGAGGGTGGTGAGAGCCTGGCCCAGGTTGGCCAGAGAGGTGGTGGCTGAACCATCCCTGGAGACATCCCAGGCCAGGCTGGACGGGGCTCTGAGCAACCTGAGCTGGTGAAGATGTCTCTGTCATGGCAGGGGGGCACTGGGGGGGCTTTAAGGTCCCTTTCCAGACACTGTCCCTCTCCCTGCAGGTGGTGGATTACTACAAAGAGGCCTGCCGGGCGCTGGAGAACTCGGAGACGGCCTCGCTGCTGGGCAAGATCCAGAAGGACTGGAAGAAACTGGTGCAAATGAAAATCTATTATTTTGCTGCTGTGGCCCATGTAAGTGGGGAGACGAACTGGGGAGGGGGCTGCTTGGCTGTGGTGAAGGGACCTGCCCTGTGCTCCCACCCCATTTTGGGCTGCTCACATCCACTGTGGAGCGGTGCTCACCTCAACACGACCGACGAGGGGACTTTGGCTGCTCTGGGGTTATTTTGCCCATTTCAAAGATTTCCCTTGACTTCAGGAGCTCTGACACCCCTCGTGTGTTTTCTCGCAGCTGCACATGGGAAAACAGGCTGAGGAGCAGCAGAAGTTTGGGGAAAGGGTAAGCGGATCCCATCCGGGCTGGGCTCTGGGTCATGGTCCTGCCCTGGGGGGGCTGAGTCCTGGAAGATTGTCACACTGGTGGCACTGGGGACGTGAGTGTGTCACCAACGATGTCCTCCCTCCCACCAGCGTTTGTGGGTGTTCTCAGCCCTGTTCCGCTGCAGGAGGCTGCAGCTGGTGAGGGTCCTGTGCAAAGCAAAGGGCACCTGCTTCT
Source organism: Pampusana beccarii (assembly GCA_013399365.1). NCBI lineage: Eukaryota > Metazoa > Chordata > Aves > Columbiformes > Columbidae > Pampusana > Pampusana beccarii. The sequence continues at coordinate 275,139 of VWYH01000493.1, forward strand.
GCACCAGCCCTAATTCCCAGTCTCTCTGCAGGTCATCTACTTCCAGAGCGCTCTGGATAAACTCAACGAAGCGATCAAGCTGGCGAAGGTGCGTTCCGCTCCATCTCAGAGCAGTAATTGTGGGGTTTTTTTCAAAGTTCCTGTGCTGATCAGCAGCTCAGGCCAGTGGGGGATGCCAGAGTGGGAAGATGGGAAGTGTTGGTGGCAGTTTAAAAGCTTTCCTTGCTGTTGACTGAGTTGGCAAACCTGTGGTGGCTTCTCAAGACGTCACTTTGCTTCCTCTGTGACATCCCGCGGCTCTGGTGTCTCCTGGCTGCTGGGTCTGCCAGGGCTTTGTAGAGTTAGAATTTTTTGGTTGGAAAAGCCCCTCAAGCTCATCGAGTCCAAGTGTTCCCCCATCCCTGTCCCTGCCCCATGTCCTGAGAACCTCATCTGTCTGTCCAACCCTGCAGGGATGGTGACTCCAGCACTGCCCTGGGCAGCCTGTTCCAATGCCCCACAGCCCTTTGGGGAAGAAATTGTTCCCAGATCCAACCTCAACCTCCCCTGGTGCAACTTGAGGCCGTTTCTTTGTGTCCCTGTCTCCCCTCAGCTCCTGTTCTCCAGCTGAACCCCCAGCTCCCTCAGCCGCTCCCATCACACTTGTGCTCCAGCCCGCTCTTCAGGGGGGTTTGGTTTTATTTTAATTGTTCAGGAGCATGTGGACAGCCCCAGAAGGGCCGGGGGGCTGCAGCGCTCAGCTCTGCACCTTGGTGGGTTCCCCACAGACCCCTGGGGTGTTGGGAAACCGAGGACAGACCCGTGGCAGCGTGTGACACTGGGACATGGAGGATTTGGGGCAGCCTGCAGGCAGCTACATGGGGCACAAGGAGAGGTGGCTGCCGAGGCTGCCGCTGGCTCCTGGGCACGCCGGGGCTGCAGCCATGGCACACGGGGCTGCCACCGGCTGCAGGGCCGGTGACACACGTCCCCTGCCCACGCTGACTCACTCTTGTTCCTGCAGGGCCAGCCAGAAACTGTCCAGGAAGCCCTGAGGTTCACCATGGACGTGATCGGTGGCAAGTGAGTCCCTTTGCGGGGCACCCCTGGATGTGACCATCCTGCTTCTCTGGGGGCTGGAAGTGTGTGGTGGCCGCAGTGGCCTGGGGAGTGTCACCAGCATCCCCTGAGGCGCAGAGTGAAGTGGCGAGTGACCCCAGCATCGCCCCAGATACAGAGCCAAGCAAGGAGTGTCCCCAGTGTCCCCTGGGGAGCCTTCCCAGTGTACCCCAAGGCGCAGAGCCAAGCGGCAAGCATCCACAGTGTCCCCCCAGATGCAGAGCCAAGCGGGGAGCATCCCCAGTGTTCCCCAGGGTGCAGAGCCAAGCACTCAGTGCTCCCCAAGGCTCTGGGGACGTGCGGCTGCTGGAAAATCTGCTCTTTGCCCTCCCTGGAGCGAGCCCAGCAGAGGCAGAGCCTGATCCCACAGCTCGGGGAGCCGGGGGTGCCCTCTGCTCCTCACCAAACTTCTTGTTTCCAGGTACAGTTCAGCCAAAAAGGACAATGACTTCATCTACCACGAGGCCGTGCCTGCGCTGGACACCCTGCAGGCCGTGAAAGGTGAGGATGGGCCATGTCCTCTCCTGCCAGCTCCTGGTGGGACCCGTGGTGACACACGGTGAATCCACGGGGGCTCTGGCGCCCTTGGGGCCTTCGTGCCATGGTGTGGATCTGCCGGGAGTGAAGGTGTTGAGCACAAGGACCCGTTTTGGGAACAAGCAGCTCCCCGTGCAGGTATCAGACAGGCGTGTGTTGTGTGTTCGCCCCACAGGTGCCCCCTTGGTGAAAGCTCTTCCCGTCAACCCCACGGATCCAGCTGTCACCGGCCCCGATATATTTGCCAAACTGGTGCCCATGGCTGCTCATGAGGCCTCGTCTCTCTACAGGTGGGTCCCGGGTGGGCACCGGAGACAGAAAATCAGCTGATCACTGAGCTGGGGGTGCAAATCTGTCATCAAGCTGGGGACCTCGAGCTCCAGCACTGAGCTGGGGACACAGATCTTTGTCACCAAGCTCAACAAGGAGCCCGTGCCCCAGCCCAGCCTCTCCACAGGCCGAGGGGAGCTGGAGGGGACCAAACTGGCTGCTTTGGATTCCTCGGGGAGCCACCAGTGTCCCTGAGTTGTCCCTGTGGCCGGCTCCTCTCCAGCGTCACTCCCGGCAGCTGGAGCTACTCTTGCTGCCCCAAAGGACGCGGGGGACAGGCCTGGGGACAGATGATGTTCCGGCCGGTCCCTGCGGGGCTCAGAGCTCTTGTGGTTGACAGTGGAGGTTTCCTTACTCCTGTCGCAGCACTAAAACACTAATTTTTACATTTTTCTTTCATTCTCCAGTGAGGAGAAGGCCAAGCTGCTGCGAGACGTGATGGCAAAGATCGAAGCCAAGAACGAAGTGCTGGAGTACGTGTGAGCCGTAACCAAGCAGGGCCCTGGGCGCTTCCTCCCCATGCGGGGTTCTGGGCTCCCTGTGACCTGTCGCAGGGGTGTCCCCACTGTCCCCTCCCTGGATTTCCCCACCCTGACACCAACGGGAGCACAGACACCCCTGATCTGTCACCCTCACACCAGCTCTGGGGCAGACCCCGTTCCCCAGCGCGTTCCAGTCCCAGTGACTGGTCCCCAAATCCACCCTGTGGCTCTGCTCAGGCCATAGGGGTGACACCGCCCCCCGAGCTGGCTGTGGTTTGGGCTGGGGCGACCTGGGGGGACTCTGCGGTCACTCAGGAGCTCGTTCTGTCCCCTGCAGCCAGTTCATGGACTCCCTGCAGCTGGACCCCGACACCGTGGACAACCTGGACATGTACAGCCACATCCCCCCCGTCCTGATGGAGAAATGCGCCGCGCTCAGCGTCCGCCCCGACACCGTCAAAAACCTCGTCCAGTCCATGCAGGGTGAGGACATGGGGACACACACGGGACACAGGGGTGTCCGGGCTGGCCCTGGGGCCACGCGGCTCCCTGCCTGGGATGGCGTTGGGAGCAGCCACCCCAGTGGCCAATTCTTTGTCTGTATAATTTCCTTCGCTTCAAAGTGGTTTTCCCACTCGCTGCTTGTGGGGGATCAGAACAGTTTGTGTTGGAGGGACCTTCCCAGCCCCCCCATTCCCCCCCTGCCATGACAGGGACGTCTTCAGCAGCTCAGGTTGCTCAGAGCCCTGTCCAGCCTGGCCTGGGATGTCTCCAGGGATGGTTCAGCCACCACCTCTCTGGGAACCTGGGCCAGGCTCTCACCACCCTTGGGCAACCATTTCTTCCTGGATGCTGCTTCCTTGCAGCCAAGGGAGTTGGTGCTGTCGGAGCCAGTTGTGAGCATCTCCCCAGCGCAAACAACCCTGAACCCAGCACCAGGTGCTTGGGCCGTGATGTCCTTGTCTTTAGCACAAGAGGAAACGGCCTCAAGTTGCACCAGGGGAGGTTGAGGTTGGATCTGGGGAACAATTTCTTCCCCAGCCCAGATGCTTGATGTCGGGCATTGGAACAGGCTGCCCAGGGCAGTGCTGAAGTCACCATCCCCGCAGGGTTGGACAGACGGAGATGAGGTTCTCAGGACATGGGGCAGAGCCAGGACTGGGTTATGGTTGGACTCCATGATCTTGAGGGGCTTTTCCAACTGAAATGATTCTGTGATTCTCTGCTCACTCATGACCAGATTTATTCTTCAGGCTGCTGGGTCAATGCCTGGCGTCAAGTCTGGAATAAAAAGACACCGGGATCGCTCGTAGCCGCTGGCTCAGTCCATGTCTCTCCGTGCAGTGCTCTCCGGGGTCTTCACCGATGTGGAAGCTTCCCTGAAGGAGATCCGAGACCTGCTGGAGGAGGACGAGGCTCAGGAGCGGAAGCTCCAGGAGCTGCTGGGGAAGGTCCCGGCCCCCCAGGGGTCCCCCCCGCCGCCATCCCCGGCGCTGGCTGAGGTCAGCAAGGAGTGCGCCAAGTACCTGGAGGTGCACGAGAAGGCCAGCTTCACCAACACCGAGCTCCACAAGGCCATGAACCTCCACATCGGCAACCTCCGCCTGCTCAGCGGGCCGTTGGAGCAGGTCCGCGCCGCGCTGCCCTCCCCGGCCTTGACCGAAGGTGAGTGGTGCTGCGCTCCGGGGAGGTTCCAGCTGTGTTTGTGGCCATCCTGACCTCAAAACTGCACCCTGGGGAGGTTCTAGCTGTGCTCATGGTCATCCTGACCTCAAAACTGCACCACAGGGAGGTTCTGGCCACGCTTATGGTCATCCTGTCCTCAGAACCGCATCTTGGGGGGGGTTCTGGCCATGCTTGTGGTCCTTCTGACCTCAAAACCGCGCCCTGGTGGGGTTCTGGCTGTGCTCATGGTCCTTCTGACCTCAACTCTGCACCCTGGTTGGTTCTGGCCATGCTCATGGTCATCCCAGGCTCAAAACCACACCCCGGTTGTTCTGGCTGTGTTCAGGGTCATCCTGACTTTAGAACCGCACCCTAGTTGGTTCTGGCCATGCTCATGGTCATCCCGACCTCAAAACTGCACCCTGGGGTGGTTCTGGCCATGCTCATGGTCATCCCGACCTCAAAACTGAACCCCAGGGAGGTTCTGGCCATGCTCATGGTCACCCTGACCTCAAAACTGCAACTTGGGGGGTGGTTCTGGTCATGCTCATGGTTATCCCAACCTCAAAACCATACCCCAGTTGGTTCTGGCTGTGTTCAGGGTCACCCTGACCTCAAAACTGCACCCTGGGGTGGTTCTGGCCATGCTCATGGTCCTCCTGACCTCAAAACTGCTCCCCGGGGTGGTTCTGGCTTTGCCCATGGCCACCCTGACCTCCAGACTGCACCCCGATTTGGTTCTGGCCATGCCCATGGTCCTCCTGACCTCAAAACCTCACCCCGGGCTGTGGTGCGGCTGCTCAGAACCTCCCCGTCCCCGCAGACGACAAGCAGGTGCTGCAGAACCTGAAGCGAATCCTGGGGAAGGTGCAGGAGATGCGGGACCAGCGCATGTCCCTGGAGCAGCAGCTGCGCGAGATGATCCAGAAGGACGACATCACCACCTCCTTGGTCACCACCGACCGCTCCGAGATGAAAGTGAGTGCCGGCCGCCGCGTTCGGGGCGTCCTGCTAGGGCTGGAGCCCGTCCCAACCTCCCCTTGAGCCCCCCCGGCCGCCTGCACCCCCTAAATGCCCCCATCTCTCGCCAGAAACTCTTTGAGGAGCAGCTGAAGAAGTACGACCAGATCAAGGTCTACCTGGAGCAGAACCTGGCCGCCCAGGAGAACGTCCTGAAGGCCCTGACGGACGCCAACGTCAAATATGCGGCTGTGCGCAAGGCCCTGGCCGAGGTGGAGCACAAGTGAGTGGGGAGAGGATTCCCTGGGGGGGTTCTGGGTGTCCTGGGGTGTTCTGGGTGTCCTGGTGCAGTTCGCCAAGAAAGGCCTTGCGGGGTGCATGGGCACAACCCTCTCCCACCCCAGATGTCCATCCCAGGTGGGTGCTGGTGGGTTCCTCAGGTCCCAGGAGCAGGGCCACCCAGTTTTGGTCGTGTCCCCCCAGGTGGAACACAACCGTCCAGACCTTGGTGGCCTCCTACGAAGCCTACGAGGACCTGATGAAGAAATCGCAGGAGGGGAAGGATTTTTACACCGATCTGGAGGGCAAAGCCACCAAACTGCTGGAGAAAGCCCGCGCCGCCTGCCAGGCCGCCGAGGCCACCAGGCAGCAGATCCTGGAGAAGTAGGTGGTGGCGTCACCGAGACACGGGCCGGGGCTGGGGGGGACGTAAAACTGGGGTTGGGGTCCTCGGTGTGACACCCCCGGGAGGCGGGCGGCACCTTCGGGGGCTGTGCGGAGGGGTGGTTTGTTGGGGGAGCAGCCCCGCGCTGAGCCGCGCTGTCCCCCCGGCAGGGAGCTCAAGAAGCAGCCGCCCCCGCGCCCCACGGCCCCCAAACCCGCCCTGCCCAGGAAGGCGCCGGAGCCGGACGGAGCGCTGGACGCCGCCGACCTGGCGGCGCTGCCGGAGCTGCCGGAGGAGCTGCGGGGCCTCCCCCCCGACGTGCTGGGCGGTCACCTGGGCCCCCTGCCC